>VBSM01003204.1:14344496-14365868 GCA_008086735.1 Cheirogaleus medius | reverse complement strand
GGCTGGTTTTGAACTCCTGACCTTGAGCGATCTTCCCGCCTCGGCCTCCCAGAGAGCCAGGATTACAGGCGTGAGCCACCGCGCCTAGCCAATTTGCATTATTCTTAATTAATCCTAAAATAATCCTATGAGATAAACACAATTTTTAATATATGTATACATTTAATATATGTATACATATATATGTATACATTCATGAATCCATTACCATAATCAATATAATGAACATATCCATTATCCTCCAAAGTTTCCTTCTGCCTTTCTATACCTCCTTCTAATCCACCCTATTCCTCTACCCCTGTCCCACTGTTTTGCTTCCTGCCACCATAGATTAAACTGCATTTTCTAAAATTTTATATAAATGAAATCATACCATATGAACTCTTTTGTATCTGGCTTTTTTCATTCAGCATAATTATTTTGAGATCATCCATGTTGTAGGTATCAATAGTTCATTCTTTTTAGAAGATAGAAATAATTATAGATTCACATGCAGTTATATGAAATATTAAATAGAGAGATCTCTTGTATACTTGCCTAGTTACCTCTAATGGTAACATTTTGGATAACTGTAGTATAACATCACCTTAGTATACTGACATTGAAACAACTCACCAATTTTATTCAGATTTTCTGTTCTACCTGTACTTGCATTTATGTATGTATTAAATTCTATGCAATTTTTATCACCAATGTAGATTTGTGTATCCCTCATTGCACTCAATATACTGAACAGTTCCAAAACCACAAAGATCCTGCCTGTTGCCCTTATATAACCATACCCACCTCCCTCCTGCACCTACCCTCCAGCCACTAGCCCCTGGTACTCACTAATCTGTTCTCTATTTCAAAATTTTGTCATTTCAAAAATGTATAACTAAAAATTTTCTGCAAAGGAAACAATCAACAGAGCAGAAAGATAACCTATAGAATGAAAGAAAATATTTGCAAACTATACATCTGATAAGAGGTTAATATCCAAAATATATAAGGAACTCAAACAACTTAGCAACAAAAAAACAAATACAAATGGTTAACAGGTACATGAAGAAGTGCTCAACATCATCAGTCATCAGGGAAATGCAAATCAAAACTACAAGGAGATTATCACCTCATCCTAGTTAGAATGGCTACTATCAAAAAATCAAAAGTGTTGGCAAAGATGTGAAGAAAAGGGTACACTTACACACTTCTAGTGGGAATATAAATTAGTACAGCCAATATGGAAAACAAATTGAAAGCTCAAAAACTTAAAAATAGAACTACCATATGATCCAACAATCCCACTACTGGGTATATATCCAAAGGAAATGAAATCAGTTATGTTGAAGAGACATTTGCACTCCTGTTTACTGCAGCACTAGTAATAATGGCCAAGATATGGAATCAATTTACATGTCCATCAACAGATGAATGGATAAAGAAAATGTGGTATATATACATAATGAAATGCTATTCAGTTTGTCATTTGAGGCAACATGGATGAACCTGGAGGACATTGTGTTAAGTGAAGTAAGCCAGGCACAGAAAGACAAATACCACATAATCCCACTCATGTGTGGAATCTAAAAAGTCATTCTTATAGAAATAGAGTTTAGAATAATTACCAGAGGAGTAAGAAGGGATGGGGAGTGGGGATGAGAAGAGATTGGTACAACGTTACAGGGATATAGGAAGAATAAGTTTTGGTGTTCTATTGCATAGTAGGATGACTAGAGTTAACAACAATATATTGTATATTACAAAATAGCTTTTGGCTCCTACAAATAAAGCTGCTATAAATATTCATGTATAAGTCTTTGTATGGACATAGGCTTTTATGAAATAGAAATTATTATTATTATTTCCATTGAATGAAGAAATGGCCTCAGAGTGATTAAATTACTTGGTAATTATATAGCTAGTAGGCAGTGGAGTTGGTAGTCAAGCACTTGTCTTTTTTTGGTTTTGTTTTCATTTCTGTATTGTGAAATATGCAATTATACAAAGGACTATATGTAATATAAACATTAAAGAAAATAATAAAATGAACAAGTACACACCCACTACCAAGAAAAGAAATAAAATATTACCCTTATCCCAAACACAGGGAATTTTATGAGGCTACAACTCTCATATTTCCTTTTCCAACCCAGCATTTATTTTTATTTTTTTTATTTCAGCATATTATGGGGGTACAAATGTTGTTAAGGTTACATATATTGCCCTT
Source organism: Cheirogaleus medius (assembly GCA_008086735.1). NCBI lineage: Eukaryota > Metazoa > Chordata > Mammalia > Primates > Cheirogaleidae > Cheirogaleus > Cheirogaleus medius. The sequence goes on along the minus strand of VBSM01003204.1, from coordinate 14,363,659 downwards.
GCCTCCCCTCCCTCCTCAAGCAGAACTTCAAGCATGTCCATCCCCCCGGTGGTGCACATTGCACTCATTATATATGTATATACCCATCCCCTCCTCCTCCCTCCCACCTGCCCAACACCTGATAAATTTTTTTTTTTTAACATTTTGGTTACATTTTACACCTTTGCCTCTCCCTAGGAAGGGTTAGAGGTATGCCCTTCCCCTCCACAATGCTCACCACATCCCTAAAATGTGGATCTACCTCCCCAACCCCCAAATCCCTGGTGAACACTACCATTTGAGCACCATATGTTAATCTGTCAGTACCAATTTGATGGCGAGTACATGTGGAGCCCATTTTTCTGATCTTGTGTCGCCTAACTTTGGATAATGGGCTTAAGCTTAATCAGGATAGTATAAGTAGTGCTAGCTCGCTGTCGTTTCTTAGAATTGAGTAATATTCCATTGTGAACATATAATAAATTTTAATAATCCCTCATGAATTGATGGGCACTTGCCAACCCAGCATTTTTTGTCCTTTTACAAATCTAAGCAAATATCATTATTGATGTTAGTGTCAATACATGTATGCAGATATATTCAAATATCTTTCCTCATCATTACTTCTTATGTCTCAGACCTTCCATAAGGGATTGCTTTCCTTCTGCCTGAAGTGCATTCTTTAGAGTTTCTTTTGGTTTAGGTCTGTGATGTTTTATTTTCCAGAAATATCTTTATTTTACTTTTGTTACTGAATGATAGTTTTGCTGGGCATATGATTCAAGGTTGACAGGTATTTATTCTCAGCACATTGAAGATATTATTCCACTGTTTTCTGGCTTTCTCTGGTGTCATTGAGAAGTAATTTGTCATTTTTCTCTTTTGTGCTCACAAGATCACTTTGTTTTCTTTGGTAATGTACAGTCATTATGATGTTGTTAGGTGTGGAATTCTTTTTATCCATCCTGCATGGAAATCATTGAGCTTGATAAATCTAAGGATTGATATTATTCAACAATTCTGGAAAATTTTCAGCCATCACTTCAAAAATTACCTTTCTTATCTTCTCTATTATCTCTGTCTGGATCTCTGATTAGATACATGTGTAACCTCACTCAATCCTTCATTTTTTAACCACTCATATATTTCATCTCTTTGTTTCTCTGTACTAGATTTTAGATAATTTCTTCAAATCTTTCAGTTCATTAATCCTTTTTTTCAGCTCTGCCTACTGAACTCATCCACTAAGCTTTTAATTGTTTCTTTTTATTACTACAGGATTTATATGATTCTTTTGTAAAGCTCTTTGGTTATTTCTTTTGTTCCTTGTTCATATTTCTTTTCTCCCTCCCACCTCCTTTTTTTTCCTTCAAACGCATATTATACTATATGTCTGATATTTCTTATACATGATCTGATTTTGATGTCTGTTGTTTCTGCTGGATCTCACTGGTGATGCCTATTTATTTTGTGATTTTTGTCTGTGCTGTTTCTTTGAACTTTGTGAAGTTCTCTGAAGCATGGGCTGAAGTGTATTTCTCCAGAAAGGATTTATTTTCCTCTAGAAAGGATTTGCCTTTGTTTCTCTACATATTCTGGTGGGTACTGTCAACCTGGGACCACTTTAAAATTAAATGACCACCTGTTTTTAAATTATACAGGTGGTTTGAATTTACACTGTAACCTAGCACTATGGCTGCCTTCTGGTTAAAAGTACTTAAGTGGAGATTATTTTTTTCTTTTCCTGTCCTCCAGGTCCAAGGTAGAAACAGACAAATTTATTCAGTGTCCCTTTCTATGTAATGGCTTATTTTTGTTTGCTTTTATTTTGATAGCATACTTGGTTGAACTCTCAGTTCTATATAAGGGTCCCTTATTAGACTCTCCATGTAGGATATTTCTTGATGCTGTGCTCCATGCAGATATCAAAAAAAGCAGCTCAAGGTCTCCACAGTTTAGTAGAAATGCTTGAAGTGAGAGCCAGCTTTGGTGCCTACTTGCTTTACAGGGTTACTGTTTTCACTTTTTGTGGCCTCCACATGCAACTCAGTGTTTCATTTAAAGATTTTAAAAAGAATACTTTATCCAGAGTTTAATTTCTATAATGGAATAGGTCAGACACAGAAAAGAGATTAACTTAGATAAATTTTGAATATACATGTGAAATTTATATTCAACTCAAAATTATTTTGTTAAACTATAAATACATTTTGTTAAAATGTTTTTAAATATCCTTTTTGGAAAGCTTGGAAAACCAAAAATTTTAACATTAATTTTAACATTAGCTATGTGGAAATTTTTTTTTTTAACAACCAACTCACAAACTCAGAAACACAAACTATATGTATGGGATTGTTTTATGTACTATCTGTATTTTTTTTCTTTAATTTCCCATATATAGGAATTACTGAGAAAATCAGAGAGATCAAGATCTTGTCATATACCGTATTTTTCCGAAAATAAGACAGAGTCTTATATTTATTTTTCCTCAAGAAGACACCCTAGGGCTTATTTTCAGGGGAGGTGTTATTTTCCCCTCAAAGCCTCAGCTTGCAGCACGCACAGGATGGCCGGGACCTGACAGGGGGAGCCGACCTTGTTGGTGGGGCTGCCCGCACCTTTCTGGTCACCTCTGGGATAGTAGCTGTCACGATGGGGCAGATGAGAAGGACTGCTCATCTTCTTTACCACTCCCTGACGAAATGCATGGGTTGTGCAGCTACGTACCCACGCCCATCACTAGGTCTTATTTTCGGGGTAGGGCTTATATTGCGCAAATGGTTAGAAATCCTGCTAGGGCTTATTTTATGGGTAGGTCTTATTTTCGGGGAAACACGGTACTACTGCATTTAGCATAATGAGCCTTTGGGCAGATAATCTGGATATTTTAGCTTTGTGCTAAATTATATATCCTGTTTTAAGAAATGGTCAAAGAAAAATAATATCCCACATTTCTACTGATTGTACCTTTATACCTATACTTTCTATTTGGCAATTAATATTTACCTGTAAGCAAAAATTGGTTCAAAGAGCTTCTGCAGCTTTCTAACTGCCACACCATACAATATTTCTTTGCTGTTTCTTTAACAGTAAGCACACTACTGGAAAAAAGAAGAATTAAAGTTTAATACATTAATAATAATGAGTCTTTTTGTATAATAAAATTTTAAGTAAAGTATTTTTATTAGAATTTTTACACTCAAAAGCAAGTGAAAAATCAGCTCAATTTTATAAATGTGTAAAATGAAGTAGAGTTCCATACATCAGATAACAAATACAGTACTTACTTCCTCCTTCCCTGGGAAGGTTTGGTAATTTGTAAACTTAATCGCTCCTGTTTGCCTATAAGTTACTCCCTCTTCTCCCTTCCTCAGTGGAACCTGGAGTGGGTGGGGAGACTGACTTGGGAGGGTTTTAGCACTTCCCTCCATAAACTGTGCCAGCTCAAACCCTATAAGCCACCAAAAATAAAATGTGATCTAAGTAAAATTACTGTGCTTATCATGAAAATAGCAGCTTCAACAAAATTTTTTTATAAAATTGCTGTCCCCAAGTCCATTCTATTAATATATAAAAATCCTGGAGGATCAGAACTATGAAATCAAAGTCCTGTCTGTTCTACTTTCTCTGGAAGTGGCATGGTCCTAAAGTTTAATTCGGGTCCTTCAATTTTTGTGAATGTGTGAGTGAGTGATGTGTGTCTGTGTGTGTATGTTTGTGTGCTTTGGGGTGCTGGGTGGAGAAGGGAGGAAATATGCATGACATTTAGTGTAAATCACAACTCATCAGTAACTGTGAAGTTTTTAGACTTGGTTGGGGAAAGACCATTAATTTATAAGCCCCTTAATCTATGCCCCAAACCTCCCACTACCCCTGAGTGAGAATTGGTTGTATTCTGTTTCTCTGTCCATATGGAACACATATGAGCATGCTAATTATAAGTGCTGCTAGTTAAACTTACAGGCTAGGACAGTAGAAAGCTAGGTTTTATGTCTAAGCCTACAATTTACCTGCATAATCCAAAAATTGGGTCATGTGTTAGAAAATTTAATAATCTAGATAATTCTTGAAACTTACCAAGGTCTCTCTGACAACTAGACACCTCAGATTTAAGGCAATTATTTTAAAGTGAAAGAAAGAAGAAATATTCAGGCAAGCCATGTCCAGTATAGAGAAATATTTTTACTCTTAGTGAAGCTTTCTAAAAACATGTCTGAATTTGACATATTCTTTGGCCTTAAAAATATGTTCACAAGTCAATAGTCAGTTAGTATGGAAATAAAATCTTATGCCATACAGACTTTTCTTTTTAGTCCTGTAAAAGCATAAAATCGTACATGTGGTAGGCACTAAAAACATTTGTTAACTGGGTATTATTTCTAGCCAAAATGTTGTATTCTGAAATAAAAGTAATTGGGGCCATAAAAATAAGTTAAGGGTACAATAACATTACTTCTTATTTTCCCTTATGTTGTTTTTAAATTTTAACACTTTTTCCTCTTTGTTTTTAGTTTTACAGTTGAGGTATACAGTAGTCCCCCCTCATCTGCAGTTTTAGTCACCCGTGGTCAACGGAAGTTCAAAAATATTAAATGAAATATTCCAGAAATCAACAATTCATAAGTTTTAAGTTGCACACTGATATGAATAGTATGATGAAATCTTGCACTGTCCTGTTCTGTTCTACCTGGGATGTGAAATCATCCCTTTGTCCAGATGTCTATGTTATCTGGCCTTTAGTCACTTAGTAGCCCTCTTGGTTATCAGATCAACTGTCGTGCTATCACAGTGCTTGTGTTCAAGGAACCCTTATTTTACCTAATGTTCCCAAGGCACAAAAGTAGTGATGCTGGCATATTCTTATAATTGTTATATTTAATTATTAGTTATTGTTGCTTACTCTGCCTAATTTATAAATTAAACTTTATCATGGGTATGTATGTATAAGTAAAAACAGAACACATATGGTTTGATCATATCTACTGTTTTAGGCATCCACCTGGGGTCTTGCAACTTATTCCTCAGAGATAAGGAGTGACTACTATAAATCCATTTTTAAAATAAGGATTTTTAAGTTTTTATAGACAGAATCAAATGGAAGTGATTCCTTTTTTGCTGGTGAATATAGTAGTGATGAGACATACTCTCCCGCAACACTAGCCTCCATGGAAAGGGACTCGTCTAGTCCCCTGCATGAGCTTCCAACAGTGACCTAGGGAACAAACTACCACTCTGCATGGAGATCATCCAGCACTGGCTTGGACTGTGACAATCATAGGGGAATGGGACAATAAAGAACAGCTGCATTACAGGCTTTCAGTGCATCTGCCCCTCTCCTGTCAGGTCAATTTTCCAGAGTAGGTCACAAAAATGCCATCTAGGGACCTCTCCTTCTAAGCAGGAGAGTTTCCAGCAAAGGAGAACAGGTGTGCCACAAATTTATTTGTCCTGAGCTGAAAGAAGAGGTTTCAGATGAGAAGAAACCAGCAAAAGAACTCTGGCAACATGAAAAAACAAGGTAGTTTAACACCCCCAAAGTAAGTATCTCAGGAATGAAAAAACAAACACCACATGTACTCTCTAATAATTTGGAACTAATTGATGGGACAAATGGGCACAGAGAGAAGTAAAAGCCCTTAGAAATCAAGAAGGGGGAGGGGGAGGGGTAAAAACCTACCTAACAGGTACAATGAACACTATTCAGGTGATGGACACACTAATAGCCCTGACTTAAGCATTATAAAAGTTATCCATGTAACTAAAACATTTGTACAACCTTAGTATTTTAAAATTTAAAAAAAGGGACCCTAATGTGAAAAAAAATCTCCTACACACATTACAAGGTTCCTCAATTCCCTTCTGAACATAACCAATATTACTTGTTTCTTGTATATCCTTCTAAAGATACACTACACATATAAAACCAAATATGTACATACACATTCATATAGACCCTCAAGTTGCTTATTACAAATACTATACTATCTCTTACATTTTTTCATAAAGACATCTTGGAAATTAATTGCCTTTCTATGGAGATATTTAATTAAAGATTACTTGTTCTGAATTGCAATTTGGGTTCTAGATATAATCTTTACATACATTTCACCAACAGGAGAAGATGGAAATATCTGAAGTCCTATACATAATGAATTCACTGAAGAATATTGGCTTGTTAGAGGTAGATGAGTTAGTGCCATTTCTAACTTTCCTGAAACATATGAAAGTTAAAGTTACATAAACATTAAATAAAATTAAGTATAATTTAGAACTTTTTGTAAGCAACTGTTATGTTTGATCATTCTGTTACAATAAAAGTATTTCAATAAAAATATTTGGGTTACTTGAGATACAAAGAACATTCTTAAATTTTCATCTATATAAAGTATTACATATATATCACATGGTGTCTCAACTACGATAGTGGTGATTTTTAAAAAATACATTGACAGCTAAACTTTATTGAGTTTACTGCATGTAAGATAAATTCTAAGAGCGTTATGTATATTAATGCTTTTAATACTCACAGCTTATGTTGTCAGTACTTAGGAGATAGTACTATTTTTAATTCCGTACTAAATATTGGTGATGTTAAGCAAATAGTATTATGGAGAGTAATTCTTCACCTTAATGAGTCTAGACTCTAGAAGGCCTAGCACACCAACACACGTAACCTAAACATTTGTACTCCCATAATATGCTGAAATTAAAAAAAAAAGAAAGAAAAAAAATAGAAAGCCTAGCACAGAATTATATATTTATAGGGTGGACTTAAAAACTTACTCCTCACTTATTGATAAGTAGTCAGTGTGATTTTATGACTTTCATAAATAAAGCAGTAAACTTCCAAATAGATGATTAACATGATCCAATTATAAATGTAACTAAATGACCATATCATCAATATAGTTAAGAAGTAACACAATTTGGCATTGCACTGGAACAAAAGATGATTCTGAGATTTCAAATTTGGTAGGATAATAACACTAACAATAATAATGGAGCAGAGAATGATATGATTGTTTTGGGAGAATAAAAATTTAAATTTTTAAAAAGCATAACAAAGGTCAACAAGATTGCTAATGCTGATATAAAATATAAAGTTTTATTTACTGAGTTATAATATTTTAAGATTTCTATTTTTAATATTAATGCTGTTTCTCCTTCATTCTTCTTCTCTAATCTTTATAACTCTCCTCTATATATTATTCAGTTTTGATGCTGGTAGGATTCTGAGTTAATGATAGTAACAAATATAAAAAGGCAGATAAGAGAAAAAAAGATAACTAGGATTATAATAATCAAATTTTAAACATGAAAACTGACTCATAGTAGATGGTATATATGAATGTATTGTACTTTTACATCATAAATAGGCAACCCCTGATAAGCTCAATGATCTATTCAAAATTTCTACCTGGTTCATTGTACTCTGGTTCACTCTGGCTTTGGATGGTCAAAATCTCTGTGGAGCTGCATTTCATATCCTCAATGTCAACTGCATGCTTGGTAGTAAGATCTGAGAAAAAAGGGAAGAAACTCTACTACCAGCAAAAGTACCATTAAATTAGTTTTTTGTAACCTTTTTCATTGGCTTTTTCCTTTTAAAGTATCTTCATTGATTACTGTAGGCCAATATTCCTTTAAGAGAGAAGTAGAGATTTAAACTTCTGAAGAAAATGCTGACTCAGGTGAGTAACTATTGCACCATGCAAACCCTGTTACCTCTCCAACCATCAATCAAAATTACCAAAGGAAAATAAAAATTGGAAAATCTACATAATCATTGGAAGCTAAGATAGGGTGGGAAATCCATAAGTCACAAACTTCAAAGAATGAGATCACTTTGAAGGATTTAATCTCCATCAATGTATAATTACTTTCTATGTGCCATTTAGCAGGAATTCTACTTGTTTATATTAATACTGCCATTTTGCTGCTGTCCTTCTCTCTTTCAGCTGTTTGACACATTTTGCCTATCCGTTTAGTTTTTAACTTTTGGCTTTCTTTTTTCTTAAGGCGCAACTCTTATAAACAACATACAGGGTAGTTCTTTGATTGTAAGATATAGTTTTTCATATTTTGCTGTTTTTGAAATTGTGATGCATCTTACAATTAGTATGTAAATTTATAATGTTTCTTTCTTTCCCTAAAAATTCTTAAGTTGATAATGTGTCTTACAATTAATTGGTGGTATCTTAGAATCACAGAAATATGGTAATTAGATTTAATATTTTATTTAATATAAAACCAATCTTTTAATAAAGAAGTTTAACCCATTTATATTTATTTAGACAAAGGTAGTACTTTTGTAATCTTATTTTATGCTTCCAATTCCTTTTGGTTCCTTTGCTCTCTTTTATTTTCCATAGAATTAATTCTATTGCTAAGAGGTTTTTTTCCTCTATTAGTTTGGAAGTTATACAGCATATTTTAAATCCATACATTATCATTAATTTTAAAACATATACATTTTAATCTTTATTTTTTCTATTAATTAAAAAAGACAGCATCACAATTCCCCTATTAACATGAGTAACTTAGCACATTTTTCCATCAAAACTTTCTCCCTTCCTCCAAAATCTCAGCTTTTACTTTTATTAGATTAATCTATGTTTCAAATGATGATTATTATTAATTTCTTTCATATTATATTCTGGCTTCTGGTTCAAGATAGCAGAAAACACATATATTAGCTCTCCCTTCCAAATTCTATTAAAATGACAGTAAACATACATAAAATGTTTCTAGTGAGGAGATGGGGAGGGAAAATTCATCTGTGGACCAGAGTTATTAATAGAATACTAGGAGATAAAAAAGATAAAAATATTAATATATAAAACAGAATGGAGTTTTGCTTCTGGCAATAGCTCCTATTGGACCAGTCCTCCTGTAGATAACATTTATGACTCTGAACAAAATATATAAAATGACTATCTGAAGGTACTATAGTCTAAAGCAGGCAGAAACTGGAAGGGAATTAACACTGAGTGAAGCTCACATTTTTACCTCTTTTCATTTGAAGGGAGGACCTCGTTGGTACTATCTGGGGCAATTAGAACTTGGATAAAAACTTACAGTCTTATTATTTTGAAGAATTAGAGGACAGTTCTACCTCAACTAGAGTTGAGCGTTAACACAGCAGCTGGAAAGTAAAGGGAGAAATTCAGGAAAGGAGAAAGCAACAGGGGAGGAGCCTACACTCTACATATACATTCTGCCTAAATTTCTAGCTGGTTCATGAACTACACATGTAGTTCAGAAAAGGCTAAAAGTACTGAATAGAGATTTCAGCTCTCTCCCATCATAGAGGAGACAAAGTTTATAGTTTCAGTTCAGCAAAATTTACAGCCTACTAAAACAACGACAACAAAAAAATCAACTCTCTTCATCGGAACACAGCAGAATATGGTTTCTGTAATGTATCAGGTGCGACATCAGGATACAATCCAAATGTGTTTAGTAAAATGAAAATCAGGCAAATGTGACTTATACTTAACAAAAATATTAATATGTCAATGGACACTAAGCATGACATGACTCAGACTTTGAAATTAGTATATAAAGATTTTAAGGCAGTAATAATATAACATAGTAATCATTATGCTAAAGGATGTAAAGAAAAATATAGTTGTAATGAATAAGCAAATAGGAATTCTCAGCAGAGAAAGAGAAACTATAAAAAAGAACAAATGGAAATTCTAAAACTGAACATCTGAAATAGAAAATTCACCGATAAGCTTAACAGAAAATTAGAGATGACATAAGAGTCAGTGAAATTGAAGACAGAGCAATACAAATTACCCAATATGAAATACAATAAGAAAAAGATTTAATAAAAATGAACAGAGCTGTAGTGATCTGTGGGACAGTTTGTCTATATAGCTTTTAAACTACACATCTTTGTATTTTTTGTCATAAAATAGAATTCTGTGGTAAGCAATAACTACCCAGAAAGCAATACCCTTGCTTTGTTGCCTTCAATAATAAATTTGACCAAATATTTAAGGAAAAATTAACATCAATTATTCAGTCACCACTAAAAATAGAAGCAAATGATCCATAAGTCATCCTATAAGGCCAGTGTTATCCTGAGACCAAAACCAGACAAGGACATTAGGAGAAAAGAAAACTACAGATCAACATCTCTTATGAATATAGACACAAAATCAATAATCTAATAACAAAAAGTGGGATTTATTCCGGTAACACACAGTTGATTTAACATCCTAAACTCAATTTATGTAGTACACCATTTCAATAGGATAAAAATTGTTTTAACACCATGATTATTCAAATAAAAAACCAGAATTCTAAAAAAAATTCAAAAATCCCCAACAAAATACTAGCAAACCTAATTTGAAAGAACATTAAAAGGATTACATACCACATTCAAGTGAGGTTTTTCCCTGAGATTCAAGGATGGTTCAATATACTCAAATCAATAAATGTGATACATCACATTAACAGAATGAAGAACAAGAACTATATGATCATTGCAATAGATGGAGAAGAAATATTTGACAAGATTCAACACTGCTTCATGACAAAAACTCTCACAAATTAGGTATAGACAAATACTGTGTGATTCCTCAAAAAGTTAAACATAGAGTTACTATATAATCCAGCGATTCTACTCCTAGGTACATACTCAATAGAAATGAAAGCATATGTGTGTATAAAAACTTGTGCATGAATGTTCATAATAGAATTATTTATAAGAGTTTAAAGGCAGAAACAAATCAAATGTCCATCAGCAGATATATAGATAAACAAAATGTGACATATCCATATAATGGAATACTGTTTTGCCATAAAAAGGAATGAAGTACTGATACACTCTATAATATCAATCAACTTGAAAACATTATGCTAACTGAAAGAAGCCAGTCACAGCAAGACCACATATTATATGATTACACCTTTATTAGATGTTCAAAATAGGCAAATTTATAGATAGTTTTACTTACCATTTGACAATGGGAAACAGGGAGAGAGCTATCACTTGAGATGTCCTTGTAGCAGGTAACTTTCTTGCTGTCCTAAGCAGCTTTATCATTATTGTCATCATAACTCAAAGGTACCTGAGATATTGCCCATCTCCTGCCCTTTCAATGCATAACTTTCCTTATTAGAAGTCCGCTGTGGTAATGATCTCTGTTTTACTTGGTATAGCATCTGAGCCAAGTGAAGGCTAGAGGTATAACAGTATGATCTCTCAGCAAAGTCATCTGCTGCTCTTTGCATTAGCATATATAGAATTGAGATTTGAATCCTTCTAGCAAGCCCATGGTCTACCCTGCTCTGATGTATTTTGAGTTCTGGTATGGCTGTGATCCACTTTCTAGGGTTAGCTTTTCATTCCTTTGCTTTGACTTGTAGGCTGACCAGTAATTACCTTGATTTAGTCTTATCTGTACGAATTACTTCAAGTATGTGGTCTATTGACAGCAAGCATCCCTGTTCTCAATGGATATCAGAGATCCCCCTTACATTCCTCCCTGATATTTTATACCTTGAATCATTTCAAATGGAATTTATGGGAGGCCAATTAAATATCTGGGCTGAAATTTTCATTAAACATTACTCAATAATATTTACTAAGACTAACTGGGATGACCCGTATAAATTCTAGGTTATGACTCTCCCAGTCATCTGATTCCATGAATCCTGACTCTAGTTCCTTACTGTGAGCCTCTCCATAGTTAACTAAAGTCAGTATAGAAACTGATAGTGTCTTCACTGTATATAAGAAAACAACTCTAAAAAATTAGTATAGTCATAGGTATTTTAGTCTTATTTGTATAATTATCTTGAAATGGCAGGTTCATTTCAGAGGAGTTTTATGCCTGCCTGAAAAAGTCACATAAAGAGAATGACAATGAGTAAAGTATCTCATCAGTAATAATTCAGAGATTTTAACATATAACCTCAGAACATTTTTACAAAATCTGGAGGTTCAGAGAGTATTTTAATGAACAAAAACCTGTGTAACAAACATTATCAAGTGGTTTTTACAAGTAATAAATTTTAAAATTAATTCTCACCTCTTTCACAAAGCTGTTCATTTTCATCTACATAATTTATTATTTCTGGCATTAAGTTTAATGACTCCTTCATTTCTGAGGATGATGGAATATCAATTTCTTGTATGAGGCTTGTAGATAATAAGCATTCAGACGTAAGAGGAAAACTTGATGGCTGAAATAATATATAGTTTTAAAAAGTTTTAGGGAGGTTTTCCAAATAAATATTTTGAATTCTTAAATGGATAATATTTGCTTAAATGGTGTACCAAATTTTAAACCAAATTGATACCCAATATTTTTAATGCTATACATACTTTTAAAAAACAGAAGTATAGCAGCCAGGAATATATTCTATTACAAGCAATGTCCTGTCTGAATAATGTCTTTTATGGTCACTTACTGCATTAGTGATGCATAACATCTTTAGATGCAGAAATATCTTCTTTTTGGCTAATAGCAAATTTAAAACATTTTAAATTAAAAACAATCACTGCAGCAGATGAGATATGGTAAATGAGGAAAAGTGAAGAGATGATAGAATGGAATGGATCTTTACTGCACTCCATGGAATATGTTTCTTTCATTCCAACAAGACTGGATTCCTTGACAGGTGAGACTGACTATGTGCACAACTCTCAGAGTTAACAGGGGAGGTGAAGGGGGACTGGAGGAAAGGGACCAATAGGTGAATTAATATTTTCACCATCATAGTAAAATTTTAATTGTAAGGAAAGCCTTTAAATGCCTTAAGTCCGTTATATATAATATATATATCCTATGAATGTATTAAGAGAAGTCCCAAATATAAACAATTTTCAGTCATCCTCAAAAAAAAATTTTTAAGCAAATTTGTGCATGCATCTAATCTATATAGGCCTAGATTTTTTAGCTCATTGAACTGCAAATAGCTACTGCACTCTCAACTGCTAGAATTCTTTTTAAAAAAATTTTTAAATTAATTATTTATTTATTTTGAGAGTCTTGCTCTGTTGCCCTGCATAGAGTGCAGTGGTGTCATCATAGCTCACTGCAACCTTAAAGGCCTGGGCTCAAGGGATCCTTCTGCCTAAGCCTTCCAAATAGCTGGGACTACAGGCACACACCACCATGCCCAGCTAATTTTTCTACTTTGTAGAGACGGGGTCTTGCTCTTGCTTAGGCTGGTTTCACATTCCTGAGCTCAAGCAATCCTCCCTCGTCAGCCTCCCAGAGTGCTAGGATCACAGGTGCAAGCCACCGGGCCCAGCTAGAATTCTGTACATACTAATATCATAATAACAATTTTATGTGCTATTGCAACTGTATGCTAAAAAGGAGGGGCTATCTTTGAGAAGTTTGACCCTTAATATGCAAAAGATGCTATCTTCCTTATTAAACACTGGCAGCACCTAATATTCCATTTTCAACCATCTATATTCTTACTCCCTCAATGAGATCATTTCTCTTTATAGCTCAAGCACTATCTATCTCATGTATAACTCAAATCAACATTTCTAGCTCCAGTCTCCAATTTGGAAATTAGACATTACTACTTAATTTCCTCTACCAGATATATTGATTAGAATTATCAGGAGAGGTTTTAAAATTCCCTATACCAGACTGATCAAATCAAAATACATCTGGGTAGGACTCAGGCTTCAACTTTTTTTTTAACTCCCCAGATAATTCCAATGTGCAGCCAGGGCTGTGAACCACTACCTAGGAGTAAATCTGACTCCTTAATTCACATTTATTCACATTCATTCCATTATCAAATCTTTTTAACCTGAAAATTGTAGACAGCTAATGTATATTACTAACATTCACAAACGTGTGCTTCACTACTTTTATAAAAATATTATTGGAAGAAAAGTATTACAACCTTTAAATATTTAAAAAATATTTAAACCTACTGTATCTTCTAGTTTCTCCTGACAAAAGTTCTCTTTATCCATACAAAAGTCTTCTTTCACAAAACTTTTCAAATCTTCTTGGAAAGAGAAACATTCCCTTAAAAAGACATTTATTAGTGTTTACTAAAAGCAAGTTACATACTAAATGTAGCTAATCAAAACATAATAATTAAAATTAAAGTCAGGTAAAACAATGATAAAATGTTATTATTGATAACATCTAAACTTGTGATCATACAAAGACTGTTTTCTCCTCTTAAAAATATTTACAGTGTTGAGCAGTTAAGTACCTGGAAAAATTAGCTTCTGTGAAGATCTGTTCTTTGAAATCTAAAAGGGGATCCTTTACCAAAAATAGTTTTAGTCTATTCAAGAGAGTATGCGAAGTTGGTAGCTGATTTTTATAAGTCGTCAAATTATTTATGAAAATTATTTCTTCATCATCAATAGATAAATCTAAAAAGAAATAAGAAATGTAAAAAGAATAAGAAAAAAATCTAAAAGTTACACAAAGGGATCTAGAGAGTTACTGTAATCAGCCATTAGTTGAGTTTTTCAAACACATTTTAAATTCTTCAGTTTTACATTGTACTGTGCATTTAAAGCAAGTAGCATAGTACTGGAATATAGGTAAAAGTGCAAGACATTTTAATATTACTTAGTATACTGAAGAGTAGCCAAATATTCCAAGAGTTCTAATGGCTTATACTTGATTAATAAAGATTAATCAAGGGAGGAAAATATCTTGTGCTTCAAAATAGCCAAGAGTAGCCCGGGCAAAATTTAAAGAAATAATAGCATTTGACTTTTGATGACCCTTAAGGGTCTCCGATCCATCCTCCAGAGTCTCTGACATTCAGGAAATGGAAATGGCCTATGGAACCTACAAATAAGACTAACTCTGATTCTATCATTTGAAAGTTATTCATACACGATTGCTATAAAATTAATTACAGTGAAAGTTACATAGCAAAGTATCTACTTAAGAAGTGTGATATATAATGTTTTACATATTAAGAAATACTACTTCTAACAGTTAACTGCTCAAATTTTTCCTCTATATCCTCACTATGCCATACTTGGCTTAATTTAGAATCTTGGCTAACTATGTGAGAACTTTAACAGTTTCTGAGGCACAGGAGGGAACATAAAACCTACCCCCATTCTTCAGTAAGTTCCTGAATGGATAGAGAAAAAGGGAAATGTAAGTTCAGATAAGGAACTACTCAGAAAGCCAACTCCCAAATGTGAAAGCCATCTTGAGGGGGGGTGCAAAGGTCTTTTATTCTGGGCAGTGGCTTTTCAGTTAAGTCATGTACTAATAGAATGGCATGAGAGAAGAATAGTATGGAGTTTTCAGGTAGAAGTGTCTCCCATGGTCAACTACATAATTGGTATACATGTTCCTAATAACTATGTCACGTAAGGCTGGCAGCCATGGAATTTCCTTTGATATGCCAAAAGTTGTGAACTTATGATATGAACTAGCTTCCTGAGAGATTGTTTATCTGCTGAACCTGGTAAGTTCTAGATGATCTCATGGCCAAAAGCTACCCATGACAAACCAAAGAAAGCTAGTCAATCAATTCCATGGTTAAGGGGGCTTATCTGAGAAAATTAAAGATGGTTTATTTGTAATCTATTCTGTAAGTATTAATGAATTATTAATATTCATTAACAACATATTAATATATTACTAATATATTAATAGAAAAGTCATATATTAATGGAAAAAACCCAAACAGTTTATATCCCCTATCCACCTTCCACTCCCAAACACAGACCCTCCAGTCATCTTCCCTATCTAGTGCCTCATTCTCATATTTCTGGGAGTCTATGGGGGACATCTCACATCACTTACGAGGTCTTATTTTCCAACCACCCTTTTTTACTTGAACCACTTGAGGGCAGCATCACACCACAACCAATGTTCTTTATCATTATACCATAGTTGTCTTACCAAGGGTGCTACTTCCTTACATTCCTACAGTTATACAGCATTCCCTGGAGTTCTTTCTTTATTACAACTACTATGTGTTCTACACAGATATAAGGAGACTATTCTTCTGTTGTAGAGGAGTGTTAAATTGTCACCAGGAAACAAATTTTTGGCTAGTTAACTATGAAAAGAAGCTGAAAAAAAGAGGTCTACTGATAGGACAGAAGACAGGTTTATTCTTTGCAGAGGATACTTCTGTCTACCTAGAAAACTCAAGGTTACTAAATGAAAACAAATAAAGGAATGCATTCAGTTGTATGATAAAATTATAAAGTTAATGGGCTTCTAACATATAAAAACCTAGTCATAAAAATTAATTTAAAAAAACCCATTCATAATGCTTACCAATATATGAAGTCTTCAAAAAGTTCATGGAAAATGCATATTATGAAAAAAACCATGCATGGATTTCAAAAGTTTTTTGTACCAAAGAAATTAATGCTAACTTGTAATATGTCTGAAAATGATCTATTTGAGACACTAAGAAGGATAAGACATCAGTTTGAAAACAGCCTTTATCAGAGCAACATAAATTCTGCTAAAATTGGAGCAGGAACAAACAAAAAATTTATGATGATGCTCGGGTAGAAGAATAAAGAAATCATTGATGCTTTATGAAAAGTTTATGAGGCCAATGCCTCAAAGAAATCAGCAATTTACAAATGAATAACTCATTTTAAGAAGGAACAAGATGATGTTAAAGACGAAGCATGCAGCAGCAGACAATCCACATCAATCTGCAAGGAAAAAATTTGTCTTATTCTTGCCCTAATTGGAGAGGACCTATGATTAGCAGCAGAAACAATAACCAACACCATAGACATCTCCACTGGTTCAGCTTACACAATTTTGATTGAAAAATTAAAGTTGAGCAAACTTTCCACTTGATGGGTGTCAAACCATTGTACTCAGATCAGCTGCAGACAAGAACACAGCTTTCAAGGGAAATTTTAAACAAGTGGGATCAAGATCCTGATGCATTTCTTTGAAGAACTGTAACAGGAGATGAAACATGGCTTTACTAGTATGATCTTGAATAAAAAGCACAATCAAAGCAATGGCCACCAAGGGGTGGAAGTGGTCTAGTCAAGATGGGTATAATGCACACTATCTGGGTGATGGACACACTTATAACTTTGACTCAAACTGTACAAAAGTAATTGATGTGACCAAAACGTTTGTACCCCCATAATATTCTGAAATAAAAAACAAAACCCAATACATAATTTTTTTTTTTTAAAAAAAGAGCAAAAGTCATGGCAACAGTTTTTTTTGATGCTCAAGCCATTTTGCTTGTTGACTTTCTGGAGGGCCAAAGAACTATAACATCTACTTATTATGAGAGTGTTTTGAGAAAGTTAGCTAAAGCATTGGCAGAAAAATGCCTGGGAAATCTTCACCAGAGAGTCCTTTTCCACCATGACAGTGATCCTGTTGCTGCTCATTCCTGTCATCAAACAAGAACAATTTTGCAAGAGTTTCAATGGGAAATCACAAGCATCTACCTTAGAGTCCTGATGTGGCTCCTTCCGATTTCTTTTTGTTTCCTAATCTTAAAAAATCTTTAAAGGGCACCCATTTTTCTTCAGCTAATAATGTAAAAAAGGCTGCATTGACATAGCTAAATTCCCAGGACCCTCAGTTCTTTAGGGATGGGCTAAGTGGTTGGTATTGTTGCTTACAAAAGTACCTTGACCTTGATGGAGCTTATGTTGAGAAACAAAGTTTATATTTTGAACTTTTATCTCTTAATTCCATTTCTACATGAACTTTTTGACGTCCCCTTGTATGAAATATCAAGGATTAAGCATAATAAAAATGTTCAGAAAGTATATGGAGAAAATGATGAAACTTTACTGGAGACCATTAAAAAAAAAAACTTGAAGAAAAGACAAGATGAACTATTTTCCTGGCTGGAAAGACTAACTATGGTAAAATTTTAAAGGATCCTATTACCATTTCAATTACCCAAGAAGTCTGTTTTGAATTTGAAAAAGTGATTACAAAGTAAATCTGGAAGAATACAGGTATGAGAGTAAGGCAAAGAAACAAAAAAAGAGGAGACTATTAATATGTATTACTATTATATATGTAATACTTAAAGCCATATGATACTGATACAACAACAGGCAAAATAATAGAACATAATAGAAATTCTGGAAACAAACTCTAATGTGGATAAAGATTTAGTATATGATGCAAGTGGCATTTCTTTTTTTTTTTTTTTTTTGAGACAGAGTCTCACTCTGTTGCCCGGGCTAGAGTGAGTGCCGTGGCATCAGCCTCGCTCACAGCAACCTCAAACTCCTGGGCTCAAGCAATCCTCCTGCCTCAGCCTCCCGAGTAGCTGGGACTACAGGCATGCGCCACCATGCCCGGCTCATTTTTTCTATATATTTTTAGTTGGCCAATTAATTTCTTTCTATTTATAGTAGAGACGGGGTCTCACTCTTGCTCAGGCTGGTTCCGAACTCCTGAGCTCGAGCAATCCACCTGCCTCGGCCTCCCAGAGAGCTAGGATTACAAGCGAGGGCCACCGCGCCCGGCCGTAAGTGGCATTTCTAATCAGTGAGAAAAGAAGAAGTATTCCATAAATTATATTGGAACAATGGCCAAAACACTTGGAAAAAATAATTTTTTAATCATACTTTTAAACATATGTCAAAATCTGAAATAAAATAACACACCTTAAAGAAAATAGAAATAAATATTTGTCTAATTAAGAAAACATTTTCATAAGTATAAAAGGAATGAAAAAAATCATAAAGTAAAATGTTGGCAGAACTGGTTAGGTTCAAATTAAATATATTTGGAATTATCAATACTTTTATATATAAAGATAAAATATATGAAGAGACAAATAGACAAAAGAAAGAATAATTTCACAAAAGAAAAAGATGTCAATAGCCAATAAACATTAGTAATTTTTTAAATGAAAGCAAAATATAATTTTTTGCCCATCATTTTTGTTTAAGTATTACCACAACATCAGCAGTAATATACTCAATGACAACAAGGCTGGCATGAAAAGGGCATTCTCATAAACATATAGCTAAAAAATATACCAAATAATTCCATTACCAGGAATTTATTCTAAGGAAATAATTGGAAATAAGAACATACATTCATGAAATTGAAATTAAAAACATTAGTGCTCTCGAATTGGGAAATGTGTGTTACATACAAGAGATTTAAAACTGCAGTCATTGCCCAAAACAATTTTAAGTAAAAAGAACAAACTGGGAGGCATCAGTCTTCCTGACC
>VBSM01003204.1:14311138-14327134 GCA_008086735.1 Cheirogaleus medius | reverse complement strand
CCTCCCAGAGTGCTAGGATTACAGGCGTGAGCCACCGCGCCCGGCCTTGTTTAATTATTTTAACTTAATAATTTCTTCCCCAAAGTGGCATTTTTAAGGTATGGTAAATGTGGAAAGTAATTTTAAATGAACCTAAAGTAATCAGACTAAGGATCAATCTCAAGATTATGGCAAAATTATTATATACAGGTTGAGCATCCCTAATTCAAAAATTTGAAATCCAAAGTGCTACAAACTCATAAGCTTTTTGAGCACCAACATGATGCCACATGGGCTAAGATAGTGTGACCTTTGCTTTGTGATGGTTCAGTGTACACACTTTGTTTCATACACAAAATTATTAAAAATATTATATAAAATTACTTTCAGTCTATGTGTATAAGATACATATGAAACATCAATGTATTACATGGTTAGAATTGGGTCCCAACCCTAAGACATCTCATTATTCATATGCAAATATTCCAAAAAAAAATCCAAAATCTGAAATACTTCTAGTCCCAAGCATTTTGGATAAGGGATACTCAACCTGTTTTGAATGCAAATAACAATTTTTATATCTTAATTCTTAGTAAATAGGTAGTAAGCCAGTAATACTTTACCTCATATAAATAGTCTATTGCACAATATTTCAATGCTGAAAACATATCTTCTTTCTTTGAAAAAAGTACAAATTTCAACACCTGGAAATATAAAAATTAAAATTAAATGTTTGGCAAAATAGCAAAGCCAAGTTTCTCAATCACAAAACTTTGGTTTGCTCATTTTTTAAAAGGCTCTGAATGATAAAAATTGATAAAAATAACATATTACTATGATTTTCAATCTAAAATGAAAGCAATGTATATTGGTATAAAGTTGTTTGTATGTTTTCTCATATTGTTAAACCACACAATTGTTCACTGGTGGGTTGAAGTACATTTAATGTGATCATTTTTTTGGAGAAGAGGATGGAGTTCATAAGACTGGCAGAGTGATATTCAGAATAACCATCTTTCTCAAGTGGTCTTGAAATTGCATATCCAAGGGCAGCATTCTGTGCTGAAGCAGTGGAGGATTTCAGAAATTGGGAAACTATTTGGGAAACTATTTCCATTCTCTTACTTAGAAAATATAATAAGAAGTCTAAAGTTCAAATTTCCTGGTGGCTAGTTCATTTGGAATTAAGCAACTATGGCATATTATTATTCCTAGGTCAATGAGTTATTGAGAAATCAACAAATCCATCTAATGGAGCAATAAGTAAAATTTAGAATGCTGAATAAGTCCAGGTTGGGTCTCACTTTTGTGGGAACTAAGGAATTACAGTTTAGAAGTTAATCTAGGGCAGAGTCCAATTTATCAAATAATTCTTAGTATTTTGATTATTTAAAATGCCTTGGGGAATCCAGATGTAAGCTAGTTTTTGCATAGTAGTTTATCAATAAGCTTTTAGTCAATGAAATAAACATTTTTAATCCAAAAAGTCCTGCCTTAGTTTCATTATTATTCTAAATTTGTTTAAGGTTTACCTATATCCCTATCTATGGTCAAGGTACTTCAGAAGACCTGAAGACATGGTCTACATCAATAAGCTATGAATCTATCCCTATTTTCAGTTATCATCAAGTGAACATTCTTAATTAATCAACTTCTGGATTTAAAAAACTAAAAGCAAACTTCTAAAACAATCCAGAACACAATTATTTTATATGATTAATGACTAAGAAGAATTTTTGGATACTACAAAAGTTTTCCAATTAAAGTGAGCCCAATCTATTATCTGAATTACCTGATTCTGTGGTGTCAGCAGGTGTGGGAAATACATAGTGGCCACCTTCTTTCACTCTTATTTAAACATTGCCTACATAACATTTTCATATTGGTGATTCCTTCCCTCAGAATATTTCCAATCATTGCACTTCTATGCCTTTCTACACAGTGTATCACTGATCTTTGAAGCAAATATTGATTCTAGAATTTCCATTTCTTGATATTGTACTTACAGAAAAAAAATTATCTGATTGTGTCTCATTCTAGAAGTCATTTCAAAAAGTTAAAAACAAACTCATAAAAAGCTTCTGTACAGCCAAGAGAACAATCAACAGAGCAAACAGACAAACTATAGAATGAGATAAAATATTTACATGCTATACATCTTATAAAGGGCTAATAACCAGAATCAACAAAGAAGTCAAACGAGTCAGCAAAAAATAAATAAATAAATAAATTATAAAACAACCCAGTTAAAAAGTGGGCAAAAGACATGAACAGAAGCTTTTCAAAAGAGGACAGATTAACAGCCAATAAACATATAAAAAATGCTCAACGTCTCTAATCATCAGGGAAATTCAAATCAAAACCACAATGAGATATCAGCTAACTCCAGTGAGAATGGCTTTTATCAAAAAGTCCCAAAACGATAGATGCTGGAACAGATGTGGAGAGAAAAGAACACTTAACTTACACACTGTTGGTAGGACTGCAAATTAGTACAATCCCTGTGGAAAGTAGTATGGAGATACCTCAAAGAACTAAAAAGTTGACATAACATTTGATCCAGCAATCCCACTACTGGGTATTTTCCTAAAGGAAAAAAAGGCATTTTATAAAAAATACATTTGCACTCAAATGTTTACAGCAGCACAATTCACAATCACAAAGATGTAGAAACAACTCAAGGGCCCATAAATACATGAGTGGATCAATAAAATGTAGCATTTGTACACCATGGAGTATTACTCAGCCATAAAAATGGAGAACTAATACCTTTTATAACAACCTGGATGGAACTGGAGATCATCCTTTTTTTTTTTTTTTTTTTTAGAGACGGGGTCTCGCTCTTGGTCAGGCTGGTTTCGAACTCCTGACCTTGAGCTATCCACCCGCCTTGGCCTCCCAGAGTGCTAGGATTACAGGCGTGAGCCACCGCGCCCGGCCTGGAGATCATCCTTTTAAGTGAAGTATCACAAGAATGAAAGAACAAAAACCATATGTACTCATTACTAAATTAGAACTTCTAGATCAACATGTATGTGCACATATGGTACAAAATTTAACAGAAATCAAGTAAGTGGGAGCAGGGAGGAAGGTATGGGTAAATTCACACCTAACGGTACAATGCACACTATATGGGTGATGGACACACTTATAACCTTGACTCAAACTGTACAAAAGCAATTCATGTAACCAAAACGTTGGTACCCCTGTAATACTCTGGAAAAACAAAAACCTCAACTCTACCTAGTTTACTCATTCAACTTTTGTCAGCATTTATTTTAAATTTTCCTTTCTTGTGAAGCCTAATATTTCCTTCAGCTCCAGATTCATCACTCTCATCAATTCCCTTAAAAAATAATTACCTTTCTATTGAAGATAATCATTGAAATTCATGCTAAATATGTAGTACTTAAATAAGATACTATATGTTATAAACATTCTTAGAATTTCGTTTGTCAAGTTTATTTCATTACAGTGCAGATATTTGAAACCATCTTATAGCGGTGGGTGGATGGAAGAAAGATAAATGGCCTTATTTCTAAAATCAAAGACATGGGGAAAAGAAACAAAATCAAGGTTGGAGAGAAGGTATTTTAAAATTATCAACTTTTGAATTGCAGCAATTCCTGAACTTTTTTCCTTACCTATTTCTAAAGATTTTATTTCTCTTGTGCTATCTTCTGACTGGCATCTATCCCCCAAAATGGAAATGCATACAATAATTGGGCTAGGCTCTTACGCACAAGCACAAGGCGGAGGAAATAAGCTTCCACAAGGAAACTTATTCACACATAAGTGAGTGTGAATCAAGCTTATTCACACACAGGTGACTGAGAATCTTGTAGCTGGCTTCCCATCTCTTCCCACCAGCCTAAGGTATCAGGAGCTCTCTTCCCTTCCTCACTCCCTCCCATAAAAACCACACTTTTAATAGTAAAATCGCAGAGGAAGCGAGGATCATATATTTTCTCAGATTGTTTATCCATACAACTTCTAGTTGGTGGGTTGAAATCCCACTGGCCTTTCTAGGGCCCTTCACATCCTCTATTCTCACCTAATTAGGTTAGGTGGACGCTGGTTCTGCGTCTTTCCCACACATTGGCGGGGCCTCACGACGTGTTTTCCAGAAATTTCTGAGCTGCCATACTTTGTCCCCATACCGATCTCCCCACCCCCCTCAGTTCAAGAACACTTTCTTTCCCTCCCTCCTTTTACCAGCCTCTCAGGGCTTTTACCTGAGGTAAAATCACCTCCTACAGGTCTTACCTGGGGAAAATTCCCGCCTGCCGGAAGCGTGACCGCTGAGCCTGAATTCTGTGCGTCTATTGGCCAGCCCAGGCCCCGCCCCCCGTCCTGCCTGCCTCTTGGGCTCTGTCTGAGCACTTCCGTCTGCAGTTGGCTACGGCCTAGGCCGCGCCTGGGGACTCGAGGGCGCAACCTGGTGAGTGCCTGAGGTCATCTGGGGTGAGCAAAACCTTCGTAGCACAGGGCGGAGGGTGAAGGCGGAAAAGGTGGCAGGAAGCCAGAGGAGCCAGTATGAAGGGTCGAGAAGACCCGGAAAAGTAGTCTGGGCTTCTTTGAGAGTGGCGGCTCCCATGTTATTTGTTAGTCTTAGCAAAAAGCAACGGGCCCAGAGGGAGGGCAAGGGCAGAA
The DNA here is from genome assembly GCA_008086735.1 of Cheirogaleus medius. Classification (NCBI taxonomy): domain Eukaryota; kingdom Metazoa; phylum Chordata; class Mammalia; order Primates; family Cheirogaleidae; genus Cheirogaleus; species Cheirogaleus medius. Next base: position 14,322,502 of record VBSM01003204.1, on the reverse strand, counting down.
GCGTCCAAAAAGTAAAACTGAGAGGATTTTGAAATCAAACAGATTCAGGGAAAGAGGAAAGCAAAAGGGAGGAGAAAAGCATGCATCAGGTGTCTGGCAAGGACTTGGTCAGCCCTTGATAGCAGAAGAACATTTGAGGAGGGTTAAGAAGATAGTGAGTTTGAATTGGGATATATGGATTTTATACCTTGACTGACAGCCACCCCCTTACACACACACACACACACATTTTAGAATCACTAGACTTAGCTGATGAGGAAGAGCTGTCCTTTTATGTGTATTTCTTAACTTCTGTCTTCTTTCCCATGACATGGCTTAGCATTCAACTCCTTCCCAGAAGATTGCAAGAAGTAACACGCATATATTGATCTTACTAACACATGGGTGTCTTTTGAGTCGTTTGTTGAAATACTAATTGTGAATCGTCAGTGGATAAGTCACATTATTTTGTTAAGTTCCCTCCTTTATTCTATTTTGTACATTTGTGCAGTTTGCTTCAGTTATATGGATTTAAGATTTGGCAATAATAAATTTTAAAGATGTTCACCTGGCACTGAGGTACATTAATTATTCTGTACTCTTAGATGTGTGCCTTTTTATTAAAACCAGTTCTAAATTAAATAACTTTATAAAAGTTACAAAAATAACATACTTACATTCACTGTAACCAGTAAAACCCTCCAAAGATGTATACAGAAAAAATAATCTCCATTCCCACCCCAACTCCCAGGTAACCAATATCAACAATCTAGGTTGTATCTTTTCACACCTTCTTGCATGTTCCTACAAATCTATACAGAAATGCACACACAAAGGTGGTTGGCTAATTATATAAAAATGGGTAACTTACTTTCCTCACTAAATAATATATCATGAACAACCTTCCTGATCAGAATATATAGATCTAACCCATTTTTTTAGCAACTGCATAATATTTCATAGTAAGTATGTGCAATAGTTTATCTAAACATTCTGATACTGAGGGATTAACAGATTGTTTCCAGTTTTTCACCTTGACAAATAATGCCACAATAAGAATCCTCAGACATATGCTCCTTTTTTTTTTAGACATATTGTTGACAGTGTCAAAAAAATATGCTCTTGAATAATTTCTATGGCATAGATTTATCTTAATTTGCTGGCTCAGATTATAAGAGCATTTCAAATTTAATAGATATTGCCAATCTAGCTTCTAAAAATTTATAGCAATTTACATTAAAAATGCCAAGAGGGGTCATTTTCCTGAATACTCAACAGCTCTGAATATATTGCCCTTAAGAAGTTTTTGTCAGTCTGATGCATGAAAAATACTATCTTGTTTTAATTTGCACTTCTCTGATTACTGCTGAGATTAAGGATGTTTTAGGTGTTTGTGAGCATTTTAGATTTCTTATTTTATGAATTTTATAATTATGTGCTTGTACATATGTGTATGCAGGTATGTATGTTTGTGTGTATATAAGATCAGGCGATTTTTCTACTGGGTAGGTTGTCTTTTTGAAAATCTTGTTTATAGATGTATTAGTTAAAATCAAGTTTGGCTGTATAAATAACAGAAAATTCCAATTCCAAAATAATATAAAATTTATTTCTCTTTCACATAAATGAAAGCCAGAGGTACGAGGTTCAGGACTGATATGGCAGTTCAGCTCCGTAAAGTTCTTAGGGACTTACCTTCTTATAGCTCATTACTCTGATATTTCTATGTTGTGGTCCTTGTTCTCATGGTCTCAGGTAGCAGCATCTATATTTCAGGCAGCGGGATGGAAGAAGGAATAAAAAAGAGGAGAAGCCAAAGGCACAATGTCTCTTTATATATCTGTAATTTAAATTGTGAAATATAATGTTCCTATGTAACAGTGCATACCACAATGTATAGTTTTAAAAATTATAAAGAAACATCCATGGAACCTCCACTCAAGAAACAGAGCATTGCAAGAATTTCAGAAGCCCTCTGTTCCTTTTCTAATCACAACTCTTCCTAGAGGAAATCTCCCTCTAGACCTAGAGATTACTATAATCCTGACTTTATGGTAATCACTGCCTTGCTTTTCTTTAAAGTGTTTCACCCAAGTGTGCATTTCTAGATGACATAGTTTGCCTATTTTTGAATCTTGGTGTTTGTGTTATTTTGGTTCTTGCTTTTTCTATTCAATGGATGTTGTTGTGTGTATATATGTTGATTCAGTTTCACTGCTAAATAGTATTCTGTTGTATAAATATGCCTCAATTTATCCACTCTACTGTTGATGGACCTTTGTATTATTACAATTTTGGCTATCACAAATAATGTTGCTGTTAATATCCTGTACATGTATCTTAGTACACATATATGTTTCTCTAGAATATAAATTAGGAAAAATTTCAGGATTGTTTAGTATGCATATCTTCAGATTTATTGAATAATGCCAAACTGTTTTACAAAGTGATTATACCAATTTATACTCTCATTAGCAATGGTTAAGAGTTCTTGTTACTCTGTATCCTTACCAACCCTTAGTAATTTCAACTTTTAAATTTTGAGATCTGGTAGGTGTCCAGTTGTCTGTTAAGAAAGTTTGCCATAAGCTGCCACATGACTCATCTGCTTACATCTCATTTGCCAGGCCCTAGTCACATGGTCACAGCTGCAACAAAGCCTAGAAGATACAGTGTTTATTCTAGACAGTCATATGCATAGTCACAAATTAGAAATTCTATTATTACTATAAGAAGGAAAGAGCAGATACTGGGAAATATATAGCAATCTCTGCTACATTAAGGATAATACTTTCTAAAAAGCTAAATTTTATTTAGTATTTACTATGTGCCAAGCACTATACTAAACACTTTGCAACAACTTATAAACTAGATAAGTTAACAAATATTACAAATTACAGTTTATAGATGAGAAAACTGGGGCATTGAGAATATAAGTCAATTGCCCAAGATTAGTTAGGAAGTCTGAGACAGAATTGCAAACCCAGGCAATCTAGCTTCAGAACCCAAGCTCTTAACCAAGTCATACACTCTCTAAAAGGAATATTTGCACTTGGTCTACCATGTGTTTTGGAAATATTTTCTTCCTGTTTATCTTTGTAAATTTCTAAAGGTAGTTTTATTTATATATTGCAGGGAATTTTAGCATATCTAAATTGTCTGTTTTTTTCCCAGTAGATAAAATTTCTGCATCATTATTTCTAAAATTTCATATATGAATAGAATGTTAGAACAATAGCTTTTCCCTATACATTTTAATTCATTTTTGTACCATTATTATTTTCAATCTAAATGGAAATAAGACAAGTTTAGACACATTCTTGAAAATAAAGTAAGCTCAAGAGCCATAAGGGAAGAGAGAAAAACCCTCTACTGTCCAGACCAATTCCACACATTTGTGGAAATCTCTTATAATGATATTAAACTTCATTGTGTATTCACATGCTGTGCTATTAAGGCCATTACTACTATGTTTAATGTTTATTGAGAACATACTTTGTGCCAGGCACAATACTGGGAACTGACAATGAACAAAATAAGGAAAAAAAAATCTTTGCCTTTAAGAAGCTCACAAATTCTTGTCTGAAGTTGCTCTTACTTTTCATCTCTTCAGGCAGTTCTAAACACTGCTCCCAGGATGATATTTCTAAAACAGGTAACTGAAAATATTATTCCCCAGCTTGAATTCTTTCAGCTTTCTGTCACCTACAAGATAAAATCTGAAATCCTTAGCATGGAAAAACTGTCCACTCAGCCCCATTTACTGGAGAACCCTGAACCATTGGCCATTCTCTGAACATCTCTGAGATTTTCTCACTCCTAAGTCTTTGTTCTTGCTATTTTATTTGGTACTCTGATCTCATGTTGAAACCCTATTTATTCTATAAGTTTCAATTGAAATGTTTCTTTCTCCCACTGAGAATTAGTTATTACCTTTTGCCATTCCTACAATTTTTGTCAATATCCCACTTTGGGCTGGGTTCATGCTTTGCATTATAATTGTTTTGTTTATGTCTGCCTTCCCCACCAGACTGCAATCTTCTTGAGATCATGGGCCATCGACCATGTCTTAATTATCCTTATAAACTTTAGTAACTAGCACAATGCCTTATCCAGAGTAAGCACTGAAATGAACATTTAATTTAATTTACTTTTTAAAATCTAGAACTAGGTTAATTTGAAATAATGACTATCATTTTTTTTTTGCATTTTCTATTAAATGCAGATTTTCAGTATTTTTGGAAGAGAACTAGTGAGCATGAATTCTTATACACACACACATGCACACACACCAAAGTAAACATAGTATGAATATAGCAGATAATCAGCTTGAGATAATTGCAGATCAACTCAAACCAGATCATGCAGTAAATCTGGATATATGGAATGAAAAGAATATTGCATAAATGTGTTACATAAGTAACTTATTGTCTTCTGGCTGTTAATTTATAGGTGTAGCCTCACATACTATCTTTTGATCATCATTAAGGGACTGTTTTGCATCAATGGATTGAGAGCAAACATTTTGGCACCTATATTAACTCTAATTAAACTAGATAATTACTGCTGCAAAGGAGCTGTAGTAGCATCAGCAAAGAAATTTTTGCAAATATAGAAGAGAAACCTAACATTTCATTTTCATGTAGTTTACCTTTTTTCAAATGCAAGAAGACAAATGTTACTGTAACCTACTTTTGCAACATTTTCCTACGTAAACACTATTACTTTTCTCTGTCCCACATGTTCAACCCCTCAACATTTTTCTGATTATGGGCCATTTCACATCTTACATGCCTGTTGGATCTTTTGCACACATTAAAAAGTAGGCTAAGATTCTGGCCAAGATAAAAACTTTATCTGTGCTTAGACTTGACTCTCTAACCCAGAAGAAACAGTGATAATTGGGTCACCATATACCTGGGGAAAATGGGAGGGCTAACTCTACACTTTAACATTCCTTGGATAACATTTACACTAAAACTTCTCACATTTTATGGTCTATTAAATTAAAACAATTTGCCCAAAATTACCAAAGCAGATCTAGAACTCAGGTCTTCTGACTTCTACCCTATGAGGTGTAGTTGTTCATTCATTGATTTATCCATCAATTATCATCATCATTATTATTTTTTTAGAGACGGGGTCTTGCCATGTTGCCCAGGCTGAAGTCCAGTGGCTATTCACTGCTGCTATCGTAGTGTACTGAAGCCTCAAACTCCTGGCCTCGAGTGATCCTTCCACCTCAGCCTCTCAAGTATCTGGAACTATAGGTATGTGTGCCATGTTGCCCAGCCTGTCAATTATTTTTAAGCACATATTATGTGCAAGGAACTATGCTAGTTGAGGAGAACAAATAGATTCTACACTTTCAATACGGTAGGGAAAATAAGACATGTACACAAATAACTATTATTCTCTGAGGAAATTAAGGTTACAAGAGTATGGGAGTATTAAAATAGAAATAATTCTTTATTATTTCAACAAATAAGTTTTAGAAATGCCAAAGAACAATTGATTAGATAACTCATTTAGATATTTCACCAGATTAACCACACCTATGGGAAATATAGCTGTTTGGACCACAAAAGCCATAACATAGTACCATATGTGCTTAATGGAAAATGAAGCAACATGCAAAAAAAAATAACATCCAAAGGTCTAAACTTGCAAATTTGAGCTAGAATAAGTTATCCAGGGTAGCCAACATCATCTTTATAAAATGTAGAAAAACTATTAGTTCTCTTTTTCTCTCCAAAATAATTCTTAATGTTGTATCCTCAATTGCTTTTATGTCTCATATTTAAAAATGGAGGAGATGGGGCATTGTACTAAATTTAGGAAGAAAGATATTAAATTAATAATTCCATATGTGAGAAAAATAATTTTATGAAAACTGAGGGTAGGCCTTTCCCATAAATCAAAAGATTTTGTAAAACAGCAATTATTATTACTTCATATTTTAAATTTAGACTCAATCTTATATCTCAGAATATAAATTTACCAAATAATTTTTGAACACCTACTATGTGCACAGTATGTACAAACTTAATAGGAGGTTAGACAACTTGTATTGTCTCTTACAGGAAAAAATGAAAGAAAAATAGCTAGAAACAATAATATCTAATATTATTGACCACCTTCTTTAAATAGCTTTCTTCTTGGGTTTCTAGTTTCCTGGTTTCTTTCACCTGTTCTGTACCTGGACTCTAACTCATTTTGGGAGAAAACCAAGTAAGCTCAAGAGCCATAAGGGAAGAGAGAAAAACCCTCTACTGTCCAGACCAATTCCACACATTTGTGGAAATCTCTTATAATGATATTAAACTTCATTGTGTATTCACATGCTGTGCTATTAAGGCCATTACTACTATGTTTAATGTTTATTGAGAACATACTTTGTGCCAGGCACAATACTGGGAACTGACAATGAACAAAATAAGGAAAAAAAAATCTTTGCCTTTAAGAAGCTCACAAATTCTTGTCTGAAGTTGCTCTTACTTTTCATCTCTTCAGGCAGTTCTAAACACTGCTCCCAGGATGATATTTCTAAAACAGGTAACTGAAAATATTATTCCCCAGCTTGATTTCTTTCAGCAAAATCAAGCTCACTGGTTCTACTACCAATATATGCTAGGCAACTTTAGCTAGGCCTTCAATTCCCATTGTCAATCATTATTTCTATTCATTCAGTATATAGAGAATGTCAGCATATGCCAGTAATGTTCTAGGTGTGAGAAATAGAGTCTCAAACAAGGCACTGTTTATATTTTTATTACTTAATGGCCCCCTATCATATTCCAACAACATCTAGACCAGTGGTTCTCAATTGGAGGTGATTTTGTCCCTCAAGGAGACATTTGGGCATGTCTGGGGACATTTTTTGCTTGTTCCAACTGGCGGAGGGAGCACTACTTGCATCTCATGGTTAGAGACCAGGAATGCTGCTAAATATCATACAAGGAACAGGATCACATCCTGCCATTTCCACCATGCTCCCATGCTCCCAAAATAGAATGATCTGTTCCAAAACATCAATAGCGCCAAGGTTAAGAAATCCTTATCTAGATTAAACTATTCCCACACTCTCCACACTCTTGTAGTCATATGTATGAAACCTCCCCCATTCCCTACAGGAAACATCACATTCTACTTGAATGGGAAGTTATGTTTCTTCATTTTTCTCTTTTCATCTCAAAATGTCTATGTTGCATCATTTGGTATTTTCTCACTCTCTTCTTTCTGTGGATAAGTATTGCTCTTTCTTTCCAAGATATTCTCTTGCAATCATTATGTCCTATCTTATCCCCCAAGGTAATTTATGCTACCTACAAAAATGCATTCTGTATTACAGGATAAAAACAGGTAAATAATCAGGCAGAGTACTATTCCCCTTGGATTCTTTATCTTATCCCCACTCACCTCTTCCAGAGTTCACAGGTTTTTTCCTCTCATGTACGTTTTTATTCTCTTCCCTATAATGACTTTTCTTTCTGTGTCTTAAAAGTGGTTTATTATATTCTATCTTAAAATATTTTCTAAAACTCTTATTTTGATCCTTCTACTTTTTAACTTTTCTATATCTCCTAGTATTCCACTACCTCTTGCCTAGACTACTGTAATTTTCCCCTAGCTGTTCTCCCAGCCTCTAATCTAGTCTACGTAGTGCTCTAGAATTTAGATTATGATCACTACTCTCAACAAAGTCCTTCAGTAGTTAGCCAATGCCCATACATAATAACTATGATATGTCAAGCATCTTCTATTTTCAAGGTACTAAGCTTGGTACTTAAGTTAGTATTAGTATGTCTATGATATATAAGGGGAAACTGAGGTTTAGAGAGGTCAAGTGACTTGCTCAAAACTATATAGTTAGGAAGTGAGGAGCCAGGATTCAAACCCAAGTCATTCTAACACCAAAGTCTATATAATTCATACAACTCTTCATTCCCTAAGGAATCAATTCCAAACTCCTTAACCTGACCTTCAGAATTCTTTGTGATGTGGCTCCAAACTTTTTCCAACTACTGCTAACCTTCATCTAGCCCACAATCTTGTTAAATTACTGTTATTCTCTCCATACTATCTTTGCTTTTTCCCTTCTGTTTACTCCCACTCATATGCTGTGTTAGTAAACTGAGTAATTTATAAAGAAAAGGAATTTATTTCTTGCAGTTAGGCAGGCTGAGAAGTCCAAGATCAAGAGACTGCATCTGGTGAGAGCCTTCTTACTGGTAGGTACTCTCTGCAGAGTCCCCAGGTGGCATAGGGCATCACCTGGTGAGGAAACTGAGTGTACTAGCTCAGTTCTCTCTTCCTTTTCTTATAAAGCCACCAGTCCCATTCTCATGATAACACATTAGTCTGTGAATGGATTAATCCATTTATGAGGGCAGATCCCCCATGACTGCATCACCTCTTAAAGGCCCCACCTCTCAATACTGCCACATTGGGGATTAGACTTCAACATGAATTTTGGAGGGGACAAATATTCAAACCATAGCATAGACCATTTGCCTACATTATCCTTCTCACCCATTTCTACAGGTCCAAATACCTACTCATCTTTCAAAGCCCAATTCAAGCTTCCCAACTGAATTCCTTGATCTTCTATGATCTTCTCTTTTTTCTTTTTTCCTGGTAGAGCTTTCTTACTTTCAAGTTTTATTGTCATTAATTGTATGTATGCTTTTTTTGCCTTTCCACTACTCTTACTTACCTCCTTTAGAGCAGGGAATTTGTTGTGTTATAGTAACATTCCTATAGTATAGCAATTTATAGACATTCTGTCATGTTAACAACCTGGCAAAGAATAAGAACACAATAAATATGTGCTTGCTTGTTTGGTTCTAATCTTCATAACAACTCTCTAAGGTACTATTATACTTTACTAACAGGTAAGGAAACTGAGATTCAGAGAGGTTAAGTAACTTGCCCAAGGGCAGAAATGTTCCAGGATGACCCAAGCTTCAGCCTGAGAGTTCTGTCTCCAATTGAGGATTCTTTCTACTATACTACCTATGGCTTTAGAGTTTTGTTTTCCATATATATACAAGCTCTATATCTTGCTCTTAGTAATTATTGGATAAATTTTGAATGAATGAGTAAATGTCAAGAACATTTTCTTTCAGGTTGAGAATCATGAGACATTTATTGGTCACCAAAAGTAGGAGTATTCTAGGATATGACTCATTCTCACTCATAGTATTTATTATTCATTTAGGGAAAAGGAAAACAACCCTCCCATTCTGATAAAATATCTTAGACAACATTACGTTAAGGTCTGTATTGCCCAGTTAAGAACACCAGTGCTACACACCTTTAACAAATAATTTTTTTTTTTTTTGAGACAAGAGTCTCACTCTGTCGCTTGGGCTGGAGTGCAGTAGCGTCATCACAGCTCACTGCAACCTCAAACTCCCGGGCTCAAGCAATCCTCCTGCCTCAGACTCCCAAGTAGCTGGGGCTACAGGTGCATGCCACCACACCCAGCTAATTTTTCTTTTTTTTTTTTTGTAGAGGTCTCGCTCTTGCTCAGGCTGGTCTCAAACTCCTGTCCTCAAGCAATCTTCCCGCCTTGGCCTCCCAGAGTGCTAGGATTAGAGGGGTGAACCACCGCACCCTTTAACAAATAAGTTTTTATATGTTATTTAAAATCAGTTGCTAGTAAGAAAATTGAGGGAATAATTTTTCATTTTTACATAGCCAAATTTATCATTCTTTCTTACTGTTTCTCCTTTTAGGGCCATGTTTAGAAAAGCCTCCTCTATCTCAAAGATTGTATAAATATTCAAATACATTTTCTTCTGCTTTTATCATGTCATCCTTTACATTTAGAACCTCTAAGGTTATGTGTGTGTATGTATGTGTGTGTACATGAAAGCATGAAATATGTTTTTAATTTAATATTTTTCTTACATAGCTTACTGAGTTATCCCAACAATATTTGTTGATTTTCCCTTCTGTTTTTAAATTAAATGTTTATCATATACTCCCATGTGCCAAATTCACATATGTATATATTTATATATACCTCTAGGTTTTTAATTTGTTCTACTGAAAGTTTGAGCTAATATCACTGTTTTGATTATTAAAGCTTTAATTTCTGATGTGGCAATCTCATTCATTAGTCTTGTTTTTTAAAAATTTCTGGCTAGTCTCTAAAGCTTATTCTTTAAAATAAACTTAAAAATATTTGTCAAGATTCCACATTTTCATTGGGATTCTGATTGAGATGAAATAAAAGTTATAGGTTAATTTTGAGAATTGACATATTTTAATACAGAAAATTTTCAAAATCACGGAACCTGATATGATTTCGATTTACTCAAGTTTTCAAAAAATTTCTGTGACTTGCTATTTATTGCAATATTCACTTTAGTGTGGTGATCTGGAACCAAACCCACAGTATCACTAAGGTATATCTGTATGTGTCAGCCATGAAGCCATCTCCACAGTCAAGGTGAAATAATTCCCTCACTGTTAAAATGTTCCTCCTGCCTCTTGACAATCCATCTGTCCTTCTGCTCCCTCCCTGCCACCTTCCTTCTGGCAACCATCAACTTACTTTCTATCACTATAGCTTAATTTGTATGTTCTAGAATTATATATAAATACACTCATTAAAGAAAAATCTTTCTACTTAGCTTCTTTTACTCAGCATAGTGATGTTGTGATTCATCCATGTTATTAGATATGTTAATAGGTTTTTTACCTTGCTAAATTCCATTGTAAAAGTATAATTTATTTTCACCTGTTGATGGACATTTGAGTTATTTCCAGTTTCTAGCTATTCCAAATAAAGTTACTGTGAACACTTGTGTACAAGTCTTTGGATGGATGTGTTTTCATTTCTCTTGGGTAAATACCAAGGAGTGGAATGACTGGGGCTTATATGTTTTTAAAAAAAGAAACTACTCAACTGTTTTCTAAAGTTGTTATACTATTCACATTCCTACCAAACAGTTCCATTTATTCCACATCCTCACTAAGACTTGGTATTGTCAATCTTTTTAATTTTAGCTGGTCAAATGGGTGTGTAGTAGTATCTCATTGTGATTATAATTTGCATTTCCCTCATGACTGCTAATGTGATTATCTTTCCATGTGCTTACTAGAAATTCATATCTCTTCTTTTGTAAAATGCCTGTTTGACCCTTTTGCCCACTTAGTAAAAAAATCAGGTTGTCATCTTATTGTTGAGTTGTATAAGTTCTTAATCATATCTTATAAGCAAGTCTTTTGTCTGATATATGCACTGTGAATACTTTTGCCAAGTCTATGGCTTACTTTTTCATTTTCTAAACTGCATCCTTGAAGAGCAAAAGTTTAAAATTTTGATAAAGACCAAGTTATAATTTTTTTATGTTTTTCTTTTTTTTTTTTTTT
>VBSM01003204.1:14276896-14311038 GCA_008086735.1 Cheirogaleus medius | reverse complement strand
CTTGGCCTCCCAGAGTGCTAGGATTACAGGCATGAGCCACCGCACCTGGCCAATTTTTTTATGTTTTTATTTTTGTGTGTATGTTCTATCTAAGATGTCCTTGCCTACCCCAGGGTTGCGCATATTTTATCCTCTATTTTATTATAGAACTTTTATGGCTTTCAGTTTTATGTTCAGGTTCTTGATCTATTTTGAGTTAATATTTGTGCTGTGAGGTAAGGGTTAATGTTTATTTTCACCTATAAATATCAAGTTGATCCAGCATCATTTGTTGAAAATACTTACTTTTACTCATTGAACCACCTTTGGCATCTTTGTTGAAAATCAGTTGATCATATGTGTGAGGGTCTATTTCTGGGCTCTCCATTCTGTTCCATTTATCTGTATGTTTATAATTTTGCCAATACCATATTGTTTAGGTTACTAATGCTTTATGACATGTTTTGACATCAGAGTAATTCCTTCAACTTTGCTTTTCATTTTCAAAATTGATTCAGCTATGTTAGGTCTTTTGTACTTTCATGTAAATATTAAAACCAGCATATCAACTTCTACCAAAATAAAAAGGCCAGTGGAATTTTAATTGAGATTGTATTGAATCAATTTGAGGAGAATTTCCATTTAAATAATTTTGAGTCTTTAAACCCACAAATGCTCTAATAATACTCTTTAACTTAAAATCTATTTTGCCTGATGTTAGAATATTCATTCCAGTCTTCTGACGCTTACTGTTTGCATGGTATATCTTTACTTTCAACTGTGTTATTTTATATTATACTTAAAGTATACTTTCTTATAAGTACCATATAGTAAGGTCTTGCTTTTGTTTTTTTAAATCTACTTTGCCAATCTCTGCCTTTTAATTAGAAAGATTGGGACATTAAAATTTAGTGTAATTATTGATACAGTTGAATTTAGGTCTACTATTTTATTATTTGTTTTCTGTTGTCCCCTCTATTTTTTGTCCTTTGTTCCCACTTGTCCTGTCTTCTTTTGGATTATTTGAATAATTTTTACCTTGGCTTTTGGACTATATCTCTTTGTAATATTTTTTAGTTTTTAATGGATACTTTAGGGATTATGCTATACATAGCTAACCTTTCACAGTCTATTTAATGTTATATCAATTCATGCAAAATGTAGAAAACTTACAATCATATAAATCCATTTACATTTTTATTTTTGTGTATGTGTTCTATCTAAGATGTCCTTGCCTACCCCAAGGTTGCAAATATTTTATCTTCTGTTTTATCCCACTACCTATTAATATTATGATGATTATCATATGTATTACACCTACATTCTTTGAAAATTCTACCAGGTAATGTTATACTTTTTGCTTTAAATAGTCATAGATACTTTAAAGAACTTAAGAGGAAAAAATTATCTTATACATTTACCCCTCTCTGTTTACCATTTCTTTTTTTTTCTTCCTTTTTATTTCATCATATTATGGGGGTACAAATATTGTTAAGGTTACATATATTTCCCTTATCATCCCCCCCCCACCATGTCAGAGCTTCAAGCGTGTCCATGCTCCAGGTGGTGTGCATCGTACTCTTTATGTAAGTATATGCCCATCCCCTCCTCCCCCCTCCCACCTACCCACCACCCGATGAAAGTTTTTTTGGTTTTTTTTGACATTTTGGTTACATTTTATATCTTTGCCTGTTTACCATTTCTGTTGCTCTTTCTTCATTCCTGAAGGTACACTTTCCCTCTAGTATCATTTCCTTTCAGCCTGAAGAACTGCCTTTGGCATATCTTATAGAGTTAAGTCCATAACAAATGACAAATTCTCTTGGTTTTCTTCATCTGAAAAGTCTTTATTTGCCTTTGTTTCCAAAAGATATTTTTGTTGGATATAGAACTCTGGTTGACAGTTGTTATTTCACTTCTTTAAAGATGTTATTCTACTTTCTCTTAGCTTCCATATTTTCTGATTAGAAAGACATGGTCACTCAAATCCATTGTAGTGTGTGGTAATGTATGTTTTTCCCCCAATCAAGATTCTTTCAATATATTTTCTTTACTTTCTAAGCATGATGGTCTTTGAATTTATCCTGTTTGGGGTTTGCTGAGCTTCTTGAATCTACATTTATGTCTTTTACCAAATTTGAGGAGTTTTTGGCTATTATTCCATTATTTCCTCAAATCTTTTTACTGCCCCGACCTTTCCTTTTCATGTGGGACTCCATTGCATATATACTTTACCTTCTGATATTGCCCTCTAGTCTCTGAGACTCTGTTTTGTTTTATTTTAGTCTTTTTTCCCTCTATTCTTCAGATTGGATCATTTCTATTTATCTATCTTTAAGTTAACTGACTCTTTCTTCTGCATCTTTATTGTCTAGTGATCCCATCCAGTAAGCTTTTTAGTTCAGATATTGTATTTTTTAATTATAAAATTTCTATATGTTTTTTATGCTTTATTTATCTCTGTTTCTCTGTAGAGAATTTCTATCTTTTTATTAATTTCATGTTTGTTTTCTTTCACTTCAAGGATTATAGTTATAATATTTGCTTTAAAGTACTTATTAGTTCCAGCATCTGAGTCATCTTGAGTTGGCATGTGTTTTCTATTTTTGAGAATTGTTCACATTTTCCTGGTTCTTTGTGTACTGGCTAATATTGCATTGTATTCTGGACATTCTGAATGTCATATTATATAGATTCTGGGTCCTGGTAAAAACTTCTGGAGAATGTTGCTGTTTTTGTTTTACCAGACAAGAAACTCAGTTAGATTCAGACCTTAAATTCTCATAGTCTGTGGAATGTGATTCAGATCTCATTTCTATTCAGATTTTGGTTTCATTTCGACAGATTTTGGTCTGTCCCTCACATGTAGAGGTTTGAGATTTGCGCAAGTAGTTCAAATCTCAGATCCATTCTCTAAGCCTTTGCTACATTGATATGTGTCTTTCCCACACATGTATTATTCAGGGGTTAATCTGAGATTTGTTCAATAGTTTAAATCTCAGTTCAGTTCTCAAAACCTTTGCTATGCTGGTTTGGGTCTGTCTCTTACATGCATAGCTCAGAAGTTAGACTGAGACTTGTGTAGGTTTATAAGCAGAATTTGGGGTTACCATTCTCCTGCTCTTCTTCCATGAGTCCCTCAACACTCTTTGGCCCACAGATGTCCCTTTTCTTGATTCCTCTGGCTGAAAAAACGGGGTATCTCTTAAAGTTTTACCTTCTCTCATTGTTGCCACCACCATCGCACCAACATATACTGTACAGATCCAGAAGAAAGAAAAAGAAACTGAGAAACTCACCCTACTATGGGTCTCTTCTCTAAGTTTTGATTCCTGTCTACAATCTACTTTGTTTTCTTTACTTTTCAGAGCCTTCAAGCAGTTATGTTTTGTATTTTGTCCAGAGGTTTTAGATTTAAACATAGGAAGGATGAGATGTAATGAGCTTATGCTTTTGTGCCATAATGTGAATGTCAAGGTATTCTTTGATTAGTATAGATCATGAATTAATGTGATAACCTCTAGCATAGCTGGATTCAGATAATAGTGGAATAGAGTTCAGAGAAGAGGGTCCAGATAGAGCTTTCATAGATGATGTTCTCTTGGACATACTTGTAAGGAGTCTAGATCAGTCCCTTAGTAAGAATAAAGTAGAACTAATAGCAGAAACCATTTAAAGAGTGTTTATGTAAGTATGCATATAAATAAATCATATACTATTCTCATTTCAGTGTATTATTTAGTCATTTTCAAGAAGTCTCAAGTTGAAGAAATCCACACAGGACTTGATACATATAGACAATAGATCTTCTTATATGGAGATAAATTCCAGGCAAAATTCTGTTTTTCACAATTAGCAAAAACAGATAAATAGTTCTTATTTTTAATGAGGCTTGGTTTTGTCTGAGTGCATTTGATGTTTGTTAAACACAATTGTTTTAAATATATAAGTACTTATTGAATGGAGTTGAACAAGGCTTGCTTGTTGGAATAATGAATGAAGGCCTTTAATGATGATTAAATGTAGGTATGGAGATAAACAGGAATTTTCAAGGGAAAAAACTTTTGAGATTTATTTTCTCTTTCTACTTTTTCTAAGGAACTACTTGGCAATTAGACTAGATTGTTAATGTTGAATTTTTTTTTTTTTTTTTTGAGACAGAGTCTTCTCTGTCTCCCAGGCAAGAGTACAGTGGTGTCATCATAACTACTGCAACCTCAAATTTCTGGACTCAAGTGATTCTCCTGCCTCAGCCTCCCAAGTAGCTGGGACTATAGGCACGTGCCACTATGCTCGACTAATTTTTCTGTTTTTTTAGAGATGGAGTCTTGCTCTTGCTCAGTCTTAGTCTTGAACTCTTGGGCTCAAGCATCCTTCCTGCCTCGGCTTCCCAGAGTGCTAGGATTACAGGCGTGAGGCACCACAACTGGCCTTAATGTTGAAATTTTAAGGGGTCTAAATAATTCTTGTACCCCAACCAAGGTAGAAACCAATTGAGAGATAAGAATTGGAAATAAAAATATCACTTGTATCACTGATATAGCTGATACTAGGGAATGTGGCTGAACCCTAGAATTAAACAAGTTTACCCCCCTCATAACAGGTAGCAGTAGACCACAACAGGCCTCTTTCATAACTTCCATAATTAGGGCCATATAGCTAAGCTTTCCATGTGGCTGAGTATAGGACTAAGAACATGTGCTCACTGGAGGCAGGTCTGTTTGAAAGAGATAAGGGAACTACGTAAAGAAATTATTTCATGAATCATGAGGGTCAGTATTAGCTGGTTAATAGTTAACAATAAGCTATCTGCCGGGGGAAGGCCTTGATTTGTAATGTTTGCTAATTCCCATGGTGTAAATGATCCTGTCATGACCAACTTTAAGCTACCAACATATTGTCACTGAGAGCAAAATTGGGAAGAGATGTACATGTTATAATAGTTCCATCATATAGCTACAACAAGCATAAATAACCTCAAGAGCATATACATAACAGTAAAAATAATTAGGAAGTTAGGAAGTGAAGATTTTTGAGCATTAATTACCTTTATTTTTAATATAATTTACTTAATTGTAAGTCTATATACTTTAATTTTTTTTTTTTTTTTTTTGAGTGCAGTGGCGTGATCACAGCTCACTGCAACCTTAAACTCCTGGGCTCAAGCAATCCTCCTGCCTCAGCCTCCCAGGGAGCTAGGACTACAGGTGTGTGCCACCATGCCCAGCTAATTAAAAAATTTTTTTGTGGAGACAGTCTTGCTATGTTGCCTAGGCTGGTCTTGAACTTCTGAGCTCAAGTGATCCTCCCGCCTCAGCCTCCCTAAGTTCTGGGATTACAGGCATGAGCCACTGCACACAGCCTGTACTTTAGTTTTTAATAATTACTGTGTTTAACAATAGCCTACAAAATTTCAGAAAATTTATCAATTACATCTCAAAGCCAGCTTCAGATGGTATAACTGAGGATGTAGAGAGAGGCTATATATGCCATGCTAGTGGAGAACCTTCTATATGGAGAAAATATTCTTCCAACAGTTAAATTCTCCATTTTTAAACTTTTTTTTTCATTTTCCCTGTATTGATATGCTCTAGGGTACTGAATATCCTCTTCTCCAGCATATATTTATATGCTTTCAAGGAAAGCACTTAAATCAACTTTCAAAATAATATGTCCTGAAATAGGCTTGAGATATTGATCTTTAGCAACACTGAGGCTAAGTGAAAGGATTGCAGCATCCATGTTAATTTTCATAATCAAGTGTCATCCATGAATGAATAGATAAAGAAGATGTGGTACATTTATACAATAGAATACTGTTCAGTCATAAAAAAGAAGGAAATCCCATCAATTGCAACAACATAAGTCAACAGGAGGACATAATGTTATGTGAAGTAAGCCAGGCACAGAAAGTCATATACCATATGATCTAATTCATATGTGAAATCTAAAAAAAGTTAATCTTGTGGAAGTAGAGAGTAGAATGGTGGTTACCTGAAAGTAGGGTGGTTAGAGGGAGGGTGGGTTGGGGAGATGTTAGTCAAAAGATATATATTTACATTTAGATAGGAGGAATAAGGTCAAGAAATCTATTGTATAGCATGACTATAGTTAATGATGATATATTGCATTCTTACAAAATGCCCTACAATGAGATATACTCTCACCCCAGTTAAAATGGCTTTTATCAAAAAGACAGGCAATAACAAATGTTGATGAGGATGTGGAGAAAGGGGAACCCTCGTACACTGTTGGTGAAATGGTAAATTTGCGCAACCACTATGGAGAACAGTATAGAGGTTCCTCAAAAAACTGAAAATAGAACTGCCATATGATTCAGTAGTCCTACTGCTAGGTATATATCCAAAGAAAGGGAAATCAGTATAATAAAAAGATATCTCCACTCCCATGTTTATTGTAGCATTATTCGCAATAGCCAGGGTTTGGAATCAACCTAAGTGTACATCACTGAATAAAATTGTGGCACATATACACAATGGAATATTGCATAGCCACAAAAAAGGATGAAATCCTGCCCTATTTGCAATACCATGGATGGAACTGGAAAACATTATGTTAAGTGAAATAAGCCAAGCACAGAAATACAAATTTGCATGTTCTCATTCATATGAGAACAATGATCTCAATTGATCTCATGGAGACAGAGAGTAGAATGACGGTTACCAGAGGCTGGGAAAGGTAGTGAGGAGGCAGGGATAAAGTGGGGATGGTTAATGGGTGCACAAATATGGTTAGATAGTTAAATAGCATGAACAATATTTGATACCACAATAAAATGACTATAATCAACCATAAGTTAGGGTATACTTTAAAATAACTAAAAGAGTGGAATTGGAATGTTCCTAACACAAATGATAAATGCCTGAGGTGATGGATACCCCAATTACCCTGATTTGATTAATTCACATTGTATGCCTGTATCAAGACATCACATGTACCCTATAGGTATACAACTATTATGTACCTAGTACCCACAGTAATTAAAAAGAAAAAAGAAATTAAAAAATAAAACATTTTATACAAGAAAATTGTAAATTGATATTGTGCCACCAGAAAAAAATAGTTAATTTGATTGGCAGTACATTTCACAAGTAATGTTCTAAATTAAAGAAAATGTAATAAAAAAATGTAAAGAGAGTGAATGTTAAGTGTTCTCACCACAAAAATGATAACTATGTGAGATAATGCATCTGTCGATTAGCTAGATTTAACCATTCTACAATGTGTATATACTCCAAAACATCATGTTGTACATGACAAATACATACATTTTATATGTCAATTACAAAACAAATTTTAAAAGATTTTTATAATCATATAACTTTAAACAGAAAATTTGTGTGACAAGATACTTTATCTTAGGAATCTGCAAGGGATGATAAACAAATATTACTTTCTTGGGAAAGGAACAGGATACAATAAGGTATATGTTAATTCTAAGGAAAGACTGTCATAGGCTTGGCAAATTAAGAAATTCATTCTATTTATCCATTTTTATGTGTCCGTTTGGGGATAAGACCCAAATATCTCATTTGCCCAGATAGCCTTTTTCAGCATGGAATTTATAAAGGTCTCAACTCTTCTCACTTGGGCTGTTATCTTAATCTTCCTTTGAATCACTTGCCAAAAACTTATTTCCAGAAAATTTGTCTTTTAAAGCATTCAAGAACATATATATTAATATCTGTATGAGATTCCATGTTCTTGTGATTTTAAAAGTATATATATACACATACACACACACACACAGAGAGTTGACCCTTGAATAACACAACATTTAGCGGTGTTGTCCTCCTGCACAGTCAAAAATCCATGTATAACTTTTAACTCTCCCAGAACTTAACTACTAATAGTCTACTGTTGACTGGAAGCTTTACCGAGAATATGAACAGTCAATAAACACATATTTTATATGTTATTATATGTATTATGTACTATATTCTTATAATAAAGTAAACTAGAGAAAAGAAAATGTATTTTAAAAATCATAAGGAAGAGAAAATATATTTAATATTCATTAAGTAGAAGTGGATGATCATAAAGGTCTGCATCCTCATCATCTTCATATTGAGTAGGCTGAGGAGGAGGAGGAAGAGGGGTATCTTGCTGTCTCAGGGGTGGCAGAGGCGGAAGAAAATTCACATATAAGTGTACCTGTACAGTTCAAACCTGTATTATTTAAGGGTCAAATGTATATAATTTTCTATTTGTGATTGTCATCAAATGCAGACTTGCCTGTAAAACTACCTCTGCAAATGAGCCAAATTGGACTTGGAGGAGAAATTTTTGTCCAGAGGCATTGTGGAAAACAATAGAGCAATAAGCCAACAATTAGAGGAACCTAACAGCTGAGTGTGAAACAAACAGAGGCAGAAGGCTTTACAGAAATCAGGAAAAGAGACTGTCAGAGACAATCCTGCTAAAGCCACTATCATCCCAGGGTGATTATGTATATGCCCAAGGCTGTACCCTTTGAGGAGCAACATCAGAGGGTTCACGCTGTGGGGAAAAAGTCCAAGCCAGGAATCTAAAATTACAGAATTCTAGAAATTCATGCAGAGTGGAAGAATCAGTCGCTCTGGCTAGCATTGTGATCCCTGAGGCCTTCTTAAATCTGGACCATAATTCTGATTTATTCAACATGGGTTATTAAGTGAGAAGGCAGGCCAAATCAAGACACCCTGAGCTCAAGTGATCCTCCCACCTTGGCCTCCCAAAGTGCTAGGACTATAGGCATGAGCTACTGCACCCAGCCAAAAATAGCATTTTATATAACAGAACAGTACATGATCTCAAAAATTCTACTGAAGCTATTTAATTTCTCTAATTCAGCTAATTTGGGAATGCTTGTCAGAACTTTCTTAGAGTGGTGTGTGGTGCCAATAATATTTCTATACTTACTTGTATACAAGGAAGTTTAGACTTGAGTCAAAATTTTGACTTGCTAAAATGTAATCTTTGATGGTTAGGAAATACTACGTTGACATGAAACAAGCATTTTGGGGATTATATTATAAGGTAAATAAGGTGACTATATAACTTATTGTTCAAATCTGACACTTTTGAGAATGACAGAACCAAATTAATAATCATGCCAGGACAACAGGAAAAAAACTGAGACTGTCACAGTCAAATCACTCTATTACAAACCACATTTTGTGTGAACATATTCAGGATTTTCCAAGTGGTAGGAGAAGGTTTCTGGAGAGTTTTTTTCTCAGTATCTACTTTCTCGCTTTTCTTCCTCATTTCCTTAGGTTTCCCTAATGTCTCTTCCAACATCCTCAGCTACTTTTTTTTATTCTTATCCATCAGAATGTGAGCTGAATTCAACATAGAATACAACACTAAAACTAGTCTCATATATACTTGAACTTCAGCTGCCACCTATACTTAGCAGCAAAATAGGTGTAAATTTTAGGGAACTCAAGAGTGGTTACCAGTGTGGCTGTTGAAGGTTCAGCATGTATTTCCTATTTTGCTTTAGAGAAGGAACTTTATACCCCTTTTCTGGCATGTAAAAAGTCAACAGTGTTAGAAGTTTAATTCAAAGTTGAATGAGATTTATGCAGCTTGTAGATCAACAAATGTGTCTTAAGTCTGTCCTCTGTGGCATTCACATGGCTTCTCAAATCTCCCCTAAGCAAAAGGAGAACAAGTCTGCCTTATTCACAGATCTGTGTTTCCGTGCTGAATGTCTGACATGCACATACCATGCATGTCACAAGACATAATCATGTCTTCACAAAGTTAAAGAAAGAGGTAAACCTATGATGGATGGCCCAATGTCCCCTGGAGGCTTCAAGAAAATGTCAGAACAGGAAGGTCAGAGGGAGGGCAAATGATGGGAAGAAGATGTACCCTCAAACAACTTTATGGACATGCTTGAAGCTCTGACTTGAGGGGGGAGGGAAGGCAATAGCAATGTATGTAACCTTAACATTTGTACCCCCTTATTATGCTGAAATAAATTTCAAAAAAGAAACTGGCCTTTAAAGTGGGAAAGAGGGTGTCTTTACCTACAATTTGTTCTCAAGTTTCTGTGTGAATGGGACCTGGTAATGAAGTCATCTTCAAATAGTGTCTCCACATTTGTCCCAGACACATGGGAATCATTGTCAGAAGAAAGAGGAAACACTCTCTTGACAGATATTGTAATATAATAATAATGATTTAAAGACTAGCCAATACTTACATGGAACTTACTATGAATCAAGGACTGTTCTGAGTACTTTTCATATATTATCTCAGGAAAACCTGGGCTTGGAGTCATACCAGCATGAGTCTGAGTCCTGGTTCTGGTCCTAAGGAGGAAGGTTCTTAAACTTCTCTAATGTTAAGTTTCTTCAAATGTAAAATACTCTTAAGGTTGTTGTAGAAACATTAGAACAGATATGCACAAACACCAGCAGGGTCCTTTCCTCTTGCATTGGACACTCTGCAAGCCTTCAGATGACACACATTGGTGTTTGGCAAACATTGTCTGAAGATCAGTAGGTAGTTACCCATTCTGCAATCACACAATATGAAACTTCCATATTAGTGCCCATTAGCTTTGAG
The DNA here is from genome assembly GCA_008086735.1 of Cheirogaleus medius. NCBI lineage: Eukaryota > Metazoa > Chordata > Mammalia > Primates > Cheirogaleidae > Cheirogaleus > Cheirogaleus medius. Next base: position 14,300,478 of record VBSM01003204.1, on the reverse strand, counting down.
AAGATTATGTGCCTCTTTCTGCTTGGGAAAAATAGTCCTCATTTCCATGAACTTTTTTCTACAAACACTGAGAAGTTTGAGAACAAACAGCCTGACAGGATTCATCAAAGCCAAAAGGAGACATAATCAGAATGGCAAAGACTACGGCTCTATTAGGAAGGTGATGGAATTAATGTGCCTTTCCTTTCAGTGTCCTGAGATTTAAGATTTTATTTCCCAGAAGGGCATCCATGGAGAGGTATGTAAATTCTGTACTTTGTCATCGGAAATGTTTATTTCTTGTGAACTGGCATTCATTGAAATAGAGCGCTCTATACATCGTTTTCTTATATCAAAAACTTCATATATGTGGCATTTGATTTGCAGCTCTATCCGTTATCAATAGAGACTGTAGGTGGTTTATGTTGATAATTATTAGTACTAAAAACCTTGCTAATTAAAATAGTCAACAACCACAATATTGCTTTGGAGGTTAAGCTGGTCCTTATAATTAACCTCCTTTTGCAAGTGAGGGAAGGAACATGGACACAGAAAAAGACTATATGACATAGCCAAAGCCACAGGTAGTAAAGGACAAGGAAAAAGATTAGAATCAATGAACCCCTAACCTTAAATTACAATGCCTTGTCCAAATGGGAGCAGAAGAGATCAAACTCTCACTCTTTGCTGATGACATGTTATTATACCTAGAAAACCCCAAGGATTCAACCAAGAGACTCCTAGAATTGATAAATGAATTTAGTAAAGTCTCAGGATACAAAATCAATACACAGAAATCAGAGGCATTCATATACGCCAACAACAGTCAAAGTGAGAACCAAATCAAAGACTCAGTTCCCTTCAAAATAGCAACAAAGAAAATAAAGTACCTAGGAATATATTTAACTAAGGAGGTAAAAGACCTCTACAGGGAGAACTGTGAAACACTGAAGAAGGAAATAGCAGAGGATGTAAACAGGTGGCAGAACATACCATGCTCATAGGTCAGTAGAATTAACATTGTTAAAATGTCTATACTACCCAAAGTGGCCTACAGAGTCAATGTAATCCCTATTAAAATACTATCATCATTTTCCACAGATATAGAAAAAATAATTTTACTCTTCATATGGAACCAGAGAAGACCCTGTAAAGCAAAATCAATCCTAGGCAATAAAAACAAAATAGGAGGCATCAATTTACCAGACTTCAAACTATACTACAAGGCTATAGTAATTAAAACAGCTTTGGATTGGCACAAGAACAGGGACATTGACCAGTGGAACAGAACAGAGAACCCAGATATAAAACCATCCTCATATAGCCATCTATGACAAAGCAGACAAAAGCATACACTGTGGAAAAGAATCCTTATTCAATACATGGTGCTGGGAAAACTGGATAGCCACATGTAGAAGACTGAAACAGGACCCACACCTTTCACCTCTCACAAAAATCAACTCATGCTGGGTAACAGACTTGAACCTTAGGTGTGAAACTATTAGAATTCTAGAGGAAAATGTTGGAAATACTCTTCTAGACATTGGCCTCGGCAAAGAATTCATGAAGAAGACCCCAAAGGCAATCACAGCAGCAACAAAAATAAATAAATGGGACCTGATCAAATTAAAACCCTTCTGCACAGCCAAAGAAACTGTCAAGAGCAAACAGACAACCCACAGAATGGGAGAAAATTTTCTCAAGCTTCACATCTGATAAAGGGCTAATGACTAGAATCTATTTAGAACTCAGGTAAATCAGCAAGGAAAAATCAAACAACCCTATCAAAAAGTGGGCAAAGGACATGAACAGAAATTTTTCAAAAGAAGACAGAATAATGGCCAACAAACATATGAAAAAATGCTCAACATCTCTAATCATCAGGGAAATGCAAATCAAAACTGCAAAGAGATACCACTTATCTCCAGTAAGAATGGCCTTTATCAAAAAGTCCCCAAACAATAAATGTTGGCGTGGATGCGGAGAGATAGGAACACTCCTACACTGCTGGTGGGACTGCAAACTAGTTCAACCTCTGTGGAAAGCAATATGGAGATACCTTAAAGCGAAACAAGTAGATCTACCATTTGATCCAGCAATCCCATTACTGGGCATCTACCCAAAAGAACAAATGACAGTCTACAAAAAAGACACTTGCACTTGAATGTTTATAGCAACACAATTCACAATTGCAAAGTTGTGAAAACAACCCAAGTGCCCATCAATACATGAGTGGATTAATAAAATGTGGTATATGTATACCATGGAGTACTATTCAGCTTTAAGAAACAATGGTGATACAGCACCTTTTGTATTTTCCTGGATAGAGCTGGAACCCATTCTACTAAGTGAAGTATCTCAAAAATGGAAAAACAAGCACCACATGTACTCAACAGCAAATTGGTATTAATGGAGCAACACCTAAGTGGACATATAGGAATAACATTTATCGGGTGTCAGACAGGTGGGAGGGGGGAGGAGGGGATGGGTATATACAAACATAATGAGTGAGATGTGCAACGTCTGTGGGATGGTCAGGGGCTTGAAGCTCTGACTCGAGGGGGGAGGGGGGACATGGGCAATATACAGAACCTTAACATTTGTACCCCTATAATATGCTGAAAAAAAATTACAATGCTTTGTTCAATCAGCTTTTGTTAACCTTCAGCAATTTTAGAGTTCTTTTCTGTGGTTGTGTTTATGGGATTCAAAAGTGGGTTTTGTAACAGACTATAGAAATGATCCCTGAAAGTATAGTCTTAAAAGTGGGTTTTGTTATTGTTGTTCCTTGGTATAAAATAATTTTTAAAAGCAAAGAAAATTGTATTTAAAAATTACACATACTTTTATACACACAAAAAACCTATTGAGAAAATTCCTTCTTAAACAGTGGCTTACTAATAAGTACTTTTAGATAATCAAAGGATGAGTGCATCAAAGTACAGGGTCCTGCTGAGTCCCTTTGGGAAGACTTTCAGGCTACGATACTGTACAGAGCAATGCTTGCACAATGCTGTACAAGCCCTGGAGGGATGCTAGGAACACTGTAAGATATAAATTAGTTCACTGCCATGCTATGGGCTTTATCCTACTCCTGGGCCTTTCAACTTAAGCCAGTCCATCAAGACCATGTCAAAGCTAGCCACTTGTGCAAGTTTTCAATGCTGTTATTTGCCTAGGATCTTGGCATTTGCCTATGATCCCCCTCCTACTTGCATGAGGATCCTGTTATTTTGAGTTCTCAGCTTCCTGAGTTCTCCGATGTCCTCAGATTATGCTGTGGTCATAAGAAACAGTCTCTTCTCTGGCTGACTGGTCTCTTATTCCTCCTAATAATAACTAACAGGCTTTGTATCCATGATCTGTGTTACAGCCAAGCTAACCGCTATATAATATTTTGAGATACTGAAGGCTGTTTTCCTTTTGACTGTTGTGCTTTCTTAAACAAGCTACCCTCTCCAGATCAGTGGGGTGGCAGCAATGCCTTCTAAAGCTACTGCCTATACGGCCAAGAACAAAAATCAAATTCTTGGCTTTGAGTTCTAAAGTAGGCTCTTGAAATTCATAGCAGAGAAAATAGGCCTAAAAGCAGAGACTTTAAAATAGTTGGGCTGTATAAAAGAGAAAGTATTTTTAAGTTCTGAAGCTTGGCTTTATAAATCAAGAGTGAAAATCCAAATATAAAGTTTAGACCATACTTATCAGACTGTGGAAGAATATAGAATGATGTAAGAGCAGTTTTTCTAGCCAAAAGGAAGTAAAATTTCTACCACTTCACAGGAGAAAGAGAATTGGAGAGGACATGAAAGAACTTGGCCTCATGGATGTAGTTTCTGTCCCTTACATTCTTTAAACTGAGTCCCACGAGGGATATGGAAGAAACACATTGGCTATTCTGCTGAGCTTTAGGGGACTCTGAGAGCAGGATAATCATCATCAAGCTCCCCAGAGTGTTGCATGGTGGAATGGCACACTTTGTGGTGAAGCCTGTCTCTAACAGAGCATCTGAGCTAAGGAGGAGCAATGACTAAATGTGGTATCCAAGTAGACGGGCCTAATGGCAGCTTCTCAGAGTCCTACACACCCTTGTGTGATGTGGGAGAACCTTCAAAAGTTCCCACACTACAGTAAAGCAGTTCCTCAAAAAATGAAAATAGAATTATCATTTGAGCCAGCAATTTAACTTCTAGGTATATACTCAAAATAATTGAAAGCAGGGACTGAAACAGGTATTTGTATATCCATGTTCCTGGAAGCATTATTCACAATAGCCAAAAGGTGGAAACAACCCAAATGTCCATTGACAGATGAATGGATAAACAAAATATGGAATATTCATACAATGGAATCTTATTCAGCCTTAAAAGTGAATGAAATTCTGATATATGCCACAACATGGATGAACCTACAAAATATTATGCTAAGTAAAACAAGCTAGATGCAAAAGGACAAATACTGTATGATTCCACTTATCAGAGATGTTTAAAACAGTCAAATCCATAGAGACAAAAAGTAGAATAGTGGTTACTAACGGCTGGAGGCAGGGGGAGAATGGGGAGTTATTTGATAGGTACTGGACTTCCGTTTGTGATGATTAAAAAGTTGTGGAAATGGAGTGATGATGGTTGCACAACAATATAAATATGAACAATAATGCCAATGAATTGTATACTTGTATACTTAAAGATGATTAAAATGGAAATTTTTACCAGAATTTTTAAAATATCATGTTAAAAAATTTTCATGCCTTCAAAAGGAGGATAAAAATGACCAAAAGTGAGGCCAGCGGACCTGGAGAGGTCAGGATGAGGAGGATATAGAGTGACTTGTGAAGTCCTGGTGACTGTAAGTCAAGGGGACACAGACATCAGCACAGTTATAGTGGGGTTAGGCAACCAATACAAGGGAAAATGGATTAGTCGTCTCAGCAGAAGCCAACTAGGAACCATGTTCCTCTCCACCAAAGTCAGGATGATAGACCACCCAGGATTTGGATCATTCAGAACTTAGATTACTCTTTTATATAGTCTAGGGATCATGACATTGGAAAAGAAAATGCAATCCTAATATGCTATCTAGCCCAGCATTGGACAATATTTACATGGTCATACTAATAAAAATGTTGATTGGGTTGCAACTTTTAGAGTCATCTGAAAAACCAAGGAAGTCTTAGTTGTAGTTGTAGGCAGAATGGATATGTTAACAACTTGACAAAGTAAAAATAAAAAGCTGTGTAGACAGATGGTGGCACATGGAAGGGGGAAGAAAATGTATAGGAATTAATATTTTCACGGAAAGTACAAAGTCAAGAAGGCCTGTCAAAAGTTGATGGAATAAGAAATATGAAGTTTAAGCATTTTGTTTAAAGTTAAACATATAACCAATAAAAGAACTAAAAATAATGTAAAATCATCCAAAGGAATGGAAGGGATAGTATAGGTGAGCCAAATCTTTAACTTTTATAAATAGGAATTAATAGACAATGCCTAAAATCAATAAATCAAGAAATAGAGGTTTAAGAATGTCTAGATAACACAAGGCAGATAACCAGTAAAAGTTCTAAACATAGAAAAGGCTGCCTCTAAAGAACAGAATAGGGGTGGAATGGGGATGTTTTTCATCATAAACAGGACTGTTTGATTAGTATATCCATAAATGATTTAATAAAATAAAAGTCAAAATTAAAATGAAATTTATGTATAGAAGCTATGCCACAAAAGAACTCTTACTCTTTGGGCTTGGTGGGCCACTCCGGATTTTCCCATCTGGAAAAACCCATGGAGCCCGAACAAATTACTGGGGATATAAACTGGAGCCACTGGGCATGTGTGACTTGCGAGGAGCTACATCTCCAGGAAATTTCTGTGACCTTTTTTGGCATTAGCTTTGACACTGGAATTTGGGCTCTACCATTGTCAATTAATATAAATTCTCACATCAACTAAGTTGAGAACAATGGTATTGGGGTCCTTCCTATCTTGAATGGTATATCTGAATTTCTACTTACCTGCCAGAGGGCAGCAGTCAACAATTACTAAGATTTATTCCTGAACATAAAGAAGCCTGGCCAGAAAACATGTGGGTAATCTTGCAAAGATTTTGACTAGGGTTTTCATTGTTCAGCTAGGACCCTTCTCTTTCCCTCAGATAAAATTTCCCATAAGAAGTGAATGCCTCTTGGAAGGGAGTTGGAAAAGTAGGTGACAGAGGTAAGTAGGAGACTTATCTCAGAAAGTAGGTACCTTTCAAATTTAGGGCATGGATTTTATTTTTTACTCAAAAAGTCTGTGGAAACCCACCAGCTTAAATCTCTAAATTGTACATTGACAGACTACTAATTTTTTAGGGCTTTCTCTGTAAGAGTTTTTAAGAAGATCTTGTTGACAATTTCACAGGGAAGACATCCAATAAATATTTACTGATGTCAGTGGTGTTACTGTGGATAACAATTATTATAGTGCCAATGATCAGATGAGCAAGGGCCCATTTTATCACCCCACAAGCCAAAGCCCTGGAGCTTTGTGAAGAGTCAGCACCCTGGTTTCTGCAGAATGTCATGTCAACAACACCACTACCAGTTTCCCAGAAGGCTGAGCATTATCCTTAACATGACTTCCACTTGCTGAAAAGAGTATCTCCTCTGTACTCTCTCAGCATATCAGTCTATCCCTTACCTCATCATCAGACCTGATAGCCCTGACCCTAGGAATTCTCTCCACTCAGTGGTGGGTGCTGTGGTTGAGAGTGACCCATGTATTTGGGAGGAACCTACCTTTTGGCAAGCTGTAAATGCTCACCAGTTGAGCAAATCATCATGTGCAGAAGGCATATTATTAAGTGATGTGTTCTTATCTCTCAAGTGCCAAACACATCCACTAAAGCATTGTCTGGCAATTACAGAACTGCAGACAGAGGTTGTGGAGAGAGACATATGGAAATCATTGCCAGGTAGACATACCATTTAGCCCAATTAATCATGCATCAGCTGTCTGAATGCAGCCTGGCCTGAGGCAGATCCTGGAATTCCATAGACTTCATTACATAGACTTGATATTTGTCACAGAGGGTTCTCCATTCTTGCTCCTCCGTCTCTTCCCTTCTTCCTTTTATCCTCCCTTCGCTCATCAGACATCCTCTGAGCTATGTGTGCCAGACACTGCTCCAGTGAGAAGGTGTCAAGAATCTCATACCAGCTTTAAAATTAGGAAAGTCTGAAACAGAGTCCAACCTCAGAAGAAAAGGTGGGCTTTGGTCAGACTCTACCATAGGAACAAGTGGAACAAACTCCATCTAAAACCGAGTAATTCCCATCTGACTTGCATCTGCTTGAGTAATTCCCTCTCCTATACCTATACCTGATTTGTTTGGTAGGAATCTGTGGGCCATCGTAAGTATGACAGATGGAAAGATTTCCCTGCTTCATCTGGGCTCTTCCAAGGAGGAATAGAAAGGGCTGCAGCCCAGAATGGTTTGCAAGTTGGGCTGTGCAAAGGGGTGTCTGGAGGGGGTAAGTCAGGATGGAAATTGAGCACGTGCACTGCTCACTGAGCCATGAGGCAGGAGACCTGTGGGACAGGGCACCCTTTTCTCATTTCCACAAACGTACCGTATGTTAGGAAGCAGATCTGTGTTTGCTGATTGCAATTCTCTGGTGGGAAAGTCAGGGAGTTTACAAAGCAGAGACACAGGCTTTAGATCACCATCCACACCGGGTCCCCTGCTTTGAAACGGCCTGGGGCCAGGGGTTTTTTGGATATGCATTTGAAGATCCTGACACATTTCTAACTTGGGATCCAGACTTCATACTGAGTCTTTTGTCTTCTACCCAGTCACTTCTCACATTAGTCCTTTTGATGTTTACCTCCCAAATAAATATATCTCCTAAATGTAAATATATGTTCTTCCTCCTCACTGACATTTTCATATGGGAAATTTCTAGAGAATTCCCAGAAAGATGCAACTAGATTTAAACATTAAGAATTTAAGGAGGTGAGGCATAGAAATGCTGATTCCCCAAGGCCAGTTTTGTCATCTCCTGAAAAACGTGCCTAGAAAAAAGATCCAAGTTCCAGTTGTGGCTTTGATCCTAACTCTATTTTGCTCTTGAATAAGTCTTTATGTCTCTCTGGGCTTAATTCTCTTGATCTGTACAATAAGAGAATTGGGCCTCTCTTGTTCTGTCAGGTCATGGTTATACCTGTTGTCTTCCAGAGGTTGGCAGCATAAAATCTACTTGGCAGCAAGCCCTGCATTGTAGCCCCTGGAGTCTGCAGCTAGGATGGAAAGGAAGGTATGGTTGGAAGAGCTCATGGCTGAGCCATCAGGGCACACAGCCCTGTGCTTCTCTCCCTCTTCAGTTCACACCAAGTAGATCAAGGTTATAATTGGCCTTGGCATACCAAACATTACTGTACTTACTTACGTCACCTGCAGCTTCTTTTTGTTCGTTAATCCTTTATGGAAGTTGCCATCCCTCCCACCTGTACATGAGTACACAGGAAGCTACAGTAAAACACTGGGAGCTTTGAAGTCCCAGTTCCACCCCTCATTACTTAGGTGACTGATTCCCAGTTTCCTAATCTGTAAAGTGGAGATAATAATGCTTAGATAATAATGCCAGAGATAATAATGTCAAGGAGTTGTTATGAGGATTGGATGAGAATCTATATAAAAAGCACATAGTACAGGACCTGGCTGATACATATTAACTTCCTTTCCTATCCTCTATCTCCCCACCCTTGCTGTCTCCTGCTCCAGTGTGTGCTCATGTCGGTAAAAACTATTACAATTTTGTAACCTAGAGGAGTGGATTGGCTGGCTAACAATACAAGTTCAGGCATGAAATAGACATGCACTTGGCTGTCTGTGGCTTGAAAAATCTCACCCCTGACATTTTTTCATTCCAAATTTCATTTGAAGAGATGTCTCATTAGAATGATAAAAATGTAGGCTGGGCTCTGTAGCTCATGCCTGTAATCCCAGCACTGTGGGAGGCGGAGGCGGATGTGGGAGGATCACTTGAGGCCAAGAGTTCAAGACCAGCCTGGGCAACATATCAGGACATATTTTTGTCTCTATAAAAAATAAAAAAAATTAGGCAGGTGTGGTGGAACACACCTGTGGTCCTAGCTACTCAGGAGGCTGCGGCCAGAGGATCACTTGAGCCCAGGAGTTCAATGCTTCAGTGAGCTATAATCGTGCCACCGCATTCCAGCCTGGGTGACATAGTGAGACCCTATCTCAAAAAATATCCAGTCCTCCAGTTACATTAGATGTGATAGTCCTACATGTGTGCATGAAAGAGGTTAGCATCCAATGTGTCCATTCAAATGACATTGAGAAGTCCCCTTAAATCTCAAGCTCAAGCTCTCTAATGAGTTCATTTTCTCTCACCACGTCCATCTGTGATTTGAAGCCCAACTATGTTGTCCCATCTGTTTCTTTCAGTGAAATGTACAACCTGCAACAACTATACACTGTCCCTATCTGTATAAAATATGGGAGTTAGTATAGCGTATTGGTTAAGACCAAGACCTCCATATTTAGACTGGATCGGCTACTTACCAACATTGTGACCTTGAATAAACTAGTTAACTTCACAGTTTCCTCATCCAAAAAAAAATGGGGCAACCTGATAAGTTTGTTGTAAAGATTAAATGACTCTCTCTCTATATATACATACACACACATGCACATATATATATTAGGTGTTTGGTACACAATAAGTTGTCATAAATGTCTATTATTATTATTAACAATGATAATGATCACTTCTCCACATGATAAGTTGTCACGTCCCAGAACAAAGGTGAGAATGGCCCAGTTAACTACAATAGACCAGAGTAGGTGGAGAGGAGCCAGTACCTAGAACTTGTACAAAGCATTTCAGAGACATACCCAGCTACTGGTCCTAGAAATCGTATCTTGAGACAGACCATTGTAACTGGAAGGAAACCATATATAGCAGATGGAAGATAGGGCTATTCAATGTGAAGGGCAGCATTCTGCCTGTTAACCTCCTGCCTGATCATTTAAGAGAGCCCAAGTCCCCCTTCCTGCCAGGTGGGTCACCAGAGAACAGTAGGGTCAGGATGGCAAGGAATTCCTGAGCATCTTCCATCTTTACACAGTTGCCTTGATGGCCATAGCCCAACCGTCCCCTGGAACTTCTATACCATGACCTTTACTTCAGTCTGCTGCTGTGAACAATATATGAAACTCGTGTCAGTGACCAATTGTATCTGCTAGGACTTAGGGTATCTAATTGAGAGGATTTCTTGGAGGAAAAAGCAAAAGAGCTGCCCTGGCTGTGACCTCATGCCTTAATCCTAAGAGTATGCTTGCTTTTTGTGCTGAAGGCCTAAGTCCTCAGAAAGACATGGCACAGAACCTGTTGGTAAGTTTGGTAAAAATTCCTCTGGCTTCTGGTTTACTCTGCCATGACCAAAAAAAAAAAAAAAAAAAAGGAATTGGTATATATTTCAATTAATAAGGCTTCTTGGCAGTCAGAGAATGTAATCACTGCCCACTCCTAATGAGAATGTAATCACTGCCCACTCCTAATCATTTTCAATTTGCTGGACCAGCTGAGGAAACCTAGGGTATTCACAAAGTCTGAAGTCAGGGAGTTGTATAACCTGATCAGAATCTAGGATGGATTCCACCTGGAAGGCAGCCTTTTATTAGTGCAATGACTCAGGCAATTGGAATACTGAGGGTTCCCCTTCAGTTTCTGCATCTGAAGACATCAACTTTTAGAAGTGTATAGGGTAAGGATAAATAAAGACTGGATTGGTTGGGAAAAATTCCCTACAGGAAGTGGTCCACGTATTCTACTTTCACTTCTGAGATCAGCTTCCCACCTTCCCCTGACTTCCACCTTTGAACCATCCATTCCGTGATAACTGAAATCCTCTACATCTTCAGCCTCTTCTTCCTGACATAATTGATGCAGGTTCTCTCCTGGTCACTACTTCCCCTACTTCCCTTTCCCCATACTCCATCTACCACAGGACCAAAAATAAGATAAGCATTCTTGCATCCCAGTTCCTTCTACAGACCACTTCTCCTTTACTCTCAAGTAAATATTTTTCCTTTGTTGAATTTCAGACCACTAGGTTATACTACAGCCCCCTTCATTGACCCTGACTATCATCTTACTGGTCCCTCCCCACACATTTATCACTGGCCTCTGATCCACCTGCAGTCCCACAATCACCATGGCTGACTACAATGTCCATGTGGATGACTCATCCAACAGCTCCTTGACCTTCTCAACCCCATGAGCTCCATGTAACTTTAGTCACCCCCATTCTCAGACAAATCTTGAATCTTGTCAGTTGCCTCATTTACTCTACCTCCAGAAGCTTAAACTCTAGTATCCTATCCTATTGCTTCAACCTTCCATTTCTCTCACTCCCTGCTCCTTCTAGACCTGCTCTTTGATCTTAACAAGACCTTCCAGACTTTGATTTTTCCATTTTCTTCCAGCCTATTTTTCTCTCCCCCCATCTAACTTAAACTCTTAACTCTTCGGATTAATTACTGTGTTGGCAAATTGGTCTATTCTTTTGTCCCCTCAACCTTTCATCTAACCCACCTGGAAAAACATCTGGGCCTTCCATGAGGCTTGTCCCTGGTCATTTCTCTCTCCTATTGCCCCATAGCAATTATTTCAAACTTCTCCATTCACTTCAAATGTCCTACTTCTTCTGTGTCCCACCCTACCTCCTCTTACAAAATGACCTCATTTAATACCTTACTGAGAAAATAAAAAGTATTGAAGGGTAATTACATTAAGTCTTTGTTCCTCATCTCCAGAATGCAAAATTACCTTCATCTGTCTATATCCTATTTTCCTTCTTCTCATCTAAAGCTAAGGTAATCAAAAGTTAAAGCCACCTGTACTCTGAATTTTACCTGTTTGTCCCCTCATGGGCCTCATTCCATCAGTTTACTCTCTGGTCTCACATCTCCCTCTCTAGTTGCATCTCAGAAGCTTCTGGCCCAGGCAAGTCCTTGTTCACTAGATCTTCCCCATGCCTGGGAAATACCGTCTTTGTGCATTTCTTCAGGAGCACCACTGAGAAAGTAAGAAAATCAGAAAAGGGTAATAATTTTTAGGAATGAGAATTGGGAATTTGGACTTTACTTTTTTAAAGACAGGGTTTGATGGGCCATTCCAGAAACATTAAGTAAAAAGTTGGAAGATGCACACATGTATCTTCAGGAGAGAGCTCCATCCTGAATATCCAACTTTCTTCCTTACTCTGATAGATCAAAGGCATGTAACTAGCATTAACTTGAATGGGGGGGTCTCTGGGTGTTTCCCTTTCTAGGGTTTTTCTCCAAAGAGCCTTTATGTTTTTTGGCATGTAACACATTTATTTTAAAAGCATTTCCATGATATTAAAGGCACAGATGTTATAACTCTGAATTTCATCCCAACCTCCAGATGTGGAATCCAGAAAAAATTCTCTATTCTTATGACTGAACAGGAAATGAGAGACAATGTCACTCTCGGCCCTTATTAGGAATTCCTATATTTTTACATCATTAAGTAACCACTTAGGGAAAATGTGCAGCCAAATTTATTAAAAGAAAGACTCCCAAAACTCCTGTTAGAGAATGACTTTCCTATTTCTCTGGGAATCAAAGTAAACTATTCTACAGATGCTTCAACCTCCTCTTTTGGGAGTACATGCTAACAGAGTGCGTGCTACATTTGGAGTAGGAAAAGGTGGCTGAGAAATGCTGATGATTTCCTGGGTAGCATGACTTTAGCCTTAGACTGAAACTACTCCTTGGAAGATTATCATATTCTAAATTCCTTCTGATAAAGTTGAACTTTATTTCTCTGATGGATAATTGATTTGTCAGTCTCAATTGCTTCATTACATATTTTTAAAATTAAATTATCTTATATTGCTTTGAACTACTATAATCAACACACTCTTTTTCATAATAACACACTTTGGTTATAAATATTATCACAAAGTACACTTAGACACTCATCAGAAACTTGAAGATTTCGTTGAACTAACAGGATGACGTTCATCAGTGTAATTGAATATCTGCAATGCAGCTCCACCAAATGGCCATCTGTCTTCTCTTTGAATCTTGGGTCATTACACAGAGTTTAGACAGATGAAAACCTATAAATAAAAGGCAGACTAGAATTATAAGACTACAAGAGTCTTTTTTTTTTTTTTTTGAAACAGAGTCTTACTTTGTTGCCCAGGCTAGAGAGTGCCGTGGCGTCAGCCTAGCTCACAGCAACCTCAAGCTCCTGGGCTCAAGCAATCCTTCTGCCTCAGCCTCCCAAGTAGCTGGGACTACAGGCATGTGCCACCATGACCGGCTAATTTTTTCTATATATATTTTAGTTGGCCAATTAATTTCTTTCTATTTTTAGTAGAGACAGGGTCTCGATCTTGGTCAGGCTGGTTTCGAACTCCTGACCTTGAGCTATCCACCCGCCTCAGCCTCCCAGAGTGCTAGGATTACAGGCGTAAGCCACCGCGCCCGGCCCACTACAAGAGTCTTTTAAGGGTCACCTACTCTTCTGCAGATACTAAAATATAAAAACTGTTTCAAAGGATGATATTTTATAATCTATTTGTCTCTCTTTCCCCTTCTTTCCTCTCCTCTCTTCTTCTTTTTCCTTCACTTTACACAAACATTTCCTGAGCACCCAGAGTGTGCCAGGTGCTATGTTAAGTATTAAGAGTATAGTGATGAACAACAATCAGTTTCTGTCTTTAATACTTTGCCTAGTAGAGGAAAAGAGAGAATATGTTACTACACCCTGGAACCCAAGTGGGACATCTATGTTCCTTAACTCAGCTGGGTGATCAGGAAAAATTTCTATAGAAACTCATTCTTTAAAGGACAGATAGAGGTAGCCAAGCAGGCAAGGAGAAAGGGACATTACAAACATAAAAAACAATGGTGATCTGGCACCTCTTATATTATCCTGAATAGAGCTTGAGCCCATCCTTCGAAGTGAGGTATCACAAGAATGGAAAAACAAGCACCACATGTACTTTCCATCAAATTGGTACCAACTGATCAACACTAAGGTGCTCACATGGTAGTAATATTCATTGAGTGCCAATCCAAAATGTTAGTACCCCCATAATAATCTGAAATTAAAAAAAAGATGGGAAAAAAAAGAGACATCATAAACAAGATCATGGAAGACTGAGAGCACATGGTGAAATTGTAAATAAGTGGCATAGCTAGGGCATATTGTGTGAATATAGATACAGGAGAGTCCTACTCATTCATTCTGATATGACATTTCAGTAAAATAAAATCAGCCCTTATTTTTAACCCTATTCTTTAGCAGAATTCTTTAAAAAACGGAGAAGAATAAAATCTGATTCTGTGTCATTTAATCAGGAAGTGGCTTAGAATCAAATACAAGGAGAAGAAACTCAAAGAAAATTTTTCATCCATTCAACTTTCTTTTAGCAGTTATTATTTGCTAAGGGCAATGGTTATTAATAGGAATAGTCAAGGGAATAATTTCTCAATTATTCTCAGCTGATTTTCCTGGCAGTATTTCATTCGAATCAGAAGGATGTTAATTTCATTTTTCATAAGATAGGGGAGCATGACCAGTTGTATCAAGAAGAATCCAAACCTCAAAGAGTTCCAAGTCAGTTTGAATCAGCCGCAGGAAATCCTGACTTTTATCTGATGTGGCCCATAATCCAATTATTATACTCACAAGAAAGGTTCTTTAAGGGCTGGGGCTATTAGCCTCATTTTGCATTCAGGGACAGGAAGGGATAAATCTTAAAACAAGGTCACATGACTTTTAGAACTAATGTCACTGAGAGTCTCTCTCCATTTCTCTCTTATCTCTCTCTATCCTTCCTTTTGATCCTTTTCCTTCCTCTTTGCCCATTCTCTTTTTCTTTTTTTTTTTATTTCAAAATATTAAGGGGGTACAAATGTTTTTGTTACATAGATACCTTTTATAATATGTGAGTTGGGGCTTTTAGTGTGCCCATCACCTGAACAGTGTTCATTGTACCTATTAGGTAAGTTTTTGCCCCTCCCCTCCGCCCTTCTTGATTTCCAATGACCTTTACATCTCTTTGTGCTCTTGTGCGCCCATCAATTAGCTCCCAATTATTCAAGAATACATGTGGCTTTTGTTTTTCCACTCCTGAGATACTTCACTTAGGATAATGATCTCTAGTTCCCAATCCATTTTTCTTTTGACCCTCTTTTTCTTAATTTATGTCTTATGCCTACCAGTATTTCCTTGAGTTTTTTAAATTTTCTGCTGGTGATACTTGTATTTATAACATTTTCCCTAAAAGACATTTCAAATACCTCTTCGGATTGTTTACTTCCAAGGATTGCAAATAAGTTCCTTTCATGATTTCTCACATACTTCTACATTTGACGGGCCACACCTAGAATGATGGAATTATTATCTCTTTGTCACTCAGGTGTAAGTCTGTTGTGGAGAATACAGTCTGTCCCTGGCCCTGCCCTGTTCAGCATTTTTAACAGGGATGTCTGTGAAGACATAGATGGCAGAATTACCAAATCTGCTGGTGACTCAAAACCAAGAAGGCTAGCTAAAACCATAAATGACAGACTCAGTTTCCTAAATGATCTCAACTGGTTAGAATGCTGATATGAAATCATCAAGATGAAATTTAGATCAGGCTGATGAAAAGTCCAATGTGTTCAATTTTAAAAGAATCCATAGAAATTCAAGTGCTGCGTGGACTAGATAGAAGAATTTTAGTTGATTATTAGCTTAATATAATCCCAAAGCATGAAGCGGCTGCTGAAAAGGCTAACATATTATTAAAATTAAAAGTAAGGTCCAGATCAAAGGAAGGAATACTATACTGTGTGTTCTCATACCATATCTGAAACATGATTTCCTATGGTAAGGCAGAACAGGTGAGGTAGATGGAGGGTGAAGGACGGTGAGAGGTGATAAAACTAGAAGAGATTCTATTGATATAAACACTATTTCCAAAAAGAAGAAACAAGTAGGAGGAGACCTGTTAGGTGTCTCCACCTATCCCAAAGTCAGTGTAAGTCAGAGAACAGCTCAAGAAGAATGTAGCAATAGTTTCAGTTGACCTCATCTCTCTCTTACCTATGTTCCCTTCTCTGCCCAGCTCCTTTTATCCCTGTGAGTTCTGAAATGAGTCCAAACTTCTCCCATCACCACCCCTCGCTCTAAATATACAGATTTATCTGTCAGGATTAAGGTATGAAGAGGGTTGGCTTCATGGATGCATGATCTATACTGTTGCACAGAGTTCTGCACTTAGAAGGACCCCCATTATCAGTTTAATGTCTCCTTCTTGAAATTCTTTTTTTAAATTATTTTATTGGATTGACAAATAAAAATTGTATATATTTCTCATGTATAACATGATGTTTTGATATATGTATACATTGTGGAATGGTGAAATCAAGCTAATTAAATACCCATTCCCTCACATACTTACCAGTTTTTGTGTGTGTGTGTGTGTGTGTGGTGAGAACACTTAAAATCTACTCTCATAGCCATTTTCAAGTATAAAATATATTGTATTTATATTTTATATTTTAAAGTATATAATATATTGACTATATTAATTATAGTCACCATGTTATACAATAGATCTCTTGAACCTTCTTGAAATTCTTGACAACTTTTAAATAAGGAAACTGGTATTTTCATTTTTCACTGAGCCCCTCAAATTATGTTGCCAGTATTGGGTGTAGAAAACATCCTTTTCTTCTTAGACCAGTTGGAGTTTTCCAAAAGGAAGTTTTGCTATAAAAATGAGATAGCAAACAAACAATGTTGGCTATACCAATAGGTAGCAGGAGTAATATTTCAGATTGCAGGTTAATCTCAAAGTGAAGTAGACCCAGCCAAAAATGCAATTAGTCAGCACAGTCCTTCCCACTTTATTTTTACCTGCCCAAAATGTTAAATTAAGATATGCACATGATCTGAAATGGATTTTGTTTAGCAACAAAACCAAACTGTAGGATCTGTAGTACGGGCTCTCTGCCAGGAATGGGCCCTAGGTCATTAGCCCTAGCTCCATCACCACTTGCCAATCCCCTGTTTCTGACCCCCTCCTTCTGCCTCTTTCTATCCATTGCACATCTCCAAGGCTCTGGTTTCCTCCTTTTGACTTCATTTACTTCATATCTCTTTCCTAGCCAACTGAAAAGGCCAGTAACACAAATTGGAGAACGCTGGTTTCCTCACCTATTATTGGCATTATTTAAGCTTGCCAGATTTAGCTAATTAGAATTCAGGATTCTCAGTTACATTTCAATTTTAGACAAACAATAGATAAATATTTAGTACATGTTCCAACTATTGCATGGCACATAATTATGTTAAAAATTATTTCTCTAGCTGAAATTCAAATTCAATTGAATGTTCTATATTTTATCTTATTTTATCATGGGCACCCATGGATCCTGAGCTGCCCTGAACATCCAGGAGATGCCTACCATCTAAACTTCTTGGAGTCCATTGTCATCTCTTCAGTTTTCTCTGGAACCAAAATTGCCTCTTGGCCTCATCTAATGTTGATTCCTCTGCTCTTGTAGTTTCTGTCTCCTCTTTAGTTACTATTTCAACAAGAAAACAGAAATGATTAACAAATCCTGAATGTATTGAACAATTTTATATCTTTCCCAATTCACATTATCAATTCTTGCCATTCACTCAAGTTCTCTTTCATAATTCTGTTTCCCAATGCCCCCAGAGAAGTCACTGTTATTAGATTTTGCAACAGAGATGGTGGCTGGTTTTCTTACCATTATATCTACAGTTGTTGCTATAGTGCACAGCACCCAGTGGTGTTCAGTAAATATTTGTTGAATGATTGAATCAGTTAATTAAGGAATATATTCCCTATAGGCTGTTTATTAGAACAGATGAAACAGAGCATTCTATTTTATTCCAGAAGGAAGGACGAGGGCCAGTAGCATGAACACTTGGGAAAATCATTTGGACTTTAACACTCAAAAACTTTTCTTAGCATCAGAGGTGAAAGTGATGAATTTCCGTGTGGTATGGAGTTGCTGCCACAGACAGAATTCCTGGACTGCAGGCAGGGAAAATTAATCGTTAAGCTACTTCTGAACCTAAGATTCAAGGATGTTAATACATCCTACCGGTATTCACTCACACACTTTTTTTTCAGCTTAAAAGTTGCATTCAGTCCATTCACACAGACTTATTTTTCCTTTGTATTACACACTTAGCTCCCTACACCATGCCCACCTCCACCCTCATATGAACCCTGACCACATACACATATACACACTTTGCCCCACCATCCTATCTCACCATTATACTCACAGTTGCCACTATAGTGCACAGCACCCAGTGGAGTTCAATAAATATGAATTCTGCTCTTCTGAGACCTAGGATGATAACAAATGCATGCACATATTAATGATGTGCCAACTACTTTTGGTTTCAGATTTCACAGGACATAAAGACAAGGAAGTGGTTTCTATTAACAAAAAGTAAAAAGCCCCTAATTATTCAATTTATCTTTGATTTATGTGTTTCTGTGTCTGTGCATGGCCAGGCTTTCCTTGGCCTTTTCAAAAGGAACATGGGGCTGGGCATGGTGGCTCATGCCTATAATCCCGGCACTTTGGGAGGTCAAGGCGGGAGGATCCCTTGAGGCCAGGAGTTTGAGATCAGCCTGGGCAACATGGCGAGACCCCATTTCTACAAAAAAAAATTCTTTTAAAATTATCTGGGCATGGTGGTGTGTGCCTATAGTCCCAGCTACTCAGGGGGTTGAGGCAGGAGGATCACTTGATCCCTGGATTCCAAGGTTGCAGTGAGCTATGATCATGCCACTGCACTCCAGCCTGGGTACAAAGAGAGACCCTATCTTAAAACAACACCACCACCGACAACAAAAGGAACTTGGTATAACAATTGAAAATGTGTGGTAACTGACTACATGTCCATGGGGAAATGTTAGTAACTGTTATTCCAAAATACAGTTACTAACAGAAACCCCAAGCTAGTTCTTCAACATGAAAGAACGAACTATTTGTAGGTGTGGTAAGTGTAACGATTCCCTCCAATAACTCTGAAATTCTTGTATATCTCACCATTCTTTCAATATTGTAATATGTGAGGGAAAGGGAGAGCTATTTGGGTTGGAGTTATTGTGTGTATTTGAGCAGTGCATGTGGTGTATGTGTGGAGGGGGGAGATTCAGAAGTACTGGGGAGGTGGTCAAGATGTGTGATGTCCATGGGGTTAGGGTAGGGAGTGGACAGAGTGCATGTGTGTGTGTGCATGAGAGAAAGAGAGAGAGAGAGAGAGAGAGAGAGAGAGGGAGATGGGTAGATTTGAGTCATCTGTGCCTATGTATGGATAGGATATCTTTTCGAAAATTTATTTGTATATAGACAGGTTATATGTTTATGTTTGGACAAAGTGTGAGAGAAAGGATATATGTGTGTGTGTATACAGATACTCACCAGTGTGTTAGGACAGAGTATACATGTAGTGTGTTGGCAAATTACAGACCAGTGTGCACATGTTTATAACACTGTATGTGTGGTGTGGGCCCTGTGGTGACAGTGAAGCCCTACGAGAAGGAAAGCCAAGTACCATTGTGCAATTTTTCTGTCTGACCTGCTTATCCTGTTTCCATTGTCTCTGGAGACCAGGAAGGTACTAAGTGCTGGCTCACAGCAGGCTGATTGTGAATAAAAGAAGACTTTTAGTCTCCTCCCTGTGGATCAGTCATGCCTAAAAGACAAGCAAGCAGTGAGATGCCAACATAGTGTTTCCTCAATGTGCACTCTGAGAACCCAGGGGCAAAGGGTACAGCCAAGACAGAGGTCTCCACCCTGAGAGCTTCGTGCAGTCATCCAGTCAGCATCCCTGAGTCTGAACCACCTGATACACAAGTCTCTTTGTTTATATGAAATATTAATACTTCACTCACCTCTGTCCTGGAAGTCTGTAGACCCATAGAATGTTACATCTAGAAGTATCCTCAGAGATGCTCTAGCTAGTAGTTCTCATTCAGAATAATAGGGGGGGATAGTAACTACAACAGAATCTGAGACTTTGATTGAGAGTGGGCATGGGAGGGTGGATCAGGTTCCAGAGAGTTTAAAAAATGCTTATTGGATAATTGGATATTGGATAATTTGTATGTCATTCTTTTCTCCTTTAACTGAAAAACACTGCTCTGGTCTAGCCCCCTCTTATTTTAGAGAATAGGCATCTAAGAAAGGACAAGAATCCTGTTAAGGTGAAAGGGCATCATGAGCAGCAGGCTTTTTGCCAACTTGAGGTTCTGTGAGCCACCCATTTAAGACAGTGGGGCCTATATTTATTTAGTTTTGTCTGTATATCCCTAAACATAGCATCTGAACTAAATAAGCATTCTTTGTGAAGTTAATTAGACAAAGACCTACTACAACATAATGTGGGACGTGGAGGAAGTCATAAATATGCTACATGAGTTTCAATGAAAACTGAAAGATGAGCAATCATGACCTTTACAAGGCACTTTGAAATACACATTCATAATGGATAATGGACTAAAAATATCAAGTTGTGTAGGAAAACATTTTAATGCATCAATGTATGTCCTAGGAAGAGACTCTGGTCTTCCCAAATTATGAAGCTGTATGCTTAAGAAATAGGAAATTTCCTACCTCTTGAGAACAAATAAGAAATCTCCCACCCTTTTTGCCTCCGCAGTTTGCCTTCACTCCTTACCCTGGCCTTCAGATTTAGCTAGAGAACTTAGAGATCTGAAAATTTTAAATTTATCTGTCATTTCCCTTCTGCTTTCTTTGATCTCAAGGTTACTCCTCTTACTACTCAAAAAGTAGAACCATGGAAAAGAACCCATAATTTAGACTCAGCTATAGCTCTCTTTAAATCTTGGCTCCATTTCTTGCTGTGTGACCCTGGAAAAAGTTGCTTAACCTCTCTGAGTCTCAGCTTCTCCATCTATAAAATAGTATGATACTGTCTACTGTATATAGTTATAAAAATTAAATTTGATACATATATTAAATACATGGCCCAGAGTAGGCAGTGGCAAATATGAGTCCCATTTCCTTCTTCAACAGATGACTTTACATTTACCTGCTATGCTGACAAGTACCATTTGTCCCGTAGAGTCAATGAAGGCAGAAAACACCCCAAACTTCATCTGCCAGGGATACCTAGAAGGGCCAAAAATGGGGTCAGATGAGCAGGGTACTTTCCTTGGGCACAGAATTTAAGAAGGTAATTCTGAGGTAATCACAAAAATTTAGTAGTCAAGATAAATAACATTTAATGTAATATTTTTTAAAATGAAAATTAGTGCTTTGAGTAATGAACATGTTCTAAAATTAGTGGCAAACTCTATGACTATACTAAAAACCATTGAACTGTTCACTTTAAAAAAGGCAAACTTTATGATATGTGAGTCATATCTTAATAAAGCTATTATTAAAAAATTAATATCAAAAATCATATGAATGAAATATCAAAATTTTAATGAAAGTAAGTATCAGGCCAGAATCTACCCAAACCCAAGAACACTAGATTACAGATCTCAGGAGCACAAATACTACTTGAGAAAGGTGTGAGAAGGAACAAGAGGGGAACTACATGCAGCAAAGAGGAACAATATATTAATAGTTTTGGGATTTTTTTGGTAGTTTTAGGTTTTCTTTCCCTAGCCATGAGTACTAACATCCCCTGAGTGCCTCTCCTAACGTCATCTCTGAGTCTCTTCCTTCCCTATCCTCTCTCTTCTCCACTTTCACAGTGGGTGGGGATGGGCAGAGGGGGCGAGAAGCAGTGTGGTAGCTAAGTTTGAACAGGATGAGGAAAGCAAGGCCACCCTTTTTGTTTCAGGCCCACCTCTAACCCCAGCAAAGGTTTGCAATAAGGTGGAGAAAATATTAAATTAACAACTGGCATCTAAATTCCTAAAGGAGAGTAATCAAATTCATAGAAACAGAAAGTAGAATTGTGGTTTCCAGGGGCTAAGAGGAGGGGGACATAGGGAATTATTGTTAAATAGGTATAGAATTTCAGTTTTGCAAGATGAAAAGAGTTCTGGAGATGGTGGTGATGGTTACATAATAATGTGGATGTACTTAATACCACTGAACTTACACTTAAAAATGGTTAAGGTGGTAAATTTTGTTATGTGTATTTTACCACAATAAAAAAATGTTGAAAAAAAAATAAATTCCTAAGGGAGACTTTTTAAAACAGGAATATCTAAAATGGTTTTTAAAAGTTGTCTAATATGTTCTGTGCAATGTAATCACTTCCCCATAAACCCCTGCTCTTTAAATAGGAAATAGGCTACCTGTATGAACAGGGGTTTATGTGCAAACTGACAGAAGGACTGGATTTCATATACAGATTGGCCTACTCAGAATGGAATGGGACAAAGGAGCCAGAAGCCCAGCATGCAGATGAGGCTGTGAGACGTATGCCCTCCAGACTGTGCAGAAAGGGCTCTGGACTCTTGCTGGCCCTGGAATTGATAATTGAGTCATTTTTATCTAGTTCTCAAGGATCAGGGAGGCCCTATCTGAGATCCAAGTTAAGATTCGGTATAAATCCTGTTTAGAAGTTCTTGCGTGCCCCATAGAGGAGTAGAGGAGAATCCTGCCAGTACATTCAATTTATATTGATATCTAAAAGGGCAGTTGGAGGAAGGAAGAATAGATTGGATTGACACCAACCACTGCTTCGACAGACTCAGACCAAATACTTGGGGGCCTAATTCTCTGAGGTTCATACCTAACTTTATTATTTGGCATATTTCAAATATGTCACATTCAAGAAATTAGAGCCTATATCAAGACCTCATCTGGATAGCCAAGTTTCTTATTTTGGTAACAGATGTTCTAATTTAAGAGCAAATAGATGCTTAGATGTTTGCCATATTACCTTATATATATGATTCTCTTGTTTCCACCTGATCTGACATCAAATGAGGTTTCCCACTGGAAATGATAGTTTAATATGAACCATAACTGACTACATAGTTTCATAGCATGCCAGAAAACTGTTTACTGGCTTTTCAAGCCTCTTTTCTTGTCAATAAATCACTTTTCTCCCCAGAACTTTTCTGACCATACACCATATTCTGTTTTACTTTGAGCAAGGCTCATAAAGACTTATTCCAACCCAACTCAGAAATTACAGAGGTGGGTCTCTGGGCACAGGTATTTTTAAAAAGCTCTCAGATTATTCTAATGTCCTGCCTCAGTTGAGAATTGCAGGAACTGAATCTTGGAGGCATGTATATTGTGAAAAATTTGTATCCCCTCTTACCAGTTCATATTTGTTTACTAAAATAAGATTTAAGATGGCCTAGTTCTATGGATTGAATAATTCATTATTTAATACTCTGTGTTGTTTCCCTTTTTATCACTTATCAAAAGTACAACTTGGCTAGGTATGGTGGCTCATAGCTATAGTCCCAGCACTTTGGGAGGCTGGTTAAGGAGAATCACTTCAGGCCAGGAGTTCAAGACCAGCCAAGGCAACATAGTAAGACTCCCATCTCTAAAAAAAAAAAAACAAAAAAAAA
>VBSM01003204.1:14212329-14276796 GCA_008086735.1 Cheirogaleus medius | reverse complement strand
TCAAAAAAAAAAAAAAATTGACAACCCCATGAATTAATGAGGATGTGGGATGTGTAGTAATTGAGATTCTGATGTACAATACCTAGTAATGTTCTATGACCCAGCAATTCCCCTCTAGGTTATATACTTAGCAGAATAACTGCTTGTGTCAACCAAAAGATATACACAAAAATGTTCATAACAGTTTTATTCATAATTATCTAAAACCTAGAAATGACTAAATATCTACCAACATTAAAAAGGGTAAATAAATTGAGATATATTCATAGAATGAAATTCATAGCAATAAAAAAGAATGAGCTACTTATACATGCCACATACTATTACAGACATAATGTTGAGTGAAAAGGTCGGATGCAAAAGAGAACCTACTGTATGATTCCACTTATGTAAATTTTTGAAGTCATAGACCTTTAGTCTATGGTGACAGAAGGCAAAATAGTAGTTAACTTGGGGGTGGAATATGACTCAAATTGGGGCATGAAGGAGCTTTCTGGAGTACCAGAAATGTTCTATATCTGGATCTGATATACATATTTAAAAATACATCGAGCCATATAGATGTAGGCACTTTATTGCATGTAAGTTATACCTTAATAAAAGTTGAAATAGAAAGGGGAGTATTTGCATGATAGAGTGACCACTCTAGTTATAGAACAGACAGAAGGTAAGGAGAAAAAGTAGCAGTTATCTCACTAAGAGATGGTGGTAGCCTAAAATAAGGGGTGGATGAATCTTACACATATGAAGTGGGGAAAAGGGAACTTGCTACTTCCTGTATGTGATAAATGAGGGAGAGAGGAGTTAAGAGTGATTAAGAGAATTCTGGCTTAGGCAACAGGAAGGAGGGTGATGACATTCACTGAAATAGGGGATACAGGAGGTGGACCAAGCTTGAGGTAGTATATAGTAAATGAGAAAAATTCTGAAAAGGAGAAGAACTAGGTGTGGCCAAACAGGCTATCCACTCTCTCCAGCTGGTCTGAGGAGATGTTCTTCATCTCAGTTTGAGTCACCTGCATTGTATTGGCACTGGAAGGACAGGCTCTAGCCAGTCAGAGTGGTTGAGGGATGTATAATATTAAGGAGCCACTGTCACCTTGTGAATAGGAATCTGTGGTTTGAAACAGTCTGTGAAAAATAAATATGGATTTAAAGCAATGGGCCTCAAGTTTCCTAAATGCCAGGGAATGAAAAAGTAAAGGCAGATTATGTCAAAGGAAATAAATATGTTGACCGTCTTTAGCCACATGATGGGGGAACACAGATCATTGGCCTTTGAGAATGCACTTATGTGTTTGTGTGGAAATGAGGGGTATTGAGGAAAAGCAAAAGCTCTGGGGCCACACAGATACAGTTTCAAATCCTGCCTCTGCTACTTACAGTTGTGAATGAGGGCAAGTCAATCAAACATTTGTAGCCTTGGTTTCTTTATGTATAAAATGTAGCAAATAATGCCCACCTTTCCAGATGTGATGTTTAAATAAATTCATGTATGTGAAAGAAGTAAATTCATTATAGGTGTTTGATATATATGGGCTTCCCTTTCCACAAAGTGTGTGTCCTCTGTTAAAGTCATATAATCAGTCATAAAGGGTAAAATGTCCTACTCAGACTACTTTACCAAATACCACTGTGTCGTCTGTTAATTGGTTTTCAAAATTCCATTTTGCAACTTTTCCTGACAATTCTGTCAAGCAATCATCTTCTTCCTGTAATGCATAGTATAAAAAAGTAATACTTAAGAACTATGGGAAGTCTCTTTATTCTTGTTGATTCCATTACTAGTCCCCCATCTTTCTCTCATTAAATATTGTCAAAGATTATTGTACAGGACTCAGAGTTGAATAATTGGCCTTAGTGCTGTAGTTTAAAAATAATTAATTTGGCAAATGTAGGATTAGTTTGGCAACATTTAACCAAAAGCCCTAAAACAACAGTGGCTCAAAAATATAGAAATGTATTTCTCATGTAAAAGAAGTCAGGAAGTAGGCATTCCTGGGTTGGCTCGGCAGCTCTCTGGTAACATAAAGGCTTCAAGATACTATATTTCTGTTCACCACCTTAGCACATGGTTTTGACTCTCAAGGTTCCTCATGGTTCAAGATGGCAGCTGCAGCCGCAGGCATCTTCGCGGCAGGCGAGAAGGAGGAGAAAAGGCATAAGGGCAAGAAAGGGCACTTCCGGATGGTGCAGTTTTCTTTGCATGGCCTTTATGAAAGTTCCACAAAACATTTCAGTTTATACTTCATTGACCAAAACTAGCTTCAAAGACAGCTGGAAAACATTCCAGAAGGTAAGATGCCCAGACAAAAGTCTGGATTCCGTTACTAAGGAAGGAGTAAAGAATCCATAGCAACTAGTACTCTCTTCTCGAGGCTTTTTTTCATCCAACAAATACTTATTATATGACTTTTATTAAGCACTGGGCCCTATTCCAGACATTGGAGATTCATGAAGAAAAAAAACACAGGCAAATCCTTATCTTCACAGAGCTTACATTCTAGTAGAATAACAAGAGATAACATTTATTAGTAATTACTATATGCCAGGCATGGTTTTAAGAATTTTACTTGTGTTAATTTATTTGATATTTGCAGCAATTTGTGTGCTTATGTCTTGTTGCTTCCATGGAAACAGACCACATGCCTGTGGATTAGTTTCCCTGCAGATAATATACATTCCACTGACAGTTACCTTAGGAAAAAGATGTATTTTTGAACGAAAAAGAAGACAGGATATAGAGGACTTATGAGGGTTTTAGAATGAAGTAGGAAGAAAATCAACCCTCCTTTCTAAGAGTAGAGGACCAATTTGGCTTGAACTTTCAGTTGTGGAGGTACCGGGAGTGATTCCAGTGGTGGAGTTGTGAACTAACCCTCCTTCCGTGGAGGCAGTACCAAACTGGCCCTCTACTCTCACAGCCCTCTCCTGTTACCAGCTTGCAGCAATAACTTTTTTCCCCCCTTTATCCCAATAAAAACCCAAACCCCTTACTCTTGGGGCCAGCACTTCTCTCTTTCTGTCGTGCAGTGCCCTTTCCTCTCTTTGAAAGTAAAATAAACCTTTTCTTTAAAACCTATCCTAATCTTTGTGTCAAGAATTCTTTCTCATCCCACCCTGTGAGTTCACACCCTAATATAGATAGTAAAATAGTTACTATAATGAAACAAATTAACATATCCATCATTTCACATAGTTACCTGTTGTTTTTTGTTTTTGTGGCAAGAGGAGATAAAATCTACTCTTTTAACAGAAATCCCAAATGCGGTACAATTCTATTACCTATAGTCCTTATGTTGTATATTAGATCTTTAGAGTTGTTCATCCTACATATCTGCTACTTTGAGTTCTCTGACCTACATACATGTCCCCATTTCCTCGCTGCAACCATCACCCCTGGTAACCACTATTTTCTTCTCTACCTCTGTATATTTGACTTTTTAGAAGATTCCACATATAAGTGAGGTAATACAATGTATTTCTTTCTGTGTGTGGATTATTTCACTTAGTATAATGTCCTCCAGGTTAGTCAATGTTATGGCAGATGGCAGGATCTTCTCCTTTTTTAAGGCTGAATAATATTCCTCTGTGTGTGTGTGTGTATGAGTGTGTGTGTGAGTGTGTGTGTATGTGTGTGTATTTCACATTTTCTTTATTCATTCATCCATCAATGAACACATAGGTTATTTCCGTATCTTGGCTATCGTAAATAATGCTGCAATGAATATGGGAGGGCAGATATCTTTTTGAGGTGCTGATTTCAATTCCTTGGGGTATATGCCCAGAAGAGGGATTGTTGGGTCATATGGTAGTTTTATTTTTAATTTCTTTAGGAACCTCCATACTGTTTTTCATAATGGCTGTACCAATCTACAATCCCACCAACAATGTACAAGTGTTCCCTTTCTTCTACAACGTTTTTGCCAACATTTGCTATCTTTGGCTTTTCAATAATAGTCATCCAAATGGGTGTGAGGTGGTATCTCACAGTGGTTTTGATTTTCATTTCCCTGATGATTAGTGATGTTGATCATGTTTTTAATATAACTGGGGGCCATTTTTATGTCTTCTTCAGGAAAATGTCTATTCAAGTCCTTTGCTCATTTTAAAATCAGGTTATTTGTTTTTCTACTATTGAGTTGTATGAGTTCTTTATAAATTGTGGATATTAACTCCTTATCAGATACATGGTTTAAAAATATTTTTTCCCAATCTATAGGCTGCCATTTCATTTTGTTGATTATTTCCTTTTTTGTGCAGAAGCTTTTTAGTTTGATATAGTCCTAGTTATTTATTTTTGCTCTTGTAGCCTGAGTTTCTGATGTAATATACAAAAAAATTATTGCCAATGTCTAGGAGCTTTTTACCTTCTAGTTTCCCTTCTAGGAGTTTTATAGTTTCAGATCTTACATTTAGGTATTCTAACCATTTTGAGTTGATATTTTTGTATGGTGTAGGATTCAGGTCCAATTTCATTCTTTTTCACATGGAAATCCAGTTTTTCCAGCACCATTTATTAGAGAAGCTATCCTTTCCCTATTATGTCCTCTTGTTACCCATGTCGAAAATTTGTTGACCATATATGTTTGGATATATTTCTGTTCCACTGGCCCATGTGTCTGTTTTTCTGCTAGTACTACAATGGATTCATTACTATAGCTTTGTAATTTAATTTTAAATCAGGAAGTGTGATGCCTGTAACTTTGTTTTTCAAACAAAAATTCAAAAAATTTTTGTTGTAATTTTTATCTTTGACTCTCTGACTGTAATATTTTTCCCCTCTGACTGCTTTCAAGATTTCTCTTTAAGCTTTTATTTTCAGAAGTTTGACCATGGGTATTTTTTATTTTATTTTTTGTTTTGATTCTGTTCGTGGTTTTTTGGGCTTCATGGATCTATGTCTTACTGTCTTTCATTAATTTTGGAAAACTCTTGGCCATTATCTCTTCAAGCATTCCATCTGTCTTGTTCTCTCTTCTGACTTATAAACAACAGAAATTTATTTCTTATAGTTCTAGAGAATGGGAAGTCTAAGATCAAGGCCCTGCAGATTTGGTACCTGGCGAGGACTACTTCCTGGTTCATATTAATAGGTGGCTGTCTTCTCGCTGTGTCTACACATGGCAGCAGATCTAAGGGTGTTCTCAGGAGTCTCTTCTATAAGGGAACTAATCTCATTCATGAGGCCTCTACCTTCATGACCTAATCACCTACCAAAGGCCCTTCTCCTAGTACCATCACACTGAGGGTTAGGATTTCAACATATAAATTTTGTGAAGACACAAATATTTAGTCTATACCAGACAAAAAATAAATAGGGTCAGAAGATTTGGGTAAAATAAATATGAGTGAACTAATAAGAATATAATTTGTACCCTAATATGTATTTTATAAATTATAAATTTATTTACAAATAATTATAAATTTCTCTGATCCTTTTCCAGAGTTATACACTTCTTATTTCTATTTTGCATCTTACATTGATGAGAACTTTCAAATCTATATTAAAATTTAGACTAAAAATTATTTAAGTCCTAAAACTTATTTGTCCTAAATTATCTGACCACTGTCTATCACCCTGATTTCATATTGTACCAATCTTCCCTTCTGCCACAGACCACAACAATATTATTTATGACAATGAAGGGGCTGAAATGATATTAACCTTGGCAATATCGATGTATCTGGCCAAATGGAGAGGTAGGGAAAAGGGAAAAAATACAGAAAGTGGAACTAGAGTTTAGAGTGAGAATTGTAAAAGACATTACTTTCAATTTTCTGTGCTTCTGTCCCATTTCAAAAAATGTTTAAATCATATTCCTGTATTACTTTGTTAATTTTTTTAAAGAAAAGTTTTTTAAAAACAGTTCTGAAACCCTGAAGAAAAACCTGCTTGGTCATGGTGAATAATTCTGTTAACGTGTGGTTGTATTTGTTATTCTAGCATTTTATTTAGAATTTTTACATCTATTATCATTAATAAATTTTGTCTGGCCAGTATTCTTTTTCTATGTGTTAACTCTGGCTTGGGTCTGAGGATTATGTTAGGTTTATATAACAAAATGGAAAGTTTACCAAATTTTTTCAATCCGTATTCATTAATTCATTCATTTACTCAGTCAATAAATGTTTATATTGTCAATGTTACAGCTCTCTTAGAATTTGTCCAGCAGATTTTCCAGTCTTCACTGGAAGACCACCCTGAATTAAAAATAAATAAATAAATAAAAAAGAAAGAAAAAGAAAAAAATATTTATGTTATGTTGGGCATAACTTAGGTTTGCTATGATCTGAATGTTTGTGTTTTCCCAAAATTTATATGTTGAAACCTAATTCCTAATGTGAAGGTATTTTGAGATGGAGCCTTCGGGAGGTGATTAGGTCACAAAGGTGGAGCCCTCATGAATAGGATCAATGTCCTCATAAAATAGGCCCAAGGGAACTCATTCACCCCTTCCACAAGGACACAGAGAGAACACACCATCTATGAACCAGGAAATGGGGTCTCACCAGATGCCAAATCTACAGGTGTCTTGATATAGGACTTCCCAGCCTCTAGAACTGTGAGAAATAAATTTCTGTTGTTTATAAGCCACCCAGTCTATAGTATTTTGTTATAGCATCTTGAATGGACTGAGACAGGTGCTATGACAGTGAACAAGACAGGCAAGGACCCTTTTTATCCATGGAATAAACCTTTAATTCTGAAGTAGGGGAGACAGTAAAGAGATAAATCAATAAGCAAAGAAAGAATCAGGTATAATAAATATTTGGCAGGAAATGAAAACTAAGCAACCTTATAATTGATGGTCCAAGCAGACTTCTCTGAGGAGGTAATATTTAAGCTGAGACTGAAAGAATTAAAAAAGGATTAAAAAGATAAAGGTGTAACTTTATGGGTCATGCCACCACTATAATCAGAAAAATAATTTCACTGACTTAAAGATCATGTATTTTTTGTATAACCACATGATGTAATTCTTTTCTCACATTGAAAGTAACCCCCTCACACACACATAAATATTTTCTCTTTGGGGGGTATATTAAGTTCTGGTCTTTGTTAACCTAGTCAGTGTCTAAGCAAGCAACATACCTTATATTTCTTTCTTTCTTCTAAAATTTTAACTAAAAACTAAGTGGCATAAGTAAAAATCTATGGAGACGGAGTGTAGAGTTTATTATGTCTCACTCTGAGGTAGCACATCCTCTTTGGGATGCTCATCTTTTATTTTCCTTATCCGGAGCACGCCCTGTCACCACAAATGTTCTAGATAGACTTGCTCTAGTGAGAGGCAACTTAATTTCAAATCATCATTTATAATTTTGGAACATCTACCTTTGTTACTTAAACACTGTCACAATGAAACAAAAGTTTGCTGGGAACTTTGAAAGCAAAGAACAGGTCAAGTTCAGGGAATCAGCGATATCATAGAGATAAATACTAATTCACCTTCACTGCACTCCTTGGAAATGTACTGTTTGGGGCCCTAAGGTTGTAACTGTTATCAAAATTCTTACTCTTTTTAGTGTAGATTCTGAACGTTGCTTAAATTATAAAAATATCAGCAGCTCTGGGGACTTGGTGATAAGCTCCAATTGGAATAGTACATATCTTTAGGCTTTTCCGTTTCAGGACTTAAATGTGATCACAAAGTTGACATTGAACCAGTATAAAGATTCTTTATCATAGTTGGATTGGAGCTCATTTTAAAAATCACTATTCATTTTCAGTGTCCCTGGAGTCTTAATATTAATGACATTAATACTAGACCACCTTGAGCACAACTACATGTGATAACCCTGAAAAAGGTTATATGTTTCAGAATGACCTTCAGACACTCTCAAGCTGATTTTATTTTTAGCTTCTGCTTATGAGGAACTAAGATATATCTTTGAGATGGCATTTTTTCTGGCATAATTTCTTATGCTCATCCACAAAATAAAAAATCCAAATCAATTATTTTAAAATATAAACAAACCTCTGAGCCATCCTTACCCACCTATAGACTCAAACATAAAATTATGATAAAATTTTAGAACTTTTCATCTTTGAACTCAATTTAATAGACCTCTATAAGATTAATTTTTACTAATATTCCCCAAAAACCCTTTTCAAAGCAAGAGACAGGAGGACCAATTTTCTATTTGTTGTTTCTTGGATATGGAGCAGTCAAGGTATAACTAAAAAGCTAAGCAGGAAGAAACTTCTCCAAAAGTACAAATAAAGTTCTATCATATTTCCAAACTTCAAAAGATGGATGTGAAACAAAAAGATCTCCACATCTCACCATTCCCATTGTGTATTTGGTCAAACTAGGTCTTCCATATTGCCAGCATGCCATGAATTTCTGGTGGACAATATACCTGGTCCCAGATTTGGGGGGCATCCAGAGTTTGATTAAGACATTTGGCTGGTTGCTGTGGCTCACACCTTTAATCCTAGCTCTCTGGGAAGCTAAGGTGGAAGGATTACTTGAGGCCAGGAGTTCGAGACCAGTGTGAGCAAGAGCAAGACCCCCATCTCTATGAAAAGTAGAGAACTTAGCCGGGTGTGTTACCGTGTGCCTGTAGTCCCAGCTACTCAAGAGGCTGAGGCAGGAGGATCGCTTGAGCTAAGGAGTTCAAGAACAGGCTGGGCAACATAGCAAGCCCTCTTTGCTACAAAAAATTTATACATTAGCCAGGTGTGGTGGTGCATGCCTGTAGTCCTAGCTATTTAGGAGGCTGAGGCAGGGCTGGAGTAGAATGAGTGAAAGGAAGAAAGGCTTATAGAAAGGCTTGTTCCTCAAAGAAGCCAAATGTGCTCCTTCACAGGGCCTTTGCACTTGTACTTCTTACTACATGGTTCTTTTCTTTCTTGCACATTTGTATGGCTTACTCTCTCATTTCATTCAGGTCTTTGGTCAAATGTCATTTCTTTTTTTTTTTTTTAAGACAGAGTCTCACTTTGTTGCCCAGGCTAGATTGAGTACCGTGGCGTCAGCCTAGCTCACAGCAACCTCAATCTCTTGGGCTCAAGGGATCCTATTGCTTCAGCCTCCCAAGTAGCTGGGACTACAGGCATGTGCCACCATGCCCGGCTAATTTTTTCTGTATATATTTTTAGTTGGTCAGTTAATTTCTTTCTATTTTTAGTAGAGACGGGGTCTCACTCAGGCTGGTTTCCAACTCCTGACCTTGAGTGATCCGCCCTCCTCGGCCTCCCAGAGTGCTAGGATTACAGGCGTGAGCCACCGTGCCCGGCCTGGATGTCATTTCTTTAGAGAAGCCCTGCAATGCTTTCTAACCCCTCTCTCACACTATCCTATGTATTTTTTTTATTGCCTGTCTGCTCTGTTAGAATATAAATTCCATAAGAGCAGAATCTCCCCCTCACTCAAAACAGTGCCTATCACATAAAAGATGCTCAATAAATATTTGTTGAATGAATAAATAAATAAATGTGCTTAGTCTGCCTGTTGGGTGCTTCAACACTAGGAGCCAGAAAGGGATGTTACTGAAATCCTCAGGGCATTTCATTTAGTGTGGAATAATACCTTTACTAATATTAATCATGAGCTAGTTCAATTGCAAATCAAAGAAAATCATAAAATTTTTTAATCTGCCTCTCATTTATTTTCTTCAAGTGATCCAAAAGTAGACCCTCTTGGAATAGCTGTGAATCGCCAAATGTAATGCAACTAATTTCTTTTTGTTCCTTCTTTAGAATATTAGGTTATTTCCTATCTCTTTCTCACATATACATTTTATAGCCCACTGGAAGGAATTCAGTTCCACTGATAAATGTATGTACCTAGCAAGGGTTAGTGATATAAATCATAGAGTAAATCAAGGCCCATGGACCAGATGAGCTGGTCACGGTGATGGGAGAGCACAGAAGTGAAAAGAGATTGGGAAAGGCACTGTAATATAGGAACTTATAAATGCTAGTGAACATTTCCCCTTTCTAGTCAGTCTTAGGTTAGGACATAGCCTGACTCTAAATGTACCATGTATGCTAAGTGGTCAGTAAAATATTTCAAGTTAACATAAAAATATTAAATTCCATCTTTTTGGAATTCTAAGGTGCCATAGCTACAGGAAGGATAGAGGATGGAAGCTTGGAGGATATATTCAAGTATAGGAATAAGTGGAGCACTGGTAATATTAATAGCTTTGAGAAGTTACGAAAACAAACAAAAACTTCTTGCAACATTCTCCTAGCCACCTGGAGGACTGCAAGAACATTTAGAAAGGTGTTGCTGTTAATCCAGATATGGATGATAGGGATGATGTGGATGGCCAGAGCCTTGCCACTCAGAGTGAGATCTGTACACCAGTGTGGGCTTTGCCTGGATACTTATTAAAAATGTTGAATCTCAGGCTCCCCTCCAGACCCACTGAATTTGAATCTGTATTTTGACAAAATCCCCAGCTGATTCACACACACAATAAAGTTTGAGAAGCTCTGGCCCAGAGCAGTGTTAATGGGGATTGAGGAGCCCAAGTAAATTCCAAACCTATCCCAGTGGTAGAGCAAATTATTGAAATAAGACCCTCCTTACTGTTTTCACTTTCCAAATGCCAAAAATTGCAAGGGTTTGGGTTCATTTACTAGCTGTTTGACCTTGGGTGAATTATTTAACTCCCCTATGCCTCATTAACACGGTTCTGCTGTCACTAAATTATCCAAAAACCTCTAACTGCCAACTTTATTGATTATTTGTAATCTTCCTCCTCTTACATTTCCCTGTCAAATGGTCATAAAGTTTACTTTAATTCTTATGTATTTGATCTACCCCATTGTGAGGTTAAAAATTATTGGAGAGTGAATACCAAGACTAATGATGTGTCCAATGGGTCCCTGCTTCTAGCTGTGGGGAATGAGAAGATTGCCTCCCTAGGAAAGGTAGGTATTTAGATTACCTATAAATAGGTAATCTAAATGGAAAATTGCTCAACAAATTTATTTATTATGCTTAATGCTTGCACATAGAATAAATTTGGTGGAAATAACTAATTTATGTACCAAAGGAAGAGCAGCCTAGATTATATAAGAATTAGTTCCTCTTCCCTTAGCATGGTGGTTTTGAACAAGCAGGAAATCATTATCACCATTATTTTTAACCCTTAGGATAAATTTCCAAAAACCCATTTACCCTCAGGTGGATATGGTGAGGCTAAGTGGATGAGAAGAGTAAATAAACAGAGCAGATTTTAAACTTAATTGATGATGGCTTCCAATGACCTTTATATTTTTTCACAAGGGCCTTTAAAAACTCAGGTGGCTTAAGGGAAAAGTTTGTCCTTATAGCTTATCAATAGATGACTAATAATTTTAAGCTATTTTTATTTTAACCATTTTGAACTGTTTTTATCTATAATTTGTCCCCACCTAGTGCCTAAATAGAACTGCCAGTACATTCTAGACAGGATAAAAATGCTTCATGCCAAATAACAGCTAGAGGAGAGCACTTGGGAATGGCAGAGAAAGGACCTCTGAAAATCCTTTCATCCATACAATCAATGTGAACACTTGCAAAAAAAATTGTCAAAATTTACTTTTTCAGAACTCTGAAGATTAACAAAAGACCCGCAACTATCAAAGGAGACGTTATTCAAGAAAAATGGCTGATTCTAGGTAAAAACAGTGAGTTGTGTGGAATTTTAATGTGTCCTATTTCTATACCTTGAAGTGAATGGAAACAAAACTACAACATACCAAAATTCATGGTATATGGTTAAAGCAGTACTAGAAGAAACTTATGGGGATAAACACTTATATTTAAAAAGGAAAAAAAAATCTCAAATTAATAACTTAAACTTCTACCTTATAAAACTGGAAGAAAGAGCAAGCTAAATTAAATGTAAGCATAAGTAGGAAAATAATAAAAATTAAAGTGGAAAAAAATGAAATAGAGAATAGAAAAACAATACAGAAAAATCAATGGAACCAAATGTTGGTTCTTTGAAAAGATCAACAAGATTGATAATAATTTAGCTAGACTGAACAAAAGAAAAGACTCAAATTACTAAAATCAGTGGTGAAGGAGGAGACATTATTGCCAAACTAATAGAAATAAAAGAGATTACAAGGGAATACTATAAGTAACTGTTCACAAATTAAATAATCTATATGAAATGAATAAATTCCCAGAAAGACACAAACTACTGAAATTGATTCAAGAAAAAATAGAATATCTGAATAGACCTATAACAAGTGAC
This sequence comes from Cheirogaleus medius, assembly GCA_008086735.1. Taxonomy (NCBI): domain Eukaryota; kingdom Metazoa; phylum Chordata; class Mammalia; order Primates; family Cheirogaleidae; genus Cheirogaleus; species Cheirogaleus medius. Next base: position 14,264,589 of record VBSM01003204.1, on the reverse strand, counting down.
GACATTGAAATAGAATTTTTAAAAAATTATACCAAAGAAAAGCCCAAGCCCAGATGGTTTCCCTAGTGGATTCTACCAAACATTTTAAGAAGAATTAACATGAATTTTTTGAAAACTCTCTAAAAATTAGAAGAGGAGGAAACATTTCCCAACTATTCTATGAGGCCAATATTACCTTGATGCCAAAACCAAAGCCATTGCAAGACAATAAAACTCTAGACCAACATCCCTTATGAATATAGGTGTAAAACTTTTCAGTGAAGTACTAGCAAACTGAACCCAGCAACATATAAAAAGAATTATACAACCTGACCAGGTGGGATTTATTCCAGGAATGCAAGGTTAGTTTAACTTCCAAAAATTAATCAATGTAATACATTGTATTAATAGAATAAGAAACCAATCACATGATAATCTATGTAGACATAGAAAAAGCATGTGACAAAATTCAACACCCTTTCATGATAAAAACACTCAACAATCTAGGAATACAAGGGAACTTCCTCAACCTGTTAAAGGGTACCTATGAAAAATTTACAGCTACCATCATAATTAATGGTGAAAAATTGAAAGCTTTCCCCTCTATAATCAAAAACAAAACAATGATGTCTGTTCTTATTACTTATATTTACATCATACTGGAGGTTTTAACTGGGGCAGTTAGGCAAGGGGGAAAAAAGGCACCCAGATTGGAAAGAAAGGAGTAAAATTATTTCTCTTTGAAAGTAACATGACATTATACATATAAAATTTTAATGAATCCATAAAAAAATAAAACAACTAATAAACAAGTTCAGCAAGGCTACAGGATACAAGATCAATACACAAAATTCAATTTTATTTGTATACACTACCAATGAACAATCCCTAAATAAAATTAGGAAAATAATTTCATTTATAATAGCACTAAAGAGAATAAAATACTTGGAAATAAATTTAGAAAAGAAGTGTGAGATCTGTACACTGAAAACTAGAAAGCATTGCTGAATGATATTAAAGACCTAAGTAAATGGAAAGGCATCCCATGTTCATGGTTCAGAGGACTTAATATTGTTAAGATGGCAATACTACTCAAATTGATCTACAGATCCAGTACAACCCCTATCAAAATCTCAACTTTCTTTTTTATAGGAATTGACAAGCTGACTACAAAATTCATATTGAAACTCAAGAAACACAGAAGAATTTTAAAAATCTTGAAAAAGAAGAACAAAGTTGGAGAACTTACACTTCTCAGTTTCAAACTTACTACAAATTTGCAATAATCAAGATCATATGCTACTGGCATAAGGACAGACATGAAGATAAATGAAATAGAATTGAGTCCAAAAATAAATCTATACATCTATAGTCAGTTGATTTTTGACAAGGGTACTGAGACCATTCAATGGGGAAAGAACAGTCTTCTCAACAAATGGTGGTAGGACAACAGGATATCCACATGCAAAAGAATGATGTTGAACCCCTATCTCATATAGATATAAAAATTAACTCAAATTGGATCAAAGAGCTAAATGTAGGAGCTAAAATTATAAAATTCTTACGTGTAAATCTTGTGACCTTAAGTTAGCCAATGTTTCTTCAATATGACACTAAAGCACGAGTGACAAAAGAAAAAGTAGATAAATTGAACCATCAAAATGAAAAACTTTATGCTTCAAATGACACCATCAAAGAAGGGAAAAGATAATCCACAGAATGTGAGACAGTAATTGTAAATCATCTGATTTACAGATAATTGTAAATTATCTGATAAGAGAATTGAATCTAAAATATATAAAAACTCTTATAATTCAATAATAAAAAAATAAAAATCCTATTTAAAAATCAGCAAGGGATTTTAATAGATATTTCTCTAAAGAATATATACAAATGGTCAATAAGCACATAAAAGTATGTTCAGTCTCATTACCCATTAAAGAAATACAAATCAGTACCACAGTGAGATACCACTTCACACTATAACAAATTTTGGTGACAACGTAGAGAAAAGGGAACACACATATATTGCTGGTGCAATTGTAAAATGGTACAGCCACTTTAGAAGAGTCTGGCGGTTCCTCAAAAGGTTGAACATAAAGTTACCATACAACCCAACACTCTTAGGTATAAACTCAAGAGAAATAAAAATACGTGTCTACACAAAAATCTGTACCAGAATGTTCATTATAGCATTATTCATAACAGCCAAAGAATAGAAACAACCCAAATCCAACTCAACTAATGAATGGATAAACAAAATGTGAAATATCTATAAAGTAGAATATTATTTGGCTATAAAAAGGAATGAAGTACTGATACATGCTACAACATAGATGAAACTTGAAAACATTATGCTGTGAAAGAAAGTAGTCACAAAAGGCTACATATTATATTTAATGCCATTTTTATGAAATGTCCACAATAGGCAAATCTATAGAGAGATAAATTAAATTTGTGGTTGTCAAGGGCTAGGGGGAGAGGGAAATGGGAAATGACAGCTAATGGGTATGATGTTTCTTTTTGCAGTGAGAAAATGTTCTGAAGTTAACTGGTGATGGTTACACAACTCTGTGAAAACACTAAAAATTCACTGAATTGTATGCTTCAAAAGAGTGAATTTTATGGTATGTGACTATATCTCAACAAAGCTGTTATTTCAAAAACAAAAACAAAAAAATAACAAAAGCTGAAAGAGGTTACCTGGAATCTTTCATATTTAAAACTTCCTAGAAGTTTTCCATTATTTTATAAAAATTCAGCATAATGGGTATTGTGGTTGTCTCACCAATTCTATTCCACCATCCCCCCCCCATCCATTATATAGCTGCCATGTAGTTTGGGTGGGATTATCCTTACTACCAGCTTCTATGGATCCTGATTTGACCATTCTAGTCTTCCTTGTCAGAGCCTAAGCCAATTAGCAAATGGTATTCAAGGGTGACCATTAGAAAAATTTTAAAAAGCTTAAGATTTTTGTTAAGTAGTTGTGAATAACTAACACACACTGTCTTCCTGGATGTGAAGGGAAACCATGAAGTATAGATAATTGTTGGCAGCATCTTACAAGCAGGAGAGAGGTCAGATTAAAGACAAAACTGATACACAGAAAAGGAGCGAGCTAAGGTTATCATAGAAAAATTAAACAAGAGCCCTGGTTGAACCATGCTTGACTCTTAGGTCCTTTACATAGGGTGGGATTGTGTGACTAATTTGCCTAGAACAGTGTCAGTTTACAACAGTTCTCCTAGCCTCATTGTTAATAGTGATCCTTTCTCAAAAGTGCTCTGGTTTAGATATTCATTTATATGGTCACACTCGCTACAACTGGAGTTAAATATCAATTAATTTATTAGATAACCAAGGTCAACTGTTGCGCAAATTTGTCCACTCAGCTTGTTTCCTGGCTGACTCCCAGAAAGCTCTCTCAGATTGTTCAGTTTTAAAAATACTTAGATTCGAAAAGTAACCACAGAAGATATTCTGTTTTCTTCACTCTTGGCAATATCTTAGTCTTTCTTCAGGACCCAGATGACCTTCTCCATAGAGTCTTTCTAGACTTTCTAAAATAGAAGTAATCGCTCCCAACTCCACACAATTCTGCTCATACCTCTGTATCAACACGTATTGCATTACAATGATATGTTTTTGAGTTTATCTTCCATGGCTGTGAATTTCTACTGAAAAAATGGATTATATCATTCTTAATTTTGTATCCAAAGCATGAGAACACTATGTGCCTGGAACAAAGTATATTTTATGTTTTATTTTTTTCAAAGTGTATTTTAATATTTGTTGAGGAATAAAGGAAAAGAAATAACTGGATAACAAACCCATTAATTTGTTTACTTTATCATCTTTATAGTTTGTTCAAATAATTTTGCTCAGTATTTTCCATTGTATAGCAACTGACTGTTAATGATGGCTCCCAAGTCCAAGGGATCCCAAAATAGTTAAGGTAGGTGGGAAATTGAATTTAGACACAGGCTTATGTTATAGAAAAGGCCCCAATTGTTGATTCTATATCTTTGAATTGCAAAATGGGTTGTTTCATGCTTTTTCACATTTAGATAACACTTCAAATTTGTACTTACAATGAAATAAAGGCTTAAAAATAATTAGATATGATTTTTGAATCACAAAATTATTAATACTAGACTGGGAGAGGGCTCATCTTTTTTCACAAGTTTATTGTTAGTTTGGTATTCATTTGTGCAAATGTAAATTTTTTTGCCAATTCCGAGCTAAAAAAATTTTCATGCAAACTTCACTCAAAACGTTTCCTTGTGCTAATCTTGATGCATTTTATTCTATTTTCTAACATATTTATTATAAAAACTAATTTTAATACCTATTTGATACCTGTTTCTCACACATCAGAGGGCCCCCATGTGTACCTCTGTAATCTTATACTTTGCTTGTATAGAATTTTATTTCAAGGCTTGAAATATATTTTTCCCATGGAATGAAAGTATCTTTGTTTGCTCTTTACCCTTTAATTATATTTCTCCTGTTTCATACAATTGTCATCTAATTGCATTGTTTCTGATTGACTAACCAAGTACATTAGCAAGAAGATGAGATCTACAGGAAATTCTGGTTTGTATAGTAAGCAAGAATTGTAAAGTATGCTTCTGTCACAAAGAGGCTAATTTGCTAAAAAAAAAAAAAAAAAAAAAAAAAAAAAAAGTCCTTATAATGACAGCTAATTTTATTTTTTATAGGTAGAAACAGTAAAAGGAGAAAGAGAAAACAAAAGGTAGTGATCTAGATGAAATAAGACAGAATGAATGAACTTTCTCTATTAAGGAATAATAGTAGAACTTTCATAGAATATACGTTTGCCTTGAACTGCTGTAGATATTTTACATATGTTAACTTGTTTAGTTCTCACAATTCATTTTATAGACAAGGAAACTCAGGCAAGAGAGTTTAAATGATTTTCTCAGGTCACATAGCTAGTAAAACTGGGATTCAAACCTCTCCAGTCTGACTTTCACAGTGATTGTGTTTAGCCAATAGTCTATACTATATCCTAAAACAAAAATATTTGTAAAATAGAAGATATTTTGTAGAGAGTCTAAACTCAGGAAATACAGTTTATCTCAACAGCCTTTGTTCCTTAGTAAAAGTTAAATTCACATTTTAATTATATTTTTGATAATGCTTGAAAAAATACAGGTTTTATTGGAATTTTTCTGAATTATGTTATGAGGAAAAAGTACTTATAAAAAATCATTCTTGGCTAGGCACCCTGGTTCATGCCTATAATCCTAGCACTTTTGGAGGCCGAGGTGGGAGGATCACTTGAGGCCAGGAGTTCAAGACCAGCTTGGTCAATATCGAGACCCCCCCCCATCTCTACAAAAAATAAAAAATTTAGGTGTGGTGGCACATGCCTGTAGTCCCAGCTACGTGAGAGGCTGAGGCAGGAGGATCGCTTGAGCCCAGGAGTTTGAGGTTGCCATGAGCTATCATGATGCCACTGCACGTCAGCCTGGCAACAGATCCCCCCCCCAAAAGTCTTTCTTCTACTCATTGTTTATGGTCTTAAATGAATTGTTCTGAAATAACAGTATATTTCATGAAATTCCTCTTAACTGAAGCAAATGATATGGTAAAAGGAAAGAGCAAGATGTTTAAATTACCAATACATCTGAAAAACACACGATCATTTTTAATATGCTTTCCTAAATCTCAGATGGTAACATTGACTTTCCTAAATCTTAGATGGTGAAATATACATAACATTAATTACCAAACTAAATAATGCTAGACCAAAATCTACTTCGCAAACTGGATTTTGAGAGTTGAACATATACTGCATTTGTTTAAATTAACTCAATACTGTCTTTGCTTATTCGGGGGTCCTCAAACTTTTTAAACAGGGGGCCAGTTCACTGTCCCTCAGACCGTTGGAGGGCCGGACTATAGTTTAATAAAAACTATGAACAAATTCCTATGCACACTGCACATATCTTATTTTGAAGTAAAAAAACAAACAGGCAAAAACACCTGCATGTGGCCCACAGGCCATAGTTTGAGGACGCCTGGGCCTTATATCAACAGCATTGGCTTTGGAATCTGACAGACCTGGGTACAAACTTCATCACCCTCACTTAATCAAATGTCACCGGAGTATTTAAACTTAATCTTTATGGTTTCCAGTTGTACATTTCATGACTTTGAAAGTCAAGTTATTATTTTTAAAAGTTGCCTGGCATATAATTTATGTTCTTATATTCAATCTTTCTCTCTCTCATAAACTTACCAAGTTTGTTTACACACACACACACACACATGCACACACATACACACACACATGCGCGCGCACACACACACACACACCCCACATATAGCCTGGGTGAAGATTTTAACATTATGAACTCTAATAAATAAACTGGAGTGAGTCATAACTATCTAAAAGGAAAGAAATTTCAAAACATTTTTAAAAAGAAAAATAGTTGGTATTTACATGGGGCATATTTGGAAATCTTTTAAGTTTAGCGTCCTTTAAAGAATGAACATTAGCACTTCAACCTAGCAAATTATAGCTTAAAACAAGATCAAATATGAAATTTTAAAGGAAAAATGGGTATGTGGTAAAATAGATTTTAATTAGGTATTTGAATATGAGTTAGCAAAGCAGCTGAGAATGACATGAACTCTAGTGAACTCTAGTCACTCCCCTGGACCACACCCACATGTATAAACACACCATACCAGTGGTTTATCAAGATCAGGCCCTGAACTGATAATTTGCCTAGAACCTTTGTATGGTTTGAAGGCTAGTCACAGTAATATAGTATCTTAGGATCTGAATGCTTTTACAAAGTTCCCATTGTATGGGTAACAAACCAATGTAAGTTAATCACCCGAACTGATAAGTATTAAGGTATTTTTTCTACTAATTCCAAACACACTTAGAAAAGAAAAAAGGACAGTACTTATTGTTTCTCTTAGCACTAGCACCACAAATTTCATGTCAATTAAATCTATACTTTGTTTTTGAAACTTCAAATTTACTCAATTTCTGGATAATCATTTGTTTTCACCTTATTTTTAAAGTTTTTTACAGGGCCAAAAATTTACACTATGCCTGCCTTTTAAAAACAATACCACATTAACCATAGGGAACCGAACTGTGATCTTTAAACTGCGTATATGAAAGATTCTGTATGATAATGACAAAGATGGAAGATATATCCAATATTGAAATGAAAAGTATGCTGCTGACTGTCAAATAGGGTGCGGGCTTTGAAATAGGTCTTTAGGTTGTGATTAGGTGAACTAATACATAGTTACTCTAACTTTGTGGCTTAATTTTGTATGATGAAGGATGGGGTATGGTAGTTAATGTGGATTTTTTTTCCACAAAGAAAAACCATTTTAAAAATATTTACAGACAAAAGAGAAAGCTGAACAATTTTCCCAGTGACTTCTGTCAATGTAGATTAATGTATCCATTCATTCAACAAATATTTGAGTGCCCACAAGGTGCTAAGCCCCTGGGATCTGATGGTAAACTAGTTTTCATCTTACTTATTCAGATATTTATATCATTTCCAATTATATATGTAATATAATATATTTGTATAAGTATATACATAATATATATTTTTTAGTGCAGCACTCAGTAATTTTTTTAAAAATAGGCTTTATTTTTTAGAGCAGTTTAGGATCACAACAAAATTGATTAGAAAGTACATTGAGTTCCCATATACACTCCTGCACTGCCTCACCCAGCCACTCCCAGCCATATAGTTTGTATGATCCTATAAACATCTACATGCAGATGTTTGTGTGGACATAAGTTTTCAACTCACTTGGGTAAATACCAAGAAGTGCAAGTGCTGGGTCATACGGTATGAGTATGTTTAGCTTTGTAAGAAACTGCTAAACTGTCTTGCAGAGTGGCTATATTACTTACTAATTTTAAAAAATCAGTCATGAAAAATTGCCACATGGTTTTTAACCAACGATGAACTCCTTCGCAAAACAGAAAAAGTCATTTTCATCATAAAAATAATAATGCTCATATAAAAAGGCAGATTTTAAAAAATCAACTTATTCTATTTCTCAAAGACAAATACTCATACTCATCTGATGTTATTTCTTTCAGTCTTTTGGCTGTACATAGCTTTCTAATGTCACAGTTTAAATTCAATTTATCTAGAAATCTTATCAAAGATGATTTTCTTAGATACAACCCAAATCAAGAATCTCAATTATTCAAAATATGATAACTTTTAAAAGTGTACCATAAAAATTTAAATATAAGCATTTTGGGAAAATATACCTGAGAGTATTAACTTGCCATAGTTTAATCGTTTTGTTTCTCTGAAATAAATTATATGACTGTGTTTTCCCAGTCTTCTGCTTTTTTATTTTCTGGGAAATGGGACTTGAACCAATGCAATTTTCATTTCATTTCAGTTTAGAATCAGCTATAATTAAATTATTTTGGTTTGGGTTTGGTTCAAGCCAAAAATGTATTCCAACTCTTTGGTTTGAACCAAACATTCTGAATTATTTTCTCATTAATGTTTGATAAACTATGGCAATTCAATAACAGTCAAATTTGGATTTTGTTTGCCTCTAAAAACATTGCTCCTTAAAAATGTATGAATTCTAATATATACCTAAGATTACTGGATTGCCACTGGGAAAAATCAGAAACTGAACTTGGTAAAATTGTTTTTTGCAAAGAGAGGAGGGCCCTTTAAATAAACAATGAAAGAAAAAGAAAAAGTTAACTGAGATCAGCAATCAGGATCTTTGCTAGAATCCTATGCTGCCACATGGAAAAAATACAGAATTTGGAAGGTACACTATCTATAGAATATTAGGATTACATATTCTAAAGCGATTGCTTCAAAACCAGGTTTGGGCAAACCTAGTTTAACTAGGGTCAAGTATAACATAACTGACCTTTAACCAATTGATTATACTCAATTCCAGAAAATTTGTTAACTCTTAAGAATATCCACTTTCACCTTTTATACAGTATTAATCATACTGTATAAAATCTTTTGTTGTAAGGTTCCAGAAAACATTTTGGAAACAAAATACTATATTGAGTAGTTCATCAAATCTAAGACAATACTTACTATAGATGCAGCATTATATTTGACTAAGAAAAAAAGCATGCCAATTAATTGTGAAGATGGCATTGACTGTGAGAGGCATTTCCATTTCAGAAATGTTAGGATGTGTGAAAGTGTTTTGTAAAAGTGTGTCTTAGAATTGACTGACTACATTAGTGACATTTGAAAGTTTCTGTTTGAAATATTATTTTCATGTTAGGATTCTATCCTATTTTTATCAACGAGTAACTTTCAGCAAGGGGAGTTTGATTTCTAAGCACTGTTCTTTCCCCCTGACTTTACACGATAGAATAAAGGATATCGAATGCAGGATTGGTTCTCAATACAGACATTAAATTCTTATAATTATAGTTTATTACTTAATTGTAGATTGAGGTAGCTCATTCAATCATTAACTATAATAAAGAACAATAATAAACTTGTTTTCAAAATTGAATTCAATTCTGAAATCTCTGGAGAGGTCATGGATTATTTAAAAGGAAATCACTTGCAATAATAAACATTGTTTAAACATAAAATAAACTGAGAACAATATAAACTCATCTAGGTTAAAGAAACAAACAAAAACATTTAGTACTAGCATCTCCTTGGGCTGACTGAACATTAGGATAAATACTAAGTTACTTTACTATCCAAAGTAACACTTCTTCCACGTGTGTAGTTAACATTTTCTAGTAGCTAACCACGTTAAAAAATTTTAACTGAAATTAATTTCATAATTTAACCCAATATATCTAAGATAGAATCGTTTCAACCTGTAATCAATGTAAAGTTTATTAATGCGATTTCTTCCACATCGGTGTATTGTTTACATGCACAGCACATCTCAGCCCCATGTGGCTACCGTATTGGACAGCACAGTCTTAGGGGATTTCAATGTCAGCTGATTCCATACATTGAGTTTGAGAATTTCTTTTGTAATACATCCAAGGCGCTTAGAGATCTGTTAAAGCACATGGAGATTATTTTACTCTCGGATCTGTTTTGATCCAAGATCCCGCGGCATTAAAAGCAGCGAGTGGGAAGGCAATAAGAAACTCTTGCGCCCAGGATCATGGCCTGGAAGGCCTACCCGTTCCGAGCCATGCCCAGCGGGGAGGCTGCAGACACAGCGTCGGAAGTTGGGTTTCGACACAAGCTCAGTAGCTGCCTGGAACCCCGTGTCTTTCTCTGGGGAGCCTTGGAACAGGAGAGCCAGACACAGGGATAGCAGCCTCCGAGCCGGATACACGGTCCGGAGCCGCCACCGCCGAGGGAGCCCAGCCCAGGGCTGCAATGCTGCCTGCTCCGGGAGCCTCCGCCCGGCGCGGCTAGGTGGGCGGCAGCGCGAGTGAGAAGCCGGGAAAAACCCGGCCTGCGCGTAGCCAGAGAAGCTTCCCCGGGGCGCGCTCCCGCCAGATACGCAGCGGGCGCGCGGGCGGCAGGGTGGGCGTGGAGGGGCGGGCACCGCGGGTCCAGAGGCGGGGGCGGGGCGGGGCGTGCTGAGGAGTCGGGGTGCGAGCCGCCGGTTTCGATTAGTACGCGGAGCTGCGGCGGCGGAGCAGGGCGACGCAGCTGTACGGCCGGGAGCCCGGCGGGGAGGCGGCGGGGCGGCGCGCGCAGGGTCCGGCCGGTGGCCGCGAGAGTCCGGAGAGGCGAGCCGGAGCGCCGGACCACGGCCGCCCTGACCACAGAACCCGGCCACCGCAGCGCCCGCGAGCGCCCCGAGGACAGAGCACGGGCGAGAGCGCGCCGGCGGGGGCGCGCAGGCCCTGCCCGCCCCTTCCGTCCCCACCCCCCTCCGCCCCTTCCTCTCCCCACCTTCCCCTCGCCTCCTGCGCCCCGGCACCGGGCGCCCACCCTGTCCTCCTCTTGCGGGAGCGCTGTCCGCGTTGGCGGCCGGAGCGAGCCGGGCCGGGCCGGCGGGCCAGGGGATGGCGCTGCTGGACCTGGCCCTGGAGGGAATGGCTGTCTTTGGGTTCGCCCTCTTCTTGGTGCTGTGGCTGATGCATTTCATGGCCATCATCTACACGTGAGTGAGGGGCGACAGAACCGGAGGGGCTCGGGGCAGGGGTCGGGGCCTCCGCGGACAGGCGAGGATGGGAGGAAGGCATTTGCGCTTTGGAGGAGACTAGGCTCGGGTGGGAGTGGAGAAAGCTAGTTCTCAGACTATTTCCCCTATTCTCTCTCCCCTTGGACCGGCTGGGGCGGGGGTCTCTGGCAGGGAAAAGTAGCCAATGGAGGGGTCTCTGGGTTGCAGGCGACTGCACAGTCAGAGGAAAGGAGACCGCTCCTAACGTGTCCGGCGGAAGGTTGCTTGCTTGATTTGATTGTGTTGGGGATTCGTGTGATTTTTTTCATCTGGGCCAAGATGTGTGGTGTATTGTTTTTTTCTCTCGACCATGGGCCACATTTCTGTTATGGTGATGATGGTTTCCACTCTTCTGGGAGCTGCTCACAGCTACCTGGAGACCTCCGTGTGGGTTTTCTTCTTCCTGGATGAGCTCTATGAGCTTAGGTGCGAAGCACCTGTCCACCTTGAAAAATGTCCACCAAACCTCCGAGCTGGCATTATAGCTTTGAGTCCTGTTAGTTTGTACATTGATCAATGTGGTTTTCTTTCCTTTTTTCAATTCCTCATTTATCGTCTTGTTTAGATTTGTACCCACCCCCTGCCCACCGCATCTTTTCATTATTTGACAAATGCGAGGCCTACTAGATACCATTCACTGTTCTTGGGCTAGAGACACTATGGTAAGCAGGACAGGCTTCCTGTCCTCGTGAAGCTTGCATTCTAGAAGGAAGAGACAGAAAATAAAAATTCAAATGAGGTTGTTTCAGATAGTGATAAAGCCTGTGAATAAAATAGAACAAGGTGATGGGATGAATGGCGACAAGGATATGTGGCTAGTTTTAATATATCAATTGTTTAACTGTCTTTAAGATGAAATCTGCCTATGTAAAGAAATGAAAGAATTATGTAGAACCCATTACTGGTATGGATTCATTTAGCTTTTTAGCCTATAAAAAAAAAGAACAATCGTATATAATAGCCTTTACCACGAATTAGAATAGGGTATTATGTTAGTAGAAGATAGGGAAGGACTTTAATAAATTAGTTACTTTCAGGGTTTTGTTTTGTTTTTTTCCTTTTTACTTTACAAAAAGTGTACCTTTCCTTTTGGAAACACTACATTTTAGTAGTATCGTGTGATACTTCCTGGGATTGGAAAAGATGGTACTTGTTCAAGATATACTGATATTTCTGTGCACATGAAAGAAAACATGCCACTTGGATATTGTTGCTCTTAGTTTTTGAAGTTTGAACTGTAATTGCTCCAGAACACATTCTGGAGTTCATTTTAAATATATGAGTTCTTTAAAAAACAATGTTGCTACTTTTTCTAGTCATAAAAATAAAAAAAAATGCTTACTATGTAAGGAATTTATACAATACAGAGAGGAATTACCTGCATTAACTTGTTAACCTTTTGTGACTATCCTTCTAATTATATTTCTCTCTCCCTCTCTCTTCCTCTCTCTCCCTCATTCTGTCTGGGGGTGGGGAGGGTGGAGAGAAAGGAATTATATTATGATTATTGTTCTGTAACATGCTTTTAAAAAATTTATCTATTTAATAAATGCTTACTGAGAAGGCGTTTTGTGCAAGGCATTGTTCTAGGTGCCGGAAATAAGAGTGAAGAACAAGATATCCAAGGCTCCTGCTCACATGCAGCTGCCATATAAAATGAATGTCATGATCATTTATTTCATGTCAACAAATGTATGATTTCTACATCATTTTTAATAGATGCATGGTATTTTTGGTTTATGAAGTACTAAGATTTGTTATTATTGGTAGGCATTTAGGTTGTTTCCAATTCGTATAGATTGCAGTCAACACTGTGATGAATTTGTATGCATACATCTTTGAGAGATGATCTTAGTTGACATTTCTGAAAGAGCAATTATTGGGCCAGAAGTGATACACATTTTAAACCTTGATACATATTGCCTCATAGAAATGTTATATCTATTCATAGTCCTGGTAACATTGTATGATGGCCCCATTTTCCTGTACTAAGTATTAGGCATTTGGCTACTTTTTGTTTTTATTTTCATTCCTTTAATTACTAGTTCCATTGAAGACTTTTTATATTTATATTTATATGCTCGCTACATTTAGTTGTAAATTACACAGTCATAATCCTTTGCCTGTGCTGCAGTCTCTTGCTGAATTCATCTTTTTGATATGAAGGTTATTTTTCTGTTATCTGTTACAAATTTTTTCTAGTCTTTATCTTTTAGCTTTGTAGGTAAATTTAACATGGAGAAAAGTATGTGTACATGCATGTTTTAGGTAGACAAGTCTTTTGTTTTCTGTCTGACTCTGGTGTAATTTCTTCCTCATTCCCCTCAAGTGTACGTTAGTCTCTGTTTCCTTTTAATATTTTGAGCTTTGTTTCTTAATTTTTTACACTTTACTCTTTAATTCACCTGATATTTTACTTTGTTATCTGATGAGATTTGGAACCCTAATTTTAGTTTCGTCTAAGTATTTAGCCACTTGTCCCAAAATCATTTCTTGAATTTTCATTTCATTATCCCACTGTTTTGAAATATTATCTTTATTATAGACTAAATTGTTCATTATACTTGGGTTTCAAGGCTTCTGATGCCATTTCACAGACCTATTAGTCTTGTACCAGTATCCACTGTTTTAATAAATGGGTTTTTATTAATAGGTGAGGCAAGCCTCTCCTTATTCTTATGCAAATTTTTTAGTTTTTTTTACACATTTTTACTTAAAGATGAACTTTAGAAACTTTTTTCCAGAATTTTAAGTAATCTTGTGGGGTTTGTTGTTGTGGTTGAAATTTTTAAATTTTATGGCTCAATTTAAAGACAATTGTCTTCTTTCCATGTGGGACCATGATATGTCACCCTCCCTCATTATATATACAAAATGATAATATTACTCTTCTTTAATTAAAATTAACACTACTGATGTACCCTAATACTTTGTTTATACTCTTAGACTTGAGAAACTCCAAATTATTTTAAGTGGGTTTTTTGTGCTTAATGATAAATGGCAAAAGCTTTCTTAAAATACTTTAAGTTTCTAAAAACTCGTTGTCAGATTAAAGAGCATAAACCTATGGGCTCCTAATTATTAAATGTATTAAGCTTATTTAAAATGTTTAATACAAATATGGTAATAAAAATTGCTGAGAAAAAGTGTAAAACACTAAATGTTTTTTTTTAATTAAATACAATGTGTAATGGTATCTAGTTGATTGAGATTCAATGTTTTATTATAATGTATCTTCTTAAAATGAAATAAAAAGCTAAGTATTGATCTGTATTTTTAAAAAATGGAGCTGAATTTGATTAATACAATGAACATCTCTTGTTCAATGAAATTATTTGTTCTGATTTTACAAATGTCTTACAATTCCTGTAAGCCTACAATTTAAAAAATTGTGACAACTTACAAACTAAAAAACCATTATTTTCAATGTTTTGAAACCATTTCTTCTTACTGGTATCTCTGCCTATGGCTGTGCTCCTTTCCAATTTTAATATTGAACTGATACTTAATCATTTGATAACATATTTTATTATTTAATTTTATGGACAAATAATAGTGTACATATTCATGGGGTACATAGTAATGTTTTGATACATATAATGTGTAGTGATCAGATCAGGGTAATTAGAATGTCTATCATCTCAAACATCATTTCTTTGTGTTGGGAACATAATATCCTCCACTAGCTATTTGAAACTATATAATTTATTGTTGTCATAAGATATTTTAGATGGCAGATGTTTGTAGGGTTTCTGTCTATAATGTTAGAGATAACATTCAGATTAGAGTTATTTGAAATTCAAGAGTCTTACTCCTGAGATTTTTAATTTCCTAAAAATAACTAATGATTATAGCCTCAGCAGAGTTAGTTGTGATCTTTATGGGTTTGTTTGTGGGTGGTTGTTCGTTCTTTCTTTCTTTCTTTCTTTTTTTAGCACTAGTGTGGCTTGATAGCTTGGGGACTGAGATGATGAAATAATTAAAAGTCTGGAACTATTTGTTTTCTTCCCTTTTTAACCCTTAGGAGCCATATTGCTGGATAATAAAGGTATCTAAGCAGGACACCTTGCCTCATGCACTTCTGCCTCTGTTCTTTTTTTTTTCTCCCTCTTCCCCATCCCACCCCCTCAGATTATCATTTTTCCCTCTGTACATAATGTCCTAATGTTTGGCATTAGGCCTTATCTTTTCTATTAATTGAACGTGCCAGGCTAGTGTAGAGATACTTCTTGCGTCCTTAGATACTAACTACCCTCTAGTAAAGCAGAGGTCCTTTTCCTGGAGATTTATTTTTTCAAGTTCTACTTTCTACAAATATAATATTTCTAATGTTTCTAGCCTAACTTTTGGATTTTTTTTCCCCTGTCTTCTCCTTTTGAGTGAGGTATGATGCATAGCTTTTGGATGGAATTTACATACTCATTGTATCAAGATAACTGTGATAAAACTACCTGTCAAAAACTAGTTGTGTTTTTAGTGTAAACTTTAGCATTTAGAATATTACTTTAGAGAGTATGATTTTTGCCTTAAATTCATGAATACATTGGTGTTCTGAATCTTAGTGGAATGTAAATTGAGAACTTCTTTTCTGGGTTTGATCCTGAGAATGCCCTTGGACTTTAGTCAAATGTTGATCAGTCAGGATCATTGCTGTACAGCTACCTTTTGGTGAATGAATGAGACAGTTCAGCAATTGAGCCTATTTAACCTGAGCCTGGGAAAATACAGAATTGGACTATCATGTGATAGCTTTAAGGAGCAAAATGAAAATTGTAATTCAGTTTTAACATTCAGCGACGATTGTATTTATTCATTATCTGTCCCTTTTGCTACATCCTTAGTTCAGTTCGCCTTCATGTTTACCCTAGATTATTGAAACTATCTCTACTCACTGATATCTCTAGCTACAGCCTTTCTGCCCTTCTACATTATATTTCTTCTTATAGCCTTATCCTTCTGGTACACTAATCTTGGATCATGTGCTTAAATCTTACCATGACTTCACGTTGCATCCGGGTTAAAATTCAAATTCCTTAACAAGACATGCACAGCTCTTTAGGAGCTGACCCATTCACTTGTTCCAGTTTCTTCAGCAACTTTGAATTACTGACATTCCCCTGAATGTGCAGTGTACTTTCTTTAGAATTGTCTTTCTGTCCTTTCCTTTCCTTTCTTCTTTCTTTTCCTTCAATTTTTCCTTTCTTCCTTCTTTCCCTCCCTTCTTTCCTTGCTGTTTAATTAACTCCTACTTCATCAGGTCTAGACTTTAGTTCTTATTGGGCTAGGAGCCCCCTCTTATGTCCCTCTGTAGTACCTTGGATTTACCTTCTAAATTGTAAATGTGAGTTCAGTTGTCTCTTTTCCCAATTAGGTTGTAAGATTTTGAGAGTAAGGATAATGTCTTATTTACTGTTTATATCTATTGTCTACAGGGCGTTCAGTTATTACTTGTTGAATGAGTGATCTTTGAATTTTTTCCAATAGCAATAGATTTTTGCTCATTCATTAATTCAGTCTCAATTTGAGGTCATTGTTGTTTGAGGTAGATTGTCAGAATTTAGAATGTTTTCAGCATCTATAGACTTTAATGAAATTAATTATACCAAATGGAATCTTTATCTTACTATTTCTAACCAGTTGCAGGTTAAAGTAGAAGCAGGGGTATATCAATAATTTGTTTGCCTGTAGAGTCTTTGTTAAATTTGACACCCCACCCCCACCCCAAGATTTTCTGATGGGAATGCCTGTCTTGTCATAAATTACCATTACACTTAGATCTGTCTTTTGGGGAATGCAGAGCCCAAGGCTATCCTGAGTTGGTTGACTTTTCTCCCTTCACAGAATTTTTTATACACAAAAGAATTTAATTTAAACATTAAGTTCATCTTTACAAGGATAGCTTTAGGGAATTATGTAGAAGAGGATAGGGGCATTCTCATTAGTTTCCCTTTGATGTGAGAAGTATGGATTTTGAGTTTACGATAAGTTTGAAGATGTTCTGTATTTTTTAGCACTATCTCCTAGGTCCATATTTTCTGCCAGGTGCCTTTCTTAGTTGCTGTCAGCCAAATATCATGCTCTAAGCATTTCCATATGCTGGGACTAACCCTTTTGTCACCAAAGGGCTAGTGAATTAGGGGTTTGTTTTTATTGTTGTTCTGGTTGGGGAAATTAATAAAGATCTCCTATTTGTTTTCTATGGTGGTGGAATCCTTTATATTCTATAGTATGTAAGTCCATTGTCTGGTGGAAATAGTTTGTGTTTTCCCATAAAGCTAACTCATTATTGGTCATTTTGCCTTCTCTGGGGAATCTTGTGTTAGGAAAGTTAAGGTTACATACACTTCAGCAGGTGTGTTTTGTGTTGCTGATGAAGCCTATTTTGATGCAGTATCATTTTTGAAATTATAAATGCTATATGTTGTAGCAGTCCTGACACACAGTGATCATAAACACACCTTAATAGCCTTTCAGAGCACAATCATGAGTAACAACAACGATAACAAAGGTCTTTAGTCATTGTGAAGCAGGGGACCTGCTGATAGAGCAATCAGCCTAATTTTACATGAAACATTAACAAGCTTGGTGGCATGGAGCAGAGGAGATAAATTCCTAGAGTCAGATAAATTGGTTCAACTGAATCACGCAGCAGAACTATAAAAACAGCATGATCCAGGGCGGTTAAGCAAGGTGAACTTTGCCCTTGTGGAATCCATAGTCTTCCTCAGAAGCCTTGAGTGAAATTCTCACTTATGAAGAGCTGTATTAAGGTTGCTGTAGAGGTTGCTTCCAGCCAACTGAAGGGCAAGGTTGGCTGTAGAGGTTGCTTCCAGCCAACTGAAGGGCAAGGGGCATCATCCTTGCTTAGCGGTTCGCCTGTCTCCAAGGGGTTTCCCCTGCATAACAGGATTCCTTCCTACTAAAGCCAAATTAGAAGACAAAACTGTAAAACCATTAAAACTACAAGCCATTCAATCAAAAACTGTTGGGGGTGGGGGTGAGACTGAAAGATGAGAAAAATAAAACAATAAGCTAAAATGATGAAAAAGACAGTAATAGTTTTAGACACTGGGGTGTTAGGGAATAAAAACCAACTAAGCTCAACTAAGGCCATCCCATCAGTTCAAAGGTTGAAAATCCTTGTGCAGAGAGGCAATTAGGATTCATCAGGCTAAAGCAGCTGGAAAGTCCAGCAGAACCCCTGAATATTTCTTACTTTGGAGTTCTTTCAAGTGTTCCACGAATAGATGTCCTTCTAGCAGCTTACAGCAGAAAGCAGGACTCTGAAGGCCTCTTGTCTTTTGCCCATGATTTATGCCCCACAACCCTTTGGACTTTAAGTAGGTCTAAGTTACTTTGAGAAGCACCCAGATGGTACTGCGCTCCCCTTCCCTTCTGTGTCCCTGCAGCCACCTACTGTGAGCACCTCCCCTTCCCTGCTCTTGATGATGGTGCTGCCTTAATTACATGAATCCTATTTTTTGATAGAGAGTGATTCTAGCTCCCAATTTAAATTTTAATTTAGAAACAATTCCTTGGGAAAATGATACATGTTTTGAAATTTTACTATGCTTTCTCTCTCCCCAAAATTGTCTGCTTAAAGTTTCAGGATAATTTTTTTCATTAAAAATGAAACAAATCAAAACCAAAGTCCATTCCCTTTATACCCCAGTGCATTCCTGAAAATGTAATAAAATCACAATTCTGAAGATTAAATGAACATATGTGTTAGGAGGTGAGATTTTATTTCAAGAACACTAAGAATATTGTTAAAATCTCAAATTATGGCTTCTGCTGGTCCTAATGCCTGGGACATGCTGCCACTAGGTGACAGCTTTCCAGGTATCAGGGAAAGTGGGGTGGGAAGGCTGACTTGTAGCCTTTGTTCTGGGGACTGTGCCAGACACCAGGATATAATGGTCAGCAAAACAGAATAGAGACTCTTCTGGAATCCCTGGAAACATCTTCATACTAGAAGGTGGCATTGCTTGGATTACATAGTAGCCAGTAGTAACTTTGTTATATTGTATCTGCTGCAGTGTGGAAATAATCCTGCCCTTGCCTCTCTCGCTCTCTCCCTCTACCAGGGCCAAGTGAAAGGGGATTCTTGTGGCTTCGTGATCCCACATCTCGAGTCAGGCTCTAAGGATAGAGGAATTAAGAGAAGCCAGGACTTGACTGGTTAACCTTATTTAACCTTATTAAAAAGAGAGAGAGAGAGAGAAGCCAGGACTATGCAGCATCTCTGCCCAACTGAGAACCATCTATTAATGATAATTTAAAAAAATAGTTAATAGGCTTTTTTTTTTTTTTTTTTTTTTTTTTTTTTGAGACAGTGTCTAACTCTGTCTCTTTAGCTAGAGTACTGTGGCATCAGCCTAGCTCACAGCAACCTCCAACTCCTGGGCTCAAGAGATCCTCCTGCCTCAGCCTCCTGAGTAGCTGGGACTACAGGCACCTGCCACTACACCCAGCTAATTTTTAATAGATACAGAGTCTCACTCTTGCTCAGGCTGGTCTCGAACTCCTGACGTCAAGCAGTCCTCCCGCCTGGGCCTCCCATAGTGCTAGGATTACAGGCATAAGCCACCCTGCCCGAATAGGCCATTTTTAATGAATAACAATTAGTGGCATTTAATGTTTCTTACTCTCATACTTACATTGTTTTTACACTTTTGGATGATGTCTATAGAATTATACATTTATTCCTAAATATTAGATGTAATTTTAACTTTGACTATAACATTAACCTAAATATTGGACATAATTTAAACTGCATTAGATGTGTTTCTTGCCATGTTGTGATTTAATGTTTTAACTATAATTGAAGGCTTTTAACCATTCTCTTCCCCCTTTTAATCTTTCTTAATACACAGGAGTTGGTTTTATGTTTTTAAAAACCTAATATAATGGCCTAGTTATAAATATATGTGAAAGAAACTTTTTTAAATATATGAATTCCCAATCCTTCCATTTTGGTGTATAAAACTTATCAGTGTTTGACATCTCTAAATCTGTGATCAGAACTGTGGTAATTCAGAGAAGTTCCATTTGATAGAAAATTTCCTTGAAATTAGCACGGTTTTCTTTTTTTCTTTTAATTACAGGTAACAATAGCTATCATTGAATGTTTACTTGTGGCTTGATCTCTTGTATTTCTCATAGTTACCCTATGAGCTAGGTATGATTATCAACACTTTTTTTTTAAAACTTAAAGAAGTAATTTGCCTAAAGACACACAGCTAGTAAGTTGGAATAGAAACTCAGGCAGCCTGCCTCCAGCCCAGGCTCTTAAGCCAGTATGCTATATACTGCCAGAGGTAACCTAAAAATAACCCCGGAAGTAATCCATAGGGATAGGGTGTCTGTATGGGAATTTCTCCAGTTGTTTTGAATCTTAGTTTCTGACAGTTGGCAACATTTAGACATTTAGATTAAGATGAGGTGGCCCTTGTCCATTCTCTTCTACCCTTTCACATTTTCACAACACTTGTCCTGCTCCTTCACAGGCTTCTTGTTTTCAGCCTGTCCCATTACCGCTTTTTGTTCCAAAAGTTTCCGCTTCAGCCCCTCTCTATGCTTATGGTCACCTAGTCTTTCTAGGCCTGTGGTTCTCAACTTTGCACTTTGGAGTCATGTGGAGGGCTTCAAAAATATTGTTGCCTGGGTCTCAGTCCTAGAGATTCTGATTTAATTGGTCTAGGCATCTGGAGTTTCTAAAACTCCCCAGGTGATTTTAATGTGCAGCCTAGGCTGGAATGACTGCTCTAGGTTATCAACTCACAGCTGGTCCCTGCACCTGCCACCTCTTGGCTGCATTTAATTCTCCATCTAGCCCAGAACCCATGGGTCATCATTTCATTATTTGCCCCTCACCTCTCCTCACCTCATATCAGTCTGCCCTGTTGTCCTGAATCCATCTAATAATTTATAGCTTCTCAACTTTCAGAATCCTGCAGAGGGTCATCACACATCATGTGGATTAGTACTACTACACATTCATGGTCTCAGATCCCAGCTAAGCTTACAGTGCTATCTGGCAATACTTTGTTTCTATATTTAGCTCTGACACCCATTACTGACAGAACCTCTTCTAAATCTTCTCTATCTTACCGCATTCTTGGCAGATTATCTTAACTCCTACTTCACACTGTGGATCCTGTCATGTCATACTTTTTTTTTTCTTTTCCCTTTCTTTACCCTTTAATTAGCTCTTTCCTCTAAGCCTGTGCACTCAAGTATTCTTAAAAAATTTAACTATAATAGAAACCCTCTGCTCCATCTAGCTACTCTTTCACCCTTTCACTCACTGTCAGGTTTCAGGAGAAACTTGTGTTTATTCACTGTTGTCACATCTCGCCTCCCATTCATTTACTTTTTAATTTGTTTTTATCTACTCCTGTGCTCCACCAACTGCTCTGTCCTTGCTAAAAGTACTCAGAGGACACCAGTGAACATGTTTAATCTAGTGGATGTTTCAGTTCTTGTCTTCATCTCAGCATTGTTGTTGTTCTTTCTTGAACTCTTTGAAAAAGAAAACAGCCTAGGAAAATAAACCCTTCTGTGACTTTATTTACATCCTGGTTGCCTTTCTACTTCTCTGATCATCCCTCACTCTTAGTCTCCTTCATGCATTACCGGTTCTATAATATTAGTTATATTCATTCTTGGACACCTGCTAATAGCATGCTCTGCCTGGGAGAGCTTATGTATTTACCAAATGGTGGCTGGCTCCCATATTTTTATCTCTAGGTTAACCTTACTTTCTGAGCTCTATATATCTATTTCTTTACCCTTCATTCATTAAACAATTTTTTAATTGAGAACATTACTATGTATCATTGCTTTCTTGGGTCCTGGAGAATTTATAGTCTATTATCATGTCTCCCCAGAAAATACAGATTCCTAGGCTCTTCAACTGGTCCATTAAGTATTTATACTAAAAGTTGCAAGCCACTAGTCTCCTAGATAAGAGACATCACCCCTTGATGTCTTAAGAGTAACTGTTTAAAGTGAGTGTGTTCAGAATAATGTTCATTACTCTTTCTCATCTCTCATTGTGCCCAGATTTTATGAGTGGCACTGCTAATTACATAAGCCCAAACCTAGGAGTCATCCATGTGTATCCCTCATTCTCTCTCATTGCCCCCCACCCCTGACCCCTATCAGTCATTGGCAAAGTCCTAGGAATTCTGAACTCTCATTTTTTCTTGACTCTTCATTTCCTTCACTTCCCTCTACTGCCTTTTTAGATTGTACACTTCTCTCTTCCTTTTGCACCTGTATAATATTTTCCCATGCCTTCATCTCCCCTACCTGTACTTTATTCTCTTAACTTCTATAAATACAAAAATGATCCTGATTGCTTCCTCTTAGTCTTTCATGGTTATTTCTTGCCTAGAGTATGAGCTGTAGGCCTTTTCAGCCTTGTCTGTGAGGTCACAGAGGAGTTTATAGCAGAGATGAGTCTTAAAGCAGTGCTGCTCAAGCTTGAATGTGCCTGTGAAGCACCTGGCCATCTTGTTTAAAATGCAGATTCTGTTTTGGTAATCCATGAGGTGAGGCCTGAGATTCCGACTTTCTAACAAGCTCCCAGGTGATGCGAATGCTGTTGGTCAGTGGACCGCACTTAAAGTATGAAAGTCTTAAAAGACCACCTCCTAGGAAAAGTTAGATGCTTCCTGACCTGGTGCATTGGCCCACACCTGTAATCCTAGCAGTCTGGGAGGTGGAGGTGGGTGGATTGCTTGAGCTCAAGAGTTTGAGACTAGCCTGAGCAAGAGCTAGGCCCCTATCTCTGCTAAAAAAAAAAGAAAAAGAAAAAAGAAAAAATTATCCAGGCATGGTGGTGCATGCCTGTAATTCCAACTACTCAGGAGGCTGAGACAGGAGGATCACTTGGGCCCAGGAGTTTGAAGTTGCAGTGAGCTATGATGATGCCACTGCAGTGTAGCCAGGGTGACAGAGTGAGACTCTGTCTCCAAAAAAAGAAACGGGAAAAAAAGTTAGATGCTTCCTTCTCTCTTCTCCCCAAATCTTCTAAACATACTTCGATTATAGTCTGTATCACCCTGCATTCATAGAGGCTTGTACAGAAGTGACTTCTGAATGAGAGGTGGCCTGTGCCCATGTGAGAACCACTTCTTCTATTCTAAACACATGGAGATGCTGTAATGATTAGACACTTACACACACAGCCTAAAAATGTGAAAAGAAAACCTCCACATTCGAGAAATGAAGAGGGAGTTGGTTTTGCCTGTTAATTCTAATCCCAGTGACATTTCTGGCTTTGTTTCTAATTATTGATTTTTCTCCTCATTATTGGTTATATTTTCAGGTTCTTTGCATGCCTGGCAATTTTTTATTAGATGTGAGGTGTTTTTAATTTCACTTTGTTTTGTATGGGATATTTTTGTTTTTCTGGACTCTCAACTTCATCTCTTTAATTGAGAAGCATCTGCTGTACTCTGCCTGGTTCTCCCTGCCCGCAACATGGCCTGAAAAGTGTCTCAAAGCAATAAGCCGGGGCAATTGTACAACTCACCTCACTTGTTTTCCATGTCTCAGGACTCACTGTCCTCTTACCTGATGTCCAGTATCTTAAAAAACTGTTGTTTCCTATATTTTGTCTGATTTTGGGGGGTTGTTTCAAGTGAGAGAGTAAATCCAGTCTGCATTTCTTGATCTTGTTCAAAATTTGAAGTCTGGGGGAAAAGTAGGGTTTTTAATTACTTGCGTAAGGACAGAGACAAAGCTGTACCCTATGTGTGATGGCCCCAAACTGTAAACAACCCAAATATCCATCAGTAGAAAGTGTGATATATGAATACAAGGAATACTATATTGTAATGAAAATGAATAAACTATAATTAATGTAATGACAGAGATCAATCTCACAAACATAATGTTAAGCAAAAGAAGCCAGACACAAAAGAACATATATCCTATGGGATTCCATTTATATAAAATTTAAAACCAGCAAAACTAGTCTTAGGTGTTAGAAGTCAGGAAAGTGATTACCCTGGGGGGAGGGTGGTAAGTAGAAGGGCACATGCAGGGACTTCTGGAAGTCTGCTAGTACTGTTTCTTGATCTGGGTACTGGTCGCACGAGAGTTTCACTTGGAGAAAATTCTTTTAGTTGTATATTTATTGTGACTTTACAATGTGTATATGGCATGCATCAATAAAAAGTACCCCCCGCCAACAAAATGGTCATGGCTGCAAGCCAAACACATCATGGGAAGGTAGAACTGGATTCTCAGTATAGAACCTGGAACTGAGAAAGTACTGTGCCCAAAATCCTGGCAGAAAGCAAGTCATCCGCTCTAAGCCAAGAGTACAAATGGGCACCCATAGGAAATCCTGTGTAATATGTAGGTGTCTTAGGCACAAGTTCATACTCTCTAGGTAATGCAGAAATGCTGATCTGAGACACTCACATAAAAACTGGTTTGAAACCAGTTTACCTTGTAGGACCCTGCCAGAGCCACTCATAATACTGCCACTTGAAGGATTCCACCACCAAGGCCGCTTTTGAGACATCAGGCAAAGAGGTTATTGATCACATTTTGAAAAATAAAACTGTGGTTGGTTTACAACATACTGGCCATGGCCAAAGGCATCATTTCTGTGTATGGCAGATGAAGTTAGACAAAGTTAATACATTCTTGCCCCAGAACAAAGCTTTCTTGCTCTTCCCTTTTGTGGCCATCACTGAAGAAGCAGCTGCCAAAATGAAGTTCAATCCCTTTGTGACTTCTGACAGAAGCAAGAACCACAAAAGGCATTTCAATGCACCTTCCCACATTTGCAGAAAGATTATGCCTTCCCCTCTTTCCAGAGAGCTGAGATAGAAGTACAATGTTTGATCCATACCCATCTGAAAGGATGATGAAGTTCAGCTTGTTTGGGGACACTATGAAGGTCAGCAAATGGGCAAAGTAGTCCAGGTTTACAGGAAGAATTATGTCATCTACATTGAACGGTGCAGCGGTAAAAAGCTAATGGCACAGCTGTCCATGTGGGCATTCACCCCAGTGAGGTGCTTATCACTGGGCTTAAACTGGACAAAAACTGCAAAAAGTTCCTTGAACGGAAAGCCTAATCTTGCCGAGTAGGAAAGGAAAAGGCAAGTACAAGGAAGAAGCAGTTGAGAAGATGCAGGAATAAAATAATCTTATTCACAACTGTCATTAAAAATTGCTAGAATGCAAAGAAAAAAACAAAGCTTTGTTGACATCTGTAAGAGTTTTGTAAGAAGAGCTTCCATACATGTGCAGCTTCCTCATTAAGCCACAACTTCTTGGCAGTAGGGAATTCTGTTCATCATTGTATGTCCAGTTCATAGGGTAATGTTCAGTGTATATTTGGGCTCAAAATATGTTTTTAGAAGTGAATGTGAAGTAGTCATGGAGCACCAATGTGTGCTGAGCATAGTAGTGCTAGGTGTGTTTTTGTTTGGTGACTTAATGGATATTCTTTTATTGTTTTGATAAACATTTCAAGTAATTTGTACCAGGAGGGTACACTGCTAGCTGCTAGTAATTTGTACCAGGAGGGTACACTGCTAGCTGACCCCTTTGGGGTATGGAAAGAAAATATTAGAGAAAAATGGAGACAGAGGGGAGGTACAAATAATAATTTTTAAAGGTCTAATGATATAATCTAGCTTAAAATTGTTTTGAGTAAAAATTCCAGATACAGTATTTATCAGTTCTCTTTGTCCATAATTTTTTTCTAATTTTGCTTCCAGTTCTCTCTTAAAGTGTGTATATGCAAACTTCTGTTTTACCTATGTTTTGAGTTTCTAATGTCAGTGATCATAATTTTCATTTCTAGACATCGTGTGGTTCTTTTCACGTATTTGTGGTTATGTGCAGTGGTTTCTCTCATTCCTCTTCTTGGGTTTTGTTCAGGCAGCACAGGTAGTTTGCATTCTGGGCTCAAACACACATGGCCAGATGTTCTCCAGGAAGCCTGTTTTCTTTTATTCTACTTCACTCAGGACTGCATCCAAGATAGGGAGCATCTCCATCTTCCCTCTGTTGGCCAGGATTTTTCTACTTTGCCTTTCAGGGATTCCAGGTTTATACATGGCTCTCAGAACAGATTTCGTCTCATTCTTATCGCAGGCTTGTCTCCATCTCTAGGTCAGCAGGGATCAGTAGTTGACCGGCAGGCAAATATCGACTCCAGCACTCACTGAGAGGTTTTTCCTTATTTCTGACCTTGGAGATCCTTTATTCTCCCAACAGTTCAATCATGTAGTTAAAAACATGCTTTTAGTACACTTGTATTAAAAAGAAGGGGAGAAAATTATATATATTATGATATATGAATATGTGCATTTATAATACATATGTACTCTTTAAAAATCTCTGGAAAGATAAAAACTAATAATGCTGGATAGACATTGATGGAAACAGGGCAGATGGGGGCAGGGGTAACAGGGAGACTTCTTTATGGGAACCTCTTAATGTTTTTAGTGATTTGAACTATGTCAATATGTTACCTGTTTAATCAGTTAAATGTACTATGTAAACTTTTTCGCCCTCAGCAATCTAGATGTTCTGTACAGGGTGGGTTCCTGCAGGTATCTAGACTGCTGTTTTGTTAGAAATGGAACAGTGATCATTTTTGTGGTTATATAAATTTTAGATCATGGTTTTGCCTCTGTGTAGCCCTTGAGATGAACTCTGTAGATCCATTATTTTCCACACTATCTGGCAAAGGATTAGTTCTTTAAAATTTTTCCAATCTGCCATGGGCTGATATTTTGATAAACTACAATAAAAATAAATTGCTGATCACATGCTTGGATGTCATGGCAATGTCAAATTGCTATAAACGTTTTTAAAAGCTTCCTGTTAATTTCTTCTTATTGCAGACCAGTAAAAAGCAACTAGTGGACAGGGCCATGCTTTGCATAGCACTGCAATGGGTGGTGCTCCATTACATGCTGGCATTGGGTGTTATGGATCAGAAATTGATACCAGACTGTTCTTTAAATTTCTTGTTGCTTTAAAATGTTTTCATTGTAGGTAACCTGTTTTCTTTCTGTGAAAATGTCTATATGGCCTTATCTGAAACATTAGGTGTTTGCTGCAGCACACCCCTGCCTTAATTCATTGGGAACAAGCCTATGGGCAGCTGGTCTGGATGGTGGTACTATATGGAGGTGGTACCACCATGGAAGTGGTACTGGTCTGCTTTCAAAAGTCATTCATAGGTTAATGGTGGATTTGATTGAATATAAGATGCATTGATACTAGTGTTTTTTGATCTAGATGTAATCAGTTGGTTCTCACAATACTAAGTCAGAACTGCCATCTGGCTGGCAGCAATTGTAAGATGCCACTGATGTCAGAGATGTTAAAATGTGAAAGAACATGTGTCTCAGAATATCTTGCAGACGGACCCATGAATGTTCTAGCATCTAATTACTGTTGAAGGCTTAGAGACTTACGTATGAGAAGTACTTGCAATGTACTTATGAGAAACAGAGAGGAAATGACTTCCTCTAGGAACTTCATCACTATGCTAAATGGCATCTCTATTTGTTGCAACAGCCTGATGCACCAATGAAAAGCATAAGGAAGACACAGATGTGATAGCCTTAAGGCACTGGGGCACATTCTCTTTTTGCTAAGTGGCATGGCTTCCCTCATTAGGAGCCCTGTGCTGCCACACCCTTGGAATGGACCAGCAGTGAAAACCTTGACCACCTTATCTATGGAGATAGATCTGACAGATCTTTCAGTATAATTCATAGACATTTTTCTCATCGCTGAGTTTTTTTTCTTGCTTTCAACCTTCCTCTGTTCTACCCCTGCCATTCCGAGCCTATTAATATTGGGAGTTCCAGTTATCCCATTTTCTTGCTTCCCGTGTAGGCTGGTTGGCATTTTTTTTAGTTGTGTATTATCTGACTGCTATAGAAATTTGTAGTTACCCTTCCATATATTTTTCTGGTGGCAGATAGGGATTTCATTTTACCTATTTTTATAGTTCTTTAGCCACTTCGGCAATTTGAGAGGAAGGGCAGTTAATGTGTGGGCTAATAACACTGTCATTCATTCCTTCACCAAGTAGTTACTGAATGGCTTCTCTGTGCCTAGCATAGTTTTGCGAGTACAGCAATAAACAATAAACAGAGAGAGTACATCTAGGTTCTGGCTTTAGAACATTCATTCTGCTTAGTTCTGTTTTTTTAAAACTAGAAGCTTACCTGGTTATACTTCCCTTCATTATCAGATCTCCTTTTAGAAAGATGCCAACTTTAAAAACCTTAACTTAGAATTGAGTAATTTATTGATAGGTTGGTACATGCTTTATTTGACTTGACACTAATTTAGTCTCTAGAAATAATTTATGTATCATTTGCTTTTTAGCCGATTACACCTCAACAAGAAGGCAACCGACAAACAGCCATATAGCAAGCTCCCAGGTGTCTCCCTTCTGAAACCACTGAAAGGAGTAGATCCTAACTTAATCAACAACTTGGAAACATTCTTTGAATTGGATTATCCCAAAGTAAGTACAACGTTGTATTCATTAGGAATGGGCCAGACCATACTTTTGTGTTTTGTTTTGTTTTTTTCCCTTATGGTACATTTAAAGAGAAATTTTAACATTGTATAAGGTCAAGATATTAAAAATTCACTATGATGTTGGCTTCATAAAATGTAAGCTTTAGCTGTCATCATCACAGGACAGAAATGGGGTTTGGGAAGGGTATAAATTTCCTTTCTAACAACCTCTATAACCATCTGAAGTAGAAATCCCTGAGTCAACCTCCTGGGATTTAGACATTGTCAAGTGCCTGGTAGTTTGAATATAAAAATTTTCTTCCATGAGTGTTATGTGTGAACAATAGAAGGACCAGGCATGGTGGCTCATGCCTGTAGTCCCAGCTACTCAGAAGGCCAAGACTAGAGGATTGTTTGAGCCCAGGAGTTTGAGGCTGCAGTGAGCTATGATCATGATATTGCACTCCAGCCTGGGCAACAGAGAGAAACTTTGTATCTTAAGGAAAAAAAAACCCAAAAACAATAGGGTAGTGAGAAGCAATGTGCAGTGGGATACAGGACAGTTAAAACTAAACATAATTCCCTGGAGAAACTGGCTTTGTGCCAAGAATAGATTACAGTCAGTTATCCCATTTTCTTGCCAATTAGTGGCTAGGTAGGACTTTATCTTGCCTCATTTTTAATTTATTCTTATTTTTAATAACTAATGGTATTGCCTATACCATTTAGATAATCTGTAGATCCATAAACCCAATCTGTAAACTCCCTTCATTGGAGATCTTCTAGTTTTCTTGAGATGGAAGTATCTTTTTATCACTTTCCTTTAGAATTCCACCTGTAGTTTCTTAGGAGAACTTAATATTCTTTGATTTTTGGACTTTGCTGCAGCTTTTTAAAAATTGCCCATTTGAGACACGGCTTTTGAAAGGACATCTTAGTAGTAGATAACTTGTGAGAAAAATATGTCTTTAAATTTCTACCCACTCGATTTTCAGTACAATTTCGTTTTCCCTTTGCAATCTCAATTCACTTGCCTCAATTTTCACCCTATTGCCTCAGTTTTTCCATACCTATTTTTGCCACTTGGAGAGTCTTCCCTTCTAATTTTTTAGGACAGTGTAGCCCAAGTAGTCAGAGGGAAGGTGACATCCACAACACACTTCCCGTGGTGACTGATTTTCACTCTTTTTTTCCCCTTTTAGCCCTTATTTTTCATGGTAGCACCAATGAAAAGCATAAGGAAGACACAGATGTGATAGCCTTAAGGCAGCACAAATTAAGTAGGTTGACATGAGTATCAGTTATTTTTCAGTGTTCTTTTTATATTATCACCCTGGAAGTTTTGGAGTTTAGGTATTAGAAGTCAATTTGAGGCAAAAAAAATATATATTCTAGTTTGTATGTATTTATATGTATTTAATTTTAGAGATTTAAATTATACACATGTATTTATTCAATTAAATATATAATTTTTAAAAAATAACATAGTTGCAGATACTTGTTTTTTTTTTTCAAACTAAAAATATAAAACATGGCCTGTTATAATTCAGAAAGAATGATAGAAATAAAATTAATTGTAAAATAAGCTTTGGAATGAGAAAAGTGGAAGTCTTTCAAGCCCCATATGAGTAAATGCAAGGGAGAATTTATCTTTATGAAATTGAAAGAATATTTTCATTGACTATGAATAAGTCTTAGAGCATAGCTTAGAATCTTGTGCATTTATCATTGTGGAATCTCACATATCAGTTTTTTAATCATCATCCTTCCCTTCCCCGTTCAACCACTCTTTAAAACTTAGTTATGGAATTTATATGCTGTAGCACTTGTGAGAGGATAGTCATGAGATTTAAATTGTTGAGGAAGTTAGTGTGGGTTTTAGTTGTAGAAAGAATTTTTAGAAACAACTCCAGGAACATATGTATCCATTAATTAGGAACATTTTAGATGACTCTATAAGTAATTTCTTCTTCTGAATGAAGATTTTTTTTTTTTTAAGTTACAGTTCAGGATTATCTCAAGAGCTCTAGTTTTCACGTATAGTAGTTCTTTTTCCATTTAAGTCATTGAGGCATTTAAGTAGATTGAGGAGAAAGCTATTTTGATAGTCATTATAAAATGAATAACAGCATATGGAGGAGATTGCTTTTATTTATTTATTTTTTTGAGTACACAAATTTTATTTCCTAATTATTAAAGTGTTGTTAGATGTGTAAATAGAAAATTTGGAAAACAGAGGAAAAGTGCAAAGTACCTGCAATTGAAGGGAAATGTTTGATCTCATAGCATTTTATTTGCTCTTAAAAAAATTAAACACCATGGCAAATGTTCCACGAGAGACCAAAGTTAAACCACAGAAATCACACAAATCTGAGTGTGAACAGATGAGATGTTTGTGTCACCAAGGAGGCAAGTAGTCACAAAATAAATATGTGACTGCCAGGCCCAGTGCACTTTAATATTTGTTTTTGGTTGGGTGTAAACATTATTTTACGAAAGTATAGAAACCTTTTCATTCTAGATATAACTTTTTCCTCTGTTATTTGATTTGGAACTTCATAGGCCATTTTGGGCATAAATAGAATATACATTAAAGTTTTAAAATTTTAATTTTGGACATATGCAAGAGGATTTGCTACTGGTACTTGTTCTGAATTTCTAGGATTTAGTTTTGTTGAGACTATATTAATTGCCCTGAAAGACTTCTATGCTTTAAGTATCTTACAAATCCACTTTTATATTGATACTTATTCCTGGGGGAAAAAATAGAAGAATGAAAAAGTGATACAATTCATTTTCCTCAAAATTGAGTACTCATTTGGCATCTGCATAAAAGAGATTTGAGGAAAGACTCAGCAGTAGCAGGAAGTTTTGGCAATCTACATCTGAAGTGGCTTGCTGGCTTTACTTCAATAAATTCTGGCCATGTGAAGAATATTTAAATTACCAATCAGTTATTAACAGAGTGAGACTTTCTTTTTTGCAAATATTACAAATCCAGTGCCATGTTTTAGATTCTTCATTGTCAGTGGCGTAGCTGTCCTTAAGACGTATTGCTTTTCTAACCAACTAGTCTTCTAACAAAGAATTTTAAAAGATCAAGCACAAGTTTTGTTAATACATGTTATACTTGTTAATATTTGTTAATACAAGTTTTATTTACATGTAGTAAACCTAAGTCTGAAAGATTTAGGAATTTGCCAAATAAAATTGAAAAACTGTATAAACCATCAAGTTCTTGAGAATAGATAGCAAATATATTCAACATTACTTGTCAAAACTTTGAATTGAGAGCAGTTTTCTTACAAAACTCCTCTTCCTGGCATCTGTCTTCTTCTACCTATAAGTTACCTAGGACCAAATGTGTTAATTTAACGGGCATTTTCATCACTTACTTTGTGCCTGCAAATGTTCCAGGCATTTGGAGTTTAAGTCCTTTCTGTTGTAGAATTTATATTCTACTGTAGTCTTATTATCATAAAATTTTTCTGTAAACTTGATGTGTAGTTATTTATAAATAATTCAAGATATTCCACTTGATATGCAATATAATGGATTCATATACTAAAAAATTTTTCTGTTTTAAGAGGATATTTTATCTTGTTTACTGCAGTAAAAAGTTTATATTGCTAATGTCTACAGTGCTAACTCAAAGAGGAGGTATAATATTGTTTATATATTTAAATCTAATGGTATTTATGCATCTAAATTTATTCATCAATGCAAAAAAGTAACATGATTATTACAGTTTCAGATACACAGTTCTTAAATATCTTAACAGCTGAATGTTCTTAATTTGTTGATTTTTTTATACCTCTCTTTTTCTTAGCCATTTCACCATTTGAAATGAAAATGGAAAAATTTGTCAGTTTTGCTATTTGCATAGCAACCTTACCAAAGATTTTATGGATGCTAAACTTCTTACCTAAATTACAAGGGGGGGGTTATTTCATGTATTCATACTCTGCCCATTTAGAGTAGAATTTTCTACCCCTTATATCCCTTGCAGATTTATAAAGTAAATGTTTTCTTGAAATATTTTAAAGGTGTAATGTTTTCAACACAAACTGTATTTTTGAACATGTATATTTATGCCTAATCCTTTAAATAGTATAAAACTACCTGAAATGTTATTTTTGTGTTAACTAAGAAAGCCTCTAACCAATTTACTGTCTTGCATTTTGCCAGTTGCAATGTAGTTAGAATGACTTAACTATTTTAATACAGAGATTTCTAGCAAATAAAATGTTTGTTCAAACTATGAAGACACAGAGGTGAAAAATGATTTCTGGTTAAAACCTGATACTTTAGAAAACACTTGGAAAGCTACCTCCAATTTGGTGTAATTTGCAGTGTCAGAAACAAAAGCTATGTGTTTAAGAGTCTGAACATTTTTTGGATAATGTGAATCGAGTTTCATTTACACTCTCACTAATCAGAAGGTATTTGTTTTTAATTAAAAATTAAGTATAATCAATAAAATTTAAAACTTTAAACCTCACATCTGAGTAAAGGTAAAGTATACCTCCTTTACTTATAACCTCCCTTATTTAACAACATATACTTATGAAAAAATTTTTACTATAACCTAGTAAAAATTGGGTACATTCTTCCCATTGGGTACATTATTTTACATTTTTTTACATTACATTATTTTATTTTAGTACTATATTTTACAAAGTTTCATCTTGCTAGGGGGAGAAAAAAAGCTAAGATTAGCCTTTTTATTATATTTTATGGAATTGTATTGCTTATAAACATTTCCATTCACTACATTCACTCATACTTGCAAAACAGCATAAATTATAAAAGCATTAAAGAAACTATGCTATGTTTGGAAAAACAAGGAACTCTTAAGAGCTAGCCTGACTGAGCAGCTTACCATGGTAAGAAAGCTAATTGCTACTTTTGCCCTTAGGAAAGTTGCTTAACCTTTCTAATCTTTACTCTTCCGGTCATTGCCTTTTGGTGACTCAAAAGAAACCATTGTTTTGAGAGTCAAGATGGGAGCATGGCTGATAGTTTATATGACTTAGAGTCAACCATTTGGGAAATTTCAGGGGTGTGGTAGAAGTGGTTCCCTTTCCAGTCTTAGATTTTTAACTGGTCTCTGGAGACCCCATAACTGTCAAGTTGGTTTCAGTACTTCTTGAGTGGCAATTTTGGTCAGTCATCATTAAAAGTAGACACTGGATAGAATATATAACAACAACAGTAGGTAGAAACTATGAGGAAGGTATACATAGTTTTCCCCATCAACTTAATTATTGAAAAAACTTTTTTCACTTAAAAAAAATTTACCTCATTAGCTAAACCTTCATTAACTTTAGTCTTGGTCTTTTTGTGCTCAACCACAAATTTCTTCATTGTCAATTTTTGCTGACATAATGTGTATTAGGCAAACAATAATATTATGGTAAAGGATACTGTGAACATTTATCACTTTTTACTTGTGTATGTTTATCAGTAGAAGTAATAAAACAGGCCTTCTCGTTAGCCAAGTTAGTCCCTGCATATTAGACACTTAACAAGTTGTGTCCTTAGCCCTTTTTATTTTTTAGAACACATAGCTTTGTTATGTTTTCATGGACATAATTAAACTCCCTTCTGTGCTTAAAAATGTTCAATCAGTTTTAGAAAGAGGATTTAGTACAAAATTTGTCATTGAGTCAGCATGAATCTATCATGACTTCTGAAAAAAATTACTACTTAGAATACATATCCCACAAAATAATAGAGTAGCATCTTTGTATGTGAAAGCAAATACTTTAAAAATTTAGTAGTTTACTGAATGGTAATGTAGAGGTTTAGCTCAAGATTTTATAAACCTGGCTACATGTCAGAATCACCCCAGACATTCTGATTCAGAAGTCTAAGAATAGGGCCCAATTCTCTTTTTAAAATAAATGTCTCAGGGTAATTTTGACATAGCCAATCAAGTGTCAAGAAAAGACTTTCTTAATTTACTGTTAAAGACTAAAGAGAGCACTGGACGAAATAAAATCCTGGGCATTTTTATAGTTATAAGGCATGCTTTTTAAGATAGTAAATGTCTAGTCAAATTCTATTTTGTTTCAAAAAAAAATTATACAATAGGCTGGGTGTGGTTGCTCACGCCTGTAATCCCAGCACTTGAGACTAAGAGTTTGAGACTAACCTGGGCAACATAGCGAGACCCTGTCTCTACAAAATACAAGAAAAATTAGCTGGGCATGGTGGTGCATACCTGTAGTTCCAGCTGTTTGGGAGGCTGAGGGGGGAGGATCACTTGAGCCCAAGAGTTCGAGGTTAGAAGGAGCTATGATGACCCCACTTCACTCTAGCCCAGGTGATAGAGTGAGAGAGACCCTGTTTCCAAAAAATATATATATATACACACACACACAACAAAAAATCTAATCTTAACTTTTTCCTTTTCATGTGAAGAATTTGGAAAAGCCCTTTAAATTTATCATAATGGGATTTTTATATGTAATTTGTTGCACCTTCATGAAATAATATTAAGTACAGAGACAAAGCATCTGGGGAACCAGAGGCTGTGTCTATTCTACTTCCTTTCTATGTTGCTTTTTTACCCTTTGAGCATTTAGTAAGTTCAGTAATGAAGGCCATGGACAAGCCTGGGATCCAGTTTAATTACTAGGACATGCTTATCTGAGAATAGCCAGACTTTAATTACAGTACTGCCAGTCTCTTCCGTATCCCTTCTGCTTGCAAATAGGCCCCTGTTCCGGAGAAGCTTCTCTTCATTAAAGCAACACTTGTTGCATCCATTGTATGAATACTCTCTTAACTTTTAATCTGTGTGTGTACAATTGCTTGTTTTTCTTATGCTTTTTGTTTAATCAGTAAGTGCTAGTGAGTTCTTTTTTTAAAGAGGTTAATTTACATAAAATATATTCTTTGTCTAGTATGAAGTACTCCTTTGTGTACAAGATCATGATGATCCAGCCATTGATGTATGTAAGAAGCTTCTTGGAAAATATCCAAATGTTGATGCTAGATTGTTTATAGGTAAGTAACAAATGAGTCTATCGTAACCATTTTGCTTTGATAGTATTCAATATCAGCATTAAACTATAGGTTAAGGTGTTAGCCATGTTTGCTTTAAGCATGTTTGTTGGGGTAGTGAAAAGTATTTCCATCTTTTTGAGAAAAGTCATGAAAACAAAAGGGTTTTTTTTCCCCCATATTTGAGATAAACAAAACAACATAAAACAATTATAAATTACTCATCAATATGAGAGTCTGTTATTTTTATTTTATTAATAATTTCAATGTAGGGACTTTTCTTTATCTCATTGGCTATAATTGAGAGTGAGTGATAGAATTCACTTTTATTGTGTTGGAAAAAGAGTATTTGTCCAAAAGCCTACAGACTTATTCTAAAGACTTGTAGAGGTGTATTTGCTATTAAATTTTTTTTTAATATAGTCCTGCTATGATCTCTCTCAAAAATAAATAAAGTCATGTAAAATCTTCATTTGGAATGGGCTGTTGAAGAAAAGGAAAATAATATGTTTGCTATTTGAAGATAGAAATGATTTTTAAAATTATTAGTTTGAAATGCAAGTGTGAAAATTATAACTGTAGCACTCCTATGAATTAATCAGGAACATTACAAATCTATCAACTCGTGGTCAGAGATTAAGTTCATTCTTCACATTTGCTATCTTAAACTATTTATTATTATATATTTGTTGTGTTTTTCAGTGTACAAATCTCTGTTAAATATAATCTCACTCGATTGGTGAATTTCTCTGCTGTTTTAATTATCCTAGCTGCAAAATGATTTCCTATAGTTTTTTTTTTCCTTAGGACCATTTTGTAAATTGACAAAATTTGTATATGTTTATGGTATACGACATGATAGTTTATAATACATATACATTGTGAAATAGCTAAGCCAAGTTAACTAATATATGTATTACCTTACACACTTATCATTTATTTGTAGTAAGAAATCTACCCTCTTAGCAATTTTCAAGTATACAACACATTGTTATTATATATTCTCTCACATACTTATCATTTATTTGTGTGAGAAATCTACTCTCAGCAATTTTCAAGTATACAGTACATTGTAGTCACCATATTGTACAATTGTCATTAAATATTGATTCATACTTAACTATTAATACAAGAACTTAAGAATTAGAAACACTGAATTTTCAAAGGTAAATGATATAATTCTACTTTTGAGAATGAGCACTTTTTTCTTAAATATATTATGAATAATAGGGAATGTACAAAATAATGTGAAAGTATGTTCATTTAAATTATTAAATGTGCAAGTACTTTTCTCTCTAGCATGTATCTTTATCCTGGAAAGTATTTTTAATGTTACATAAATTTTTTGCTGCCTTATCCTTACATTTTTAGGTGGCAAAAAGGTTGGCATTAATCCTAAAATTAATAATTTAATGCCAGGATATGAAGTTGCGAAGTATGATCTTATATGGATTTGTGATAGTGGAATAAGAGGTGAGATTTTTCTTATTTATTTTATAAAACTATTTGTTTGATGATAAAATGCCAAACGCAGTCTGAAAATACATTTATCAATCCTTTTAAACACGTTTATAGTAGTTTCGATGTTTAACAATTTTTTTTTGTAATATTCTAATTACCTTAAGTTTTTCAACCTCAACACTATTGACATTTTGGGCCTGATAATTCTTCGTTGTGGGGACTGCCCTGTAGCATGTGTAGCAGCATTCCTGGTCTCTACCCACTAGATGACAGTAGCACCCCTTTCTCAGTTGTAATAACCCAAAATGTCTCCAGACATTGACAGATGTCCCCTGTGGGCAATAAAGTCACGTAAGATGATATGAGATGAGATGTTTGCTATTTGAAGATAGAGAGATAGAAAAAAATTTTTATTAGCTTAAAATGCAAATTTGAAAATTGATATAAGTATAGGACCCCTATGAATTAATCCAGGAACATGACAAATCTGTCAACTCATAGTCAGAGAGTGTGTTTCATTCTTTACATTGCTTACTATCATATATTTATGTTTTTCGGTGTATAAATCTGTTAAATATAGTCACAGTCCATTCCTGTTAGCAGTTCTATGAAATCAGATACATAAACCCACTGAGAAATTAGAGGCTCATTTCCTGTGGTTGGAGAGTCGAGAAGTCAGCTGAGAACTGAGGTCCTTTGACCCCTGCTCCTGAGCCTTTTCCAGTAGGACACATTGTCTTATTTCAGTTTGGAGGTTCTGACATGGGGGTTAATGTTTTCAAGGTATTTCTTGTCTCTGGTACATATTAGGAATATACTGGGCTGAAAATTATACAGTAAATTAGCTTATAAATTTTGCCTTTTCGAAAATTGGTATTCTGCTCAGAAAGGTGGTTGAGATTCATTTTATTAGATCCAAATGTTTAGAAGAATTTATTAAGACTGTAATAACAATTCACAAAATATATTTGACATTAGTGGGCATTTACTAAAAAGAAATTTTTTTCTCTCCCCCTCCCGCCCCCTTTTTTTTTTTAATTGTAGTAATTCCAGACACACTTACTGACATGGTTAATCAAATGACAGAAAAAGTAGGCTTGGTTCATGGGCTGCCTTACGTAGCAGACAGACAGGGCTTTGCTGCCACATTAGAACAGGTAAGTATGGTGGTTATAAATAATACTCATGTTATCAGACCCCTAACCTCCCAGAAGCTTGAGATATATTCCAAGTCTGAGAGTTGGGACTAGCCATCTGCAGGAACTGTATTAAGTCCATTTGGGAACCTGCTGTGTTCTAGAATACTCACTCAGGTTGAGAGCAGCTGTTTTCATTAGTGAGGAAATTGCTGGGCTTGGGTCTGCACTGTGGCAGTGAACAGCAGTACACAGGAAATGTCTTGTGGTCTTCCTGCCAGCTGAACACAGTATACTCTTTTCCTTTATGGTGTTCACTTTCAGTTCTAGACTTGCATAAAAGGACATATTATATTGTTCTTTCAAAGATTCAAATCTGAAAAGAACCTTTTTAAATATCAAGTATTTCAGATATACAAAAAAGGAAATTTGTTCATATAAGTCATCATAAACTCCATTTGATTTCCTTTTAAAACAGGCTTCTAATAATTATCTGAGAAGCTTATTTTATGTTTTCCTTCTAATTTTTTCTCTTCAACTTATAACAGAAATATTAACTTCTGTATAGGAAACTATAAATTATAGGAAAATATAAGAAGCAAAAAACCAATTAGAGGAAGTTACTGTTTTTAAAAATTAAGGTTGTTTATTTTTGTTTTACCATTTAGGCACTTTGGATTTTTTTTTTTCCTGTGTGCCTTGTGAAAAACATAATTAGGATAGTATTCTAAAAGCAATTTGTATCTTATTTTTGTCACTTCATAAGCTTTTGCCATATCATTAATAACTTCATAAAAGTAATTTTATTGGCTATATCATAGTCTATCATATAAATGTCCAGTGCTTAATCATTTGTGTACTGTTAAACATTTAGGAGGAAAAAGTTGTCTTAAGGTTATAAGGGAGGGATACGTGGTTTCATGTATCCCTTTAAATATATCAGCTTACTCTTAAACATATCTGCATTTATATTCCTTTGAATTGCAGTCTTATATTGCCACAGATCTGAAAGGGTAAAGGTATTTTGTGAGAACTTGGCATTTGACCTTTGGCAACTTGAACCATGAGCTCTTTCTTAGTATTGCCTGTGAATATATTTGTCTTACTACATGAAATCATTAAATGCCAGAGTTTTTGTTAAGTAAAAGAAACCCGGGGTATACACTTTAAAATAAAATACTGTATATTCTTATATACCACATTGTATTTTTGTCTTAGAAATATCCAAATTGGTGTATATGTCAATGATAACATCTTCCAGAATACACCATCTCCATTAGTGTAGGTTTAATCCCTAGAAGTCACTCTGCCTTACTTGGAGTGAATGGAGATAGGCCAGAGTAATCGTTGTAGTCTTTAAAGAAATCCTGGCAGCCTTCAATTCAGTCCCTAGTCCCACCTCATTCCTAAAATCTCACTTAATAATGGCATGAGAAATTAAGCTATGTGCTTCTAGTCTTAGAAATCAGGTTCCATTCAGTCCCACAGATACTAGGGTTTGGGGTGGGTAGCAAAAATCATAATCACCTCTTAAAATTCTCTTGTTCTGGACTGTGTGCAGCTCCTGCCATTGAGAGAGATCACTACTCTTTCTCTTTTCTTTTTTTTTTTATTAAAAATCACTATTTATTTTAAGCTTATTAGAAAGGGCAGCACATTTGAAGTATGAAATAATAAGTACAGTTCTGTGTCTAATAATTGGAGTGATGACAGTCTTTTTCTACCATTGATTTATTGATTGTATCAATAAATCAATTGTATCAATTTATTGATTTATTGATATGATTGATATCTCATGACTTCAGAGTGTATCTGGAGAAAGGGCAGTATGAGATGGAAGATAGAATTTTAATATCCCTCTTATTTATGAAAAATACATTGAAAAACAAAACTGTGGAAATTGGGAAGGATCTCAGTGACTCGGGGACTTGATATACCTATAGGTGGCATGTGCATGTATGTATGTTGTCATGCATGTATACACACGTGCGTAGGTAAATATTTGTTTATATTTTAAATGTCAATGAGCGATATTTTATGTGTCTTATTTTGTATCCAAATTAAGTTTTATTTGGATAAATCTTAAATCTTTAAATTTTTATTGACTGACTGCTTTATGTAAACACTACTGTATACCACTTTTTATTATGGTAGTATATGTAAGAATAACAAGATATTTACTCAATTATATTTTTAAAAGATCATTAGGAAAAAATTTATAAGCACCATACTTTTAGCATAATATTCTAATTGGATACATTTGTGTTTTGGGGGCAGGTATATTTTGGAACTTCACATCCAAGGTACTATATCTCAGCCAACGTAACTGGCTTCAAATGTGTAACAGGAATGTCTTGTCTAATGAGAAAGGACGTGTTAGATCAAGCAGGAGGACTTATAGCTTTTGCTCAGTACATTGCTGAAGATTACTTTATGGCCAAAGCTATAGCTGACCGGTAAGAAAACTAAATTAAGCCTTAGTATTTTTATTGCCTAACTTCTGTTGATTTATTCTTTTTGTTCAACCCATGGATTAGGGCTTTTTATTTTATTTTTTGCTACTGAGTACAGAATAGATTAATAAAGTAGTTTATAATTCTAATTATATAATTATAGATATGTACTAATGAAGTAAGTAAATGATCTGATTCCTCCAAACTTTTCAAATTAATGTGCTTTAAAGTGGTTAAAGGAAGCTTCTCTGTGATTGTGAATTTTCATTAGTATAGATGTAAATTTCTATGTGTTGTACGAGAATTAAAACTATCAGCAATTTAGGTGATGGGTATATTAAAAGCCTAGACTTCTCAACTATGCAATTCAGCCATGTAACAAAAAACACTTGTGCCCTCTAATCAATTTAAATTTTTAAAAAATAATAAAACTATCAGTGCATTCATAAGCCAGTGGGTGAAATTTTAAGGAATATCATTTCAAATTTTGAAATTTCTCAGTAAATTATTTGATGCTTTCCTAAGAAGCTACCTAAAGATTCATATGATTGACTTAACATTTATCACAAAATACTTGTTTTATTTTAAAGGGAATTGCTGCCTTGTGTGGCAATTTATTTAACATGTGGTTTTAAAAATTGAAGTATGTTCTAAAAATTCTCATGATGGGCTGGGCACGGTGGCTCACGCCTGTGATCCTAGCACTCCAAGAGGCCCAGGCTGGAGGATTGCTTAAGCTCAGGAGTCCAAGACCAGCCTGAGCAAGAGCAAGACCCTGTCTCTACAAAAAATAGAAAACTTAGCTGGGCATGGTGGCATGCACCTGTAGTCCCAACTACTTGGGAGGCTGAGGGCAGAGGATTGCTTGAGCCCAGGAATGTGAGGTTGCAGTGAGCTATGATGACACCACTGCACTCTAGCCAGAGCAATAGAGAGAGACTGTGTCTCAAAAAAAAAATTTCTCCTGATGGTGGTCATACGGTTTTTGGTTTCTTAGTGAGATACATTATGCCACTTTTTGTTTACATTTCTTGTTGAATATCACACACACAATTTTTTTTTTGTTTGTATTTTTGGTTAGTAGTCATCAGTGACTAAACTATTAAATACAGAACTCTCTCCATTTAGTCATTTCTGAGTGACTGTATTTTACGTTTCTTAACTGTAAAGTCGAGAAGTTATAGTTTCTTTCAGCTCTTAGACAGTGCTGTTGTGAGCCAACGTAATTGCTAAAACATCCATAAGTATAGTATACCTTAAGTAGTGTGCTAATCCTGAGGACTAGGCTCACTCTTTACAGTGATTAATGAATGTATAACTAGCCATGCTTGCATGTGTTCATCATCATAGCTTATTTTATAATTGTCTTAATTTTCAGAGGTTGGAGGTTTGCAATGTCCACCCAAGTTGCAATGCAAAACTCTGGCTCATATTCAATTTCTCAGTTTCAATCCAGAATGATCAGGTAAATCAACTGTCTATTTTATAGTTTGTCAAAAGAAAAGGAGGAGGGATTTTTATTAATACATGGTCTCATATGGTTAAAAAAAAATAGATCTAAAGGTCAGAGTTTAGTTCCAGAAAATAGAGT
The DNA here is from genome assembly GCA_008086735.1 of Cheirogaleus medius. Taxonomy (NCBI): domain Eukaryota; kingdom Metazoa; phylum Chordata; class Mammalia; order Primates; family Cheirogaleidae; genus Cheirogaleus; species Cheirogaleus medius. Next base: position 14,222,251 of record VBSM01003204.1, on the reverse strand, counting down.
CTAACTTCTATATTAAAGTAAATTTAATGTCTAAATATATTTTCTTTGCTGTGTTAGACTGAAAGCATTAAAAAAAGATGTTGAAACTTTGAATTTTTTAATATGCTGATCTCTATTTTCTAATTTTCTGTACTTTGATAAAATTTTATAATCTATGTTCCTGAGAATATAGGCCATACAAATGAATTTATAGACTTTTTTCTTTGATATACTAAATAAAAATAGAAAAGAAATTCATTTTATAAAGATGTTTAAAGAGAAGAGACTATATAACAAGGTTAAAAGTTGATTACTTTGGGAAAGGAACAATTAGTCTTGTAACCAGGCTGTTGTTTTAAAGAAAATCCTTCTTATTTGTTTTAGGTGGACCAAATTGAGAATTAACATGCTTCCTGCTACAATAATTTGTGAACCAATTTCAGAATGCTTTGTTGCCAGTTTAATTATTGGATGGGCAGCCCATCATGTATTCAGATGGGATATTATGGTATTTTTCATGTGTCATTGCCTGGCATGGTTTATATTTGACTACATTCAACTCAGGGGTGTCCAGGTATGTAGATAGGCATGAAAAGGTTGGCAGTCATTTGGTGGAACTAAAACTGTTTTAATTTAGAAAAGGTTGAAGAAAATCTATCTGAGCCATTTATTCAGCTTCCCATTGAAGGTTAATATCAGGTTTAAACATTATTTTCGTGGCTCATGCCTGTAATCCTAGCACTCTGGAAGGCTGAGGCGGGAGGATGGCTTTAGCCCAGGAGTTTGAGGCTGTAGTGAGCTATGGTGACGCCACTGCACCCTACCCGGGGCGACAGAGCAAGACTCTGTCCCAAAAATAAAAAAGAAAATCAAACTTGCCTCCTCACTACACCCTTTCAAATTCTTAAAAAAATAAAAATAAACATTACTTTCTCTAGCAGACTGTTGACGCAAAACTTAACTTGATTTGCATCTTTCAGTTAATTGTACAGTCACTTTTATTAAGGCTCCAAAAACGTAATGTTCAGCAGATCAGTGAGTACTCCAACTACGAATATGTTAGGATAGTCGTTATTTTCGTGTTGCTTCTGCTAATAATTAACATTTTCTTAAACGATGTAGCATGGTAGTTAAATTACCTAAGGAAACAGACTTGATTTTATGTAGTATACTTAGAAAAGTGAAATCCAAGAATTTCATTTTTTTTAACTGTTTTCAGTCTGAGAGTGAGTAAATAAAATTTTTTTTTTTAATTTCTAGGGTGGCACACTGTGTTTTTCAAAACTTGATTATGCTGTCGCTTGGTTCATCCGCGAATCCATGACAATATACATTTTTTTGTCGGCATTATGGGACCCTACTATAAGCTGGAGAACTGGTCGCTACAGATTGCGCTGTGGGGGTACAGCAGAGGAAATCCTAGATGTATAACTACAGCTTTGTGACTGTATATAAAGGAAAAAAGAGAAGTATTATAAATTATGTTTATATAAATGCTTTTAAAAGATCTACCTTCAGTAGTTTTATCACATGTATGTTTTGGTATCTGTTCTTTAATTTATTTTTGCATGGCACTTGTGTCTGTGAAAAAAAAAAAAACACATCTGTAGTCTTGGCCAAATGATACACTTTATTTTGTGGAAGTAGAAAATCAAGAGAATTGGTTCTAGGAACCTGGGTTTGTTTTTTGTTGTTTATTTTTTTAAAATAAATGAATAAATGCATATATATATGTATATATATATATATGAATGCTCTGCAACAAACACTATGACAGTATCCTTCAGTAGAGAAAGTTTCTCATTTGTGAGTACACTCTTTTAGAATATTTGTGGGTGAGATGGCAGCAGCTTTGTTTGGGGGTTTAGAAAAGACCAGAAGGTAATAACTATTTATGTCCCATGTGAACGGTGTTAATGCAGTGAACAACCCACAGCGAGGTACTAAGAAACTTTTTCATGCTTTATGCCTACCTCTTATAGTTGTTGCAGAGCAAATATAAATTGTAATAAGGTAGCTAGGCCTTACAGAAACAAACGGAAAAACTTTGAAAAACTAATAATAATAAAAGAGCTGGAGTCTAGTATTTATATGAATCTGTAAGTGATATTTTTTTGGTCTCAACTGCAATGAACCAAAAGTGGCTGAGTTTGGTTTTTAATTGTAGCCATGTATTGAAGGCATCTTTTTGACCAACTCTTGTTGGTTCTGTCTTGAACCATTGTTAATCACTGTGCTGTAATTAGTATAGCTAAATCTTCTCCTTCCCTGCTCCTTACCCGACCCACCCCATCTTCCCTTAACTTTTTTTCAGGGGTGGGGGTTGGGAGTGGTTTTGTTTTAGTGTGAGTGGATGTTTTGATAGTTGTAAGGAAAAATGCATTTCAGACACATTTCACACATGAGCTATTTTCTTACACAGTATGTCTTATTGTTAATAAGAATGTAATTTCATGATACAGGTATTTAATATCTTTTTTAAGTAAGTGAATATTCTAGCCATCAATAAATAAATTGCAGTAGAGTATTAAGAGGGGACAGGATGAGTTTTACTCTTAAAATTAATCAGTATCAAACTAAGTCTACTGTGTGTGTGTTTTTTTTTTTTACTAGTCTAGTCTAGTCTTATTTAAATTGGATTTTTGTATTCCAGTGTGTATGACAGAGTAGACTAGATGAGCGCTGGTTGTAAATGCATGCCGTACTTCACTTTTCTCCCCCCACCATGCCGCTAAACTTGCTTGTCAGGTTGTGCTTACCTTGTGGTGAACTGGACTTGTTTTTGTTTTTAAAAAATAAGCAAAAATGTAAGGGACAGTGCATAAGCCTTTCAGTTTTTTGTGGTGGAATTTTGCTCTTTCTTCAGGATCGGATGGCATGTTGTCCTTACCAATGCCTACCGCAGGGCTAACACTGGCAATATGGCAGCTTCAAATTCTAAGTTACTACAGTTTCCATGTCAAAGCATACTGTGTAGCATATTAGCAATAACTACATATTTATAGAAAATGAACACTTTTTCACTTTACTGAGCCAATTCATTCAATTGTCTAATGACTATATACATGGTTTAAATTGCAATATATCTATAAATGTGTATACACATGATAGTGAAAGCTTTTCTCTGGGCCAAACTGCTTCATTCTTTTTTTTTTTTTTTCTTTGCCTTATGATGAATTGTTTGAAGGGCATTTTTTATGAACAAAGGCTTGGATGCATATTCCTTTCTTTATGTGAAATGGGTAGTATTGTTCCCTGAGGAAAACTGCACAGTAAAAACCAGTCTAGTTGTGACCCACTATGTGTTTATTTTTGTTGAATTACTCTTCTGAGTTGAATTTTGCTGACCATGTTCGTAATCTGTTGGTTTGTTTAATGAAGTTTGGTTGATGCCATCCTTTGCACTGCTGAAGTAAAATCTTGTTTATTACATAAGCTTTTTGCTGATCTCAGTATGGGCAATGTAACAACAAAACCAAAATGGCTGGACAGACTTCTTGTGTTTTGTAAATATAAAAAAAATGACTGTTCTGTATGTGTGTTTAATGTGGTAGTGGAGTATTTCCTTAAAGTGAAGCTTCACTTAAGCACACAGAGTGATTCTTTGTTTAGCAAGTTTGGAATGATAATAAAATTGTAAAAAATAATATAAATGTTGAAGAAAGCATTACAACAGAACTATAGAAGTCCAAATTTGATGAACTGTCTTTTTAAAAAGAAAAACCCCAATAAGTGTCTAGAATATACCATGTTTTGTTATTTAAAATCATTGTCTTAAGTTTTTTGTTTGAAAAATAAAACTTTGAATACAATCAAAACATTGGCAATAATGTTTTTGTTTACTGTCTTTCCTTTTATATTTTATAAATAATCTAACATGTTCTGACACTCACATCAGAATTATTAGAAGAGTTTTTGTCAAGTGTTAATATTGAAATCTTCCTTTTACCTGAGCCACGGGCAGTCTTATGGCATAAAGTAGGGCTTTTCTACATTGGTTGCGTGCTACAATCACCTGGAGAACTTTTAAAAGCTACATGTGCTGGGGCCCTGCCCACAGAGATTCTGGTTTAATCATTCTGTGTAAGGCCTGGACTCCGCTTGTGGTTCTACTGTGAGACTTACTGGGCTTTAATAACAATTTAGAAAAGATCCAGTGGTCCCTTTGGCCCTTCTCCTCTGGGCTTGAGATCTGAACTCAGCCATTTAGATCTTACCACTCCAATGACTAGGAAAGATAAAGTCAAGGAAAGGAATGGAATGGCATTGCTGCTTGAGGCCTGAATGGGAAATGGACTAAGCCGTACCCCACACACTGTCCAGGGGCCAGGTTTCTCCCAAGCTGGAAGTATTCCCGCACCTGTTTTACCACCAGCCCATGAGAGAAAAGAATAGGCCAAACAGGAGAGCAAATCCCAGGGGAGAAAGAGTCACCTATAGACAGAATGTGTCCCCCCAAAATTCATACGTTGAAACCTAATCCCCAGTGAGAATGTACTTCAAGGTGGGGCCTTTGGGAGGTGATTGGGTCATGAGGGCTGTATCCTCGTGATGGGATTAGTGTCCTCATAAACCCCAGAGAGCTCGCTTGCCCGTTCTGCCAAGTGAGGATACAGCAGAAGAAGGGCCCTTACTAGTCGCTGAACCTGCTGGTGCCTTATCTTAGACTTCCCAGCCTCCAGAACTGTAAGAAATAAATTTGTCTTGTTCATAAGCCACCAAGTCTGCAGTATCCTGTTACAGGAGCCCTAGCAGAGTAAGACAATCTAAAAGGGATCCAGCTGGGGCTCGCCAGAGCTTCCATTCCTGTCTCCTGCATCCAGTAAACAAGTTCGTTCCTCCCACTTTGTATGCTTATAACCCTACAGTTTAAGAAATGGTCAACACCAAGTTGATCCAGGTGAACCTTTTAGAATGAAGAAGCTGGGACACCCACGGTGAGCACTGTGATCACAAGGGTGGGGTAGCCGTGGCATGGTGGCAGAGCTGGGGGTAGCTCCCGCATCAGGTCCCAGTGTGATACGTTTCTCCTTGTTTCAAGTCCTGCCTGCAACAGCTTTAAAACTTATCTAAACCTTAAAATTTAATAAAGAAAAACCATAGTTTTAATAGCCATCTGTTATAACTCTTAAAAATTGTTTTAGAGAACCAGATTCAAACCTGCAGAACAAGAAAGTTACTATAAAGCTTGTTTAAAGTAAATGCTTTACAATGTATTGAGATTAGTACATATCACAAGACTGTTCATGAGAATGAAAATAGTTCACATCTTTCCTTCTGAAGCTTTTCAGGACCTGGTGCTTGAGTTGTTATTTATTCATTTCAAGTAATGGTGTATAACCATATCAACTTCATTTTGGTGGAAAGAAAGCAAACATTGCAGAACAGTGAACACCTATCCCTGCAGAGATGCAGGAATATGCATTTAAATGAATAATTTTCTTTAAAAATATCAATGTCTGCAAAAGAGTTTAAAATCACTATCTTAGCATTTTTTAAAAAAAACAAAAATACATATCTGTAACAGATCCTTAAGCAGTTGCCTAAGAACCAAAATGTGCTAACCCCCTCACATGGCCCCTCCCCAGTTCTGGGACAGATTGGCAGAGACTGTGGAGTCGTTTCATGTGGTTGTGCTGTTTAGACTATTAGTCATCAAGACACGCAGGCTAATGGCATGGGCAGGTAATTATCTAATTTAAACAAATTAGAGATACCATTTATTCCTCTATAGGTACCTGTGCCACCCTCCCCTGCTGCTTGCAGTCATGCCACCTTTGTTTTCTGACCCTTGTCACCAGCCCTGGAACTTGTCTCATCTCCCCTCGTGACTGACCACACCGGGCCGGCCAGAGGAACATGCTGGAGAAGGCCAGCAGACCGTGGTGCAGCCCTGGAGCAGGGGAGAGCAGTAGAGTTCAAAGTGGGGACTTGGGAATAGTTTCAATAGCAGTGAGGGCTGAAGACGGTGAATATAATCAAACACAGAGCGTCGTCAACATATGAGAACTAAGAATCTTGGGGACCTAATTAGGGGTACAGTGGGAGAAAAACATCTAGGAAAAGAGGCTGCCAAACCTGGGGTCTGAAATGGTCATTTTGGTAGCTGTGGGACTTCAGGGAGCTTACTTACCCTCTCTGAGCCCAGGTTTATTACCAAATAGGCTGGGCATGTTGAAGCACCTCCTGAGATGGTAGAGATGAATAAATGAGGTATATAAAGCATAGTGATGGCTAGTTCCTTTTCCCTTTCAAAGAAGAAAGAAGTAGTAAAAGGAGTGCCACGGGGACCCTACAAAGAGAGAGTTCAAGAAGGAAGACGTCATGGGAGGGGTCGTCGACACCATAAAGAATGAGAAGAGACTGGTGAATTCTGGAGCAGCCAGCTCCCACCGGTGTTGGATCTCAGTCCATCAGGAATTGTCTCAGATGGTGAGAGGTGAAGTATCTGCACGGGAGTAATATAGCTTTTTTTAATGAATGATTTTACTTGTTTTACATGAAGTTACATTTTCTTCAGTGAGAGAGAAAGGGGTGGGATTTTCAGAGCCAGAAATTTCTCCTAACCCTGACAGCACCCATAGGACTCTGGTGCCAAAGAAACATTTGAAGAGTGGCAGCTCCTAAGAAGCCAGTTCAGTAGAGTAGAAGGAGCAGAAGTCAGATTCTTTGGGCTTGGCTGCATGTGAAGAAGAAATGAAAGCTATGGGCATAGATATTTGGAAACTGCAACAGTGATGCATTTCCCACCGAAGGTCCCAGTAATACTAGACTAAAGAAAGAATTTTGACTTGCATTTGTGAAAAAATTCTAAAGAATTCAAGTCAGAAAGAGACAATGAAGGGTAACTGTTCATCCCAATTTTCCAGTCTCCTGACTTTATCCAAGACCATTGCCCTACGACGTGATCTGCGTCCAATGAGGAGCTTTGGGCTCCCCAACTTCCCACTCACAACCGCCAAAGTCTCCATCTTTTCACTTTCTTTCTTTCTTTCTCTCTCTCTCTCTCTCTTTTTTTTTTTTTAGAGACAGGGTCTCTCTCTGTCACCAAGGCTGGAGTGCAGTGGTGTCATCATAGTTCATTGTAACCTCAAAATCCTGGGCTCAAGCGATCCTCCTGCCTCAGCCTTCCAAGTAGCTGGGACTACAGGCATGTACTATCACATCTGGCTAATTTTTCTATTTTTTATAGAGACAGGGGTCTTGCTAGGTTGTCCAAGCTGGTCTCGAACTCCTGGGCTCAAGTGATCCTCCCACCTCAGCCTCCCAAAGTGCTGAGATTACAGGCATGAGCCACCACACCTGGCTTATTTTGTTCTTATTTGCTTATTTTTGCTTATATTGCTTGTTTTACCTCCTGTGTTGTCTCTACGTTGGCCTAGAGCTTACGCTCTGACTTCAGCTTCTTTTTCGGACTCCATGTTCCTCGGCATTACCCAAAGCCCAGTAAAAGGTGGTCCTTCCCTTGCTACTCTCACTTCACGTCATTGTGTCCAGCCTCAGCTGTTCACCTGCAACCCAGTGCCTCACTCTCCCCAGACCACTGTTCTCCATGTAGAACCAGAGCCTCCTTGCTCCCATGCTGTCTCCCTGCCCTGAAAGTTCCTCTCCCTCCCTCCACCTTCACTTTCCCTTGCTAGTGGGGTATCCTTGTCCTTTGAACCTCAGCTCACATTCAATTCAGGACCTGTCTGTAGTTCTGTGCGCTCCCATTTTGTCCCTTTCATTTTGTCAGGCATTTCACTTCGGCATCTGCAAATTATTTCCAGCTTTTCAAGGGCCGGGACTTTGCGTGTCTCGGTAGTCATTTTTGCGCCCTTTTCTCTTTGCAGCCCTCCCTGCTTCCAGTGCATTCCCATAATAGTCGGTTGGGAAATGTCTGTTACTGATAGTCAAAGAGAAACTTGTTAATTCTGGCTCAAATGTCCTTTACTACCTTCTCATCTCATCGTGTTAGCAAGGCATTTGCTATTTCATCCCCCTAGCACCCGCCCCTGCCTTCTGCTTCACAGAAGGATTTCTCTGCCCATGAGTAAAAGTACTAAAATATTGTTTCTCTCTTCTGGAATCTTCTAGTTCTGTCTTTTTACTTTGCGAAGCCAACAGTCATTGGAAGAAATCAAGAAGTGACCGTGTTAAATCTATCTCACCAACATCCTATAAGCCCATTGATTCTTGTTGTGTTTTATTTTTTAAGGCCACACATTGTTTTTTGGATCATAAAACATAGTACGTATGTACTGTAAACCTGAATTATAAAAAATGAATAAAAGCACTCCTAAGTATACACTCAAGAGAATTAGAAACAAAAAACATACATCCACACAAAAAACTTGTACGTAAATGATCATAGCAGCATTACCAGCCAAAAGGTAGAAACAACCCAAATGCCTATCAGCTGATGAAATGGTAAACAAAATTTGGTATATCCAGACCATAGAATATTATTTAACCCTAAAAAAAAGGAATGAAATATTGATTTGAGTGACATAGATGAACCTTGAAAACATTATGCTAAGGCCACATAGTGTATGATTCCATTTGTATGAAATGTCTAGACGAAGCAAACCCATAGAGACAGGAAGTATTAATAGGTTAGTGGTTGCCACGGGCTGGAGGAGGGGAGGAATGGTGAGTGATTACTAACAGTAGTAACTACTAACAGAATTTCTTTCAGAGTGATAAAGATATTTGCAAAGGAAAAATAAATACCGCTGTTACGATATTATTTCCTTCCAGTATTCTGACACATATTACTAAAGTGCTTTGGCAATACCCAGAGAGGGTCTGTGCATTGCTCATTACTTGACATCCTCACTAGAGCTCAGAATTGCTGTTTTAGGCTGGGCAGAGTGGCTCATGTCTGTAATCCCAGCACTTTGGAAGTTGGGAGAATCACTTGAGGCCAGGAATTTGAGACCAGCCTGGCTAACATAGTGAGATCCCAACTCTACAAAAAATAAAAACAAAAGAAAATTTAAAAGAATAGTATTTTATAAATCTCTGAATTTGACAGATGAAAATATTGTATGGTCATTGTTTAGATATATGGATTTTTTTTTTTTTTTGAGACAGAGTCTCACTCTGTTGCCCGAGCTAGAGTGCCATGGCATCAGCCTAGCTCACAGCATCCTCAAACTCCTGGGCTGAAGCAATCCTTCTGCCTCAGCCTCCCGAGTAGCTGGGACTGCAGGCATGTACCACCATGCCCAGCTAATTTTTTCTATATATTTTTAGTTGGCCAATTAATTTCTTTCTATTTTTAGTAGAGACGGGGTCTCACTCTTGCTCAGGCTGGTTTCGAACTCCTGACCTTGAGCAATCTGCCCACCTCGGCCTCCCAGAGTGCTAGGGTTATAGGCGTGAGCCACCGCGCCTGGCCGATATATGGATTTTTTAATGACTGGTAAGATTGAGTAGTTTTGTATGTAGGATTTTTAGCCATTGGAATTTCTTCCATTTCTTAATCTTATTTAAATGAGGGTCTAAATGTTTTCTCATTGCTTATTCCACATCTCTTTTCCTTTTAACCCTTATGAAACAATTTATATTACCAAACTGAACCCTTCACTTTCTGACACCTTTGCATTTAGGAGAGAGAATGTTTCCTCAAGACAAGATGGGGTAGGCATAATAATATTGATTAGCATTTGTGCATCTAAATGGCCCATGAAAGTTGTTCAAATGAAAGATCAGTCTTCCCAAATGTGATTTCTCTCCCTCTTTTCAAATAAAACCATTTTCAACTTTGACCTAACGGTATTTTCAGAGTCTGCATATATTTGCACTTCTGAAATAAATGCTTACTTGGTCTTTGGGTAGTGTTTTTTTCAATACATTACTGAACTTTATTTGCTATTATTTTATAATATATTTTCTAGTCTTTAGAGTTAGGATATGCTAACTGTGCAAAGTCAGTTGGGCTATTTTTTTTTTCCTATGT
>VBSM01003204.1:14158573-14212229 GCA_008086735.1 Cheirogaleus medius | reverse complement strand
AAAAAAAAAAAGTTTTAGCCATGTATACCATAGAGATGTACACAGCATGTTCATAATTCTTTTCAGCTGTTTTCTCTCTCTGGTCATCTATGCTGCTGAGCAGGAGGTTTGCAGCCCCTGTGTCGACTGAACTTGGGTCTCTGTGATCTGAGAGAAGAGTTGCAGGTGAGGCTATCCCCACCCCAGCCAACCCCTCCTGCCTGCCTCTCTCTCACCACTCTTCCTAACCCCCTCATATCAACTGTCCTCAGAGTCAACTGCCTGCAGTGTCCTGACATCAGGCCTTTCCTGCTCGGACCTTTGCACACTGGGTTCCTCAATTCCTCCAACTAACCCCCACTGTGCCCTGGGGACTCCACTCCAATGCCAAGTCCTCCATGAGGATTTTCTTGACTTACCCTCACGTGGTCGGTGGCAACATCTGGGCCTCCACTGCCTCACCCTTCACTTTTGTCCCTAGCACATAACACACTCATTATTTTAATTGCCCCTTTAGTCGTTTGCATTCATCATTACATTGGGAATGTCAAGGGCAGGGAAGGTCTGTAATTTGACTTGACTTTCTGTCCCAAGCACCTAACTTAGGACCTGACACGAGGTCCTTTTTATTGAATGAATTAGTGAACAAATAAAGATAAGCATGGCTGCATCATTAATATGATGCCTACAGCTGATCGCACGGTGGTGAGGACTGCAGACTGTGCAGCCACACTTGGGTTCACTTCCCAGCGTCACCATTTCCTTCCTGTACAACCCCTCTGTGCCTCAGTGGACACCAGTGTTCTCTACTTCTCAGAGTTGATGTGAGAATTAAAGGAGATAATAATGCACATGGAAAGCTACGTTCCCAGTAAAAGTTTTGTCTTGCTATGAGATGGATCTCAAGTATTAGGCTCTGGTTGCTAAGTGAAAATTAAAGGTTGGTTCCCGGGTAGACAAAGTAGCTCTTTCTCCTTCAAGGCTTGAGGAAAAGAATTGTTCACAGTCTGATGGAGAGGGTTGTGTGATCTTTTCAGAGGGAACTGACCCTCAGCCCTGGATCATTTAGAGTAAATATTCCAGTGTTCAAGGAGAAAATCAATCTGATTTATCTGAACTACCATAAATAGTGCTGTTGTATCTAGCATAATTTTGTCCAGTATATTAGAGCCAATGGATGAACTCGCAAAACCTAGCAAGCAGCTGCAAGACCTCATTGCACAGACCTGTACTCCCTATAAGAATAGTCCACAAAATATGAAGATTAATGTGTTCACAGCAAAGCATTGCACATACTACCTGGAATAAGCACCCACGACATGGGCAACATTCCTGGCTAGAATGTTTCCAGCTGTTAATTTTTTTTTTTTTTTTTGAGGCAGTGTCTCTCTGTCACCTGGGCCAGAGTGCGGTCATCATAGCTCGCTGCAACCTCCAACCTCCAACTCCTGGGCTCAAGCGATCCTGCTCCCTCAGCCACCTGAGTAGCTGGGACTACAGGTGCATGCCACCACACTCAGCTAATTTTTCTATTTTTAGTAGATGAGTGGTGGGGTCTCACTCTTGCTCAAGCTGGTCTCGAACTCCTGGTCTCAAGCAATCCACCACCTGGGCCTCCCAAAGTGCTAGGATTACAGATATGAGCCACTGTGACTGACTTTCAGGTGTTATTCTTTTAACAGACTAGTTCAGTAAAATTCAAAGACAATTTCCCAGGTGTTCTCTAACTCCGAGCACTGAGAGCCCAGTGAGCATGGGGGTGCTTACGTCTCTCTAGAACTAGCCATCTGAGAGTTTTCTTCCACAAGGCTTTGAAGGCTGTCAAACTATAGCATGAACATGAATCATTTTAGTCTGGGAACAGTGGCTCACACCTATAATCCTTTGCCAGGCTAAAGCAGGAGGATCGCTTGAGGCCAGGAGTTTAAGATCAGCCTGGGCAACATAGTGAGACCCCATCTCTGTGAAAAATGAAACAAAAATCAGCCAGGCATGGTGGTGTGCTCTTACAGTTCCAGCTCCTGGGGAGGCTGAGGCAGGAGGATCGCTTGAGATGAGGAGTTGCAGTGAGCTATGATGATGCCATTGCACTCTAGCCTGGGGGACAGAGAGAGACCTTGTCTCAAAAAAATAAAAAATAAAAACGTAAAAGACAAAACCAGAAAAAAAGAATCATTTTAAATGCTAACAGCAGCGCCCCATTCCAATGTGATGAAAGCAGGGAGTCTTCACCTTTGTGAGCTTTTCTGTGGATCAGATGCAGGCGCTTCCAGCCACTCTTTGAGGAACATCTCAGTCGAGGTTTATCACCATGCATTTTCTACAAGTTGGGGATAGGGGAGTGGAGGTGAGGGTTGAAGCTGGAGGGTTGAGGCTCAGACCCTCGGATGTCATTTTGTTGATCTTTAGGTGGAGTGGCCCAGCAAAAGTGTACTCACCAGTGGATACCACAACACGCAGAAATGTAAAAGCCAGGCCACATGGAACTCAGGAGTTGATCAGCCAACAAGAGGTCTGGTACCAGATAGGGAAAGTAAGGCAGAGGAAAACTCATGGAAAAGTTAACAGAAGGATTTTTTTCCCAAATATGTTTTTTCTTAGAAACTAAGATTTTGAACTTTGTCACTAGGATGGCTGGAACTTAAAATTTTTACTTTGTTTTGGTGGATTAGCCCAAGGGGAGGGGGATGTTCAGAGGAGTAGCATTGCTGTGTCTAATGAGACTGAACCCAAGCTCTGAGATGGAAGAAGAAGGCTTAAGGTCTCTCTGGCCTTCCCCCACCCAGCCCCCACCATCTCACCCAAAGCTCAGGCTTTTATTTGTCCAAGATCCAGACTGGTCCAGGAGAACAATTGTTTTTTCTTCCCCTTCCAGTGAGACCAAGAATGTAACCACACCTGGACAGACCCTTTCACTGCCGAAGAGAACTACCAGTATCTACAAATTAGTCTCTGTTCCATTCATTCTCTGATCCATTCATTTTCCCTAGTAATCCTTTATTGCCCCTCAACAGAATTCCTCCTCTCCCTGCTCCCATAACCTGTTTTGCCTGGTGGCATATAAGCTTCTGAACCCCACTAGGGGGTGGGCAGTCACTGTGTGGTTGTCCCTGTGCACGTGTTAAATAACGTCGTGTGCCTTTTCTCCAATTAAGCTGCCTTTTGTGAGTTGATTTTTCAGCAAAACTTCAGAGGGTGAAGGGGAAATTTCCCCTTGACCCCTAAGCTGCGGAGTGGAGATAGAAGGAGTAGAAGTAGAAAGCGTTCTCTGTCCTGCTGAGTTAGGGTAGTGGTAGTGGACTTGCCCATCCTCGGGAAATTCTGGGAAATGACAACCTGTATTCACGAATCACTTCTGATCTCAGGTTCTTCCCAGTTAGGACAACTCAGTCACCAAAAGAAGAGTCCAGACACAGCTAAGAGCTCATTGTTTGGCATTTAGGGATGAGGATCCAGAGTTAGCAGCTTTACTCCCTTGCCGGGACCATCTCTGGGAGAAACTGGTCAATTCCACTGAAGCCAGTGGCACTAGAAAGAAGGTTTAGCTTTCTTGCTGATAAAAGAGACCCCGCCCCCCAAAAACCTCAACAGAAAAGTCACAGCTTCCTGTCCCAGTTACTGCTGGCCCACATTCCGGTGGCAGTCAGTCTGCCACTGCTTGAGGGATTCCAACAGCTGACTAGTCAAGTTATCAGGCAAGAAAAGAGTATAAACGAAGGAAACATGTAATTTCCAGGAAAAAGACCAAATTGCGTGACCAGAATATGTGGCTAACATAGAGGCAGAATTAATGGGAGAAACAGAAACGAACTTCAACTAAAACATAATGAGGGAGAAAAACATAATGAGGACTTTTAAGGGGGTACAATTAGAGCATAGAAAATGAAATTAGGGAACTAAAATGTATGATTTCTAAATTTAGAAATTCAATGTAAAAATTAAAGAGAATGATTGCTTCTGAATTTAGAAATTCAATGTAGAAATTAAAGAGAGTGATTACTTTTGAAAATCAAATTAGTATTGGGTGGAATCCCAGTAACCCAGATCAAAACAAAACAAAATATAGCAAATACTAAGAGAAATGCACAGATACAAGACACAGAGGACCACTCAGGTGGACACTTGATTGTCTAAGAATAGGATTTCCAGAAGGAGAAAGGAAAAGATAACAGAATATCAAAAAACTTGCTTCTTTAGAGTAAAAAGACTTCCCTAGTCCCAGGTGGTTTTAATAAAGACACACAGGAAGAAGTATCCTGGTGAAATTTCTTAGCTCCAAAGATACCCATGAATATGTATGAGTATTAGTTGTCAATTTAAAAAAATAAAATTTTAAAAAATCTCAACAACAAGGAAGACAAAGAATACGAGAAAACAATAGTGAGTAATGAAATTTGCAATATTCATAATCTAAATAGATACTCCCATGACATGGAGTGATAAGAATTTTGAATCAAATGAGACTTGTTATAAGGGAAAATGTAATAACCTTTGTTGCTGAACCAAACTGAGGTCCACTCACCTGGCGCAGTCAAGCCAGACACTGAAGCCGAGACTTGCAGCAGAAGAGAGGCTTTATTTGAGGGCGCCATGAAGAGTTCCGGCAGTGAACGCTTAAAACCCAAACTCCTCTGTGGCTTACAAGTCAGAGTTTTTGAAGGCTGGGGTATATCTCAGGCAGGCAAACTTGCAAATCAATATATGGAGGTTATACATTGGCCTGGCCCAGAAAAGCAGGATATCCTAAAGGGGCGGGGGGAGAGGGGGATTCAGAGATTCATGGACTAGCAGAAAAGAATATTAAGAGGGATGTGACAGGACCCTCATGGGCAAATTTAGGTCAAAGAACAGTTCAACTCCTCAGTTCTCCTTTATCTGCGTTTTCCATCTGGTGGGTGTTTCTCAAAAACAACCAAAAAAAATATGGTAAACTTCTGGCTCATGCCTGTAATCCCAGCACTTTGGGAGGCCGAGGCGAGAGGATCGCTTGAGACCAACCTGGGAAACTTAGCAAGACCCTATCTCTACAAAAAAATTTTTTTTAAAAAAAGCAAGTTTAGCTAGGTGGGCGTGGTGGCACATGGCTGTAGTCTTACCTACTCAGGAGGCTGAGTCCAGAGGATCACTTGAGCTCAGGTGTTTGAGGTGACAGTGAGCTGTGATGATGCCACTGCACTTTAGCCTGGGAGCCAGAGCAACACTCAGACACTCTAGCACTCCATCTCTAAAAAAGAAAGAAAAAAAAAATGTTAAGTTTCTGCAGAAGACTGTTGTTATTTTCATTTACATTTTCAGACTAGCTCGGTGTCCAGAACTTTTCGTGAAAGGGCTCAAATTTTTCTTTATTTTCATGCTTGGGGGACCCAGAAGTCCCCTAAGAGTGTCCCTGTTCCATCCCATCTTGATTAAAATTCTAAGTTATCTCAAAACCTAAGAGTAGGGGTGTGGAAGAAGAAAATGGAGAGGTAAAAGTGCCTTCAAGCTTTGTTAAGGTTTATGAATTGTGAGGAAGGGGGCTGCAAAGACATTCTACAGCGCATGGCAAACAACTTAAACTTGCTCCTCAGACATGGCTGCTCTGAAAATCTTTCATCTGTTCTTACATCAGTGATTTCTTACTGGCTGTATTATTTCTCTCTCCCTCTCTCCCTCTCCCCCTCCACACCCCCCAGTCCCCCCTTGCTCTCTTTTCTCTCCCTTCCAAGCTCCTCCCCCTTTTTCTGTTCTACCCATAGGGAAAGTTAACTATAGATTGCATTTTAGCTCCTGTGCAGCTCTAGGGCATGCAGAGCCTTCAAAATCCAGCTCAGGAATTTGGACTTCATCCTGAAAGCAGTAGGAAGTCATTGAAAGTTTTGTGTGTTAGGAAGATTTCTGTAGCTGCCGGGTAGAGGATGGATTTGAGAGAATAAGCTTAAAGACAGAGAGATCTGCAGGAAGGTTGTGGCTCTAGTCCTTCTGAGGAATTCTGTCTCTCCCCACTCCCATGATCTAAGTGTGGCCAAAAGCTTTGCTTTTTCCTTTTGTACAGCTGAGATGAGAATGTACTACTTACAAATGGCTCAGTTTCTACAATGGGAATTTTCCTGGTTTTATACCAACACTTAAGCCTTCCTTATGAGGGTCTGACTTCCCAAAGTCCGTCCCTAAGTCCCAGGAGGCTGACACCTAAGAAAAGTTCATTTCAGGATCACAGCCCACTGCAACTGACTTCCTGCCTGCACTTGACCCCTCCAGGAGGTCACTCTCCAATCTGTTCCTGCATGTGACTGGCTCTGGGTCCTACTGACTTTATCTCTGTTCCAGTCTCCTACTTGCTCTTGGATTTGATCACCAGCTTGGCATCCCCGCTGCTCCCTAATGCTCAAATTCTGTTGTATGTCGAATTAAAACTTTCACTGAATTCACAGCCTCATCAGGTCTACTGTAAAAGTTATAGCATGGATCAGAAAGAAGTCAGTCCCGAAGAATTGATTTAGGGGAATTCATGTGACTCAGAGTATCCCAAATCCCACAGAGCCTCTCTGGCCAACAGTTGCAGCTCCCCCTCCTCCTTCTCCTCTTGTGTCAGGAAGCCCACCACAATGTTGCTGAAGGGAGTTACTTTGCAAGAGGAAGAAGCCAGTTCTCTTCATCCCCTATACTATTGCCATCTCCGATTGCCTTCAGAGTATAGCCGGAATTATATCTCAGCATGCCTTCAGGGATCCAGAACCAGAAATAAGGCTAAAGACATCAAAAGAACATTAAGTCTTGGCTCATTTTTATCAGCAAAACCCTGGAGAATGTGTGTGGGAAAAAGGGCTTGACTAAGGAAAGCAGGACATAAATAAAGATGAGGCTAAATGTTTTAATAATGGTATTCTTTCCGGAGATTTGGATGAAAACACTATCTCCAGCAGCTGGGAGTGATTCTAATTGTTTTTCCTCAGTTGGCTTAACTGGAAACAGTGACTCAAAGATGGACCACACCGAAGGAAGCCAAGAGGCCAGAAATTTCTGGGTATGATGTAGAGGAAGGAATGCAAAGACTTAAGGAGATGGGGATTGGGGAGTGGATTCATCCTATGTGATTCACCTACCTCAAAACTATGCCTCCTCCCAATAAAGACTAGCAACTTACTCATATCACTAAACCATCGAGAAATATATTGGTGCAAGGAGAGCCAGAATCTTTGTGAAGAACTTGTAGGTCAAGGATGCACATGGGAGGAACTGCATGAAACAGACGCCCTAATCCCAGTAAGGGTGATGGAATGGGTAGTAGGGCACACGAGCAAGACCAAGCGCCAGTACCTCACCCAGGAGACTTGAAATCCATAATTGTCATCACTGGCAAAGGTACTTAAGTGGTCATCTGAATAGTCTGACTTTTTTGGTGGTATCTAGCTACCTGAGCAGAAGATCCAGAATTGAAACAGATGGGCAGCTCACCACAAGGTTTTATTTGATATATATAGAACCAAAAAACTCCAAGTCCAGTGAAAAAAGGCATTCCTTGAGCCACTACCATAGAATCCTGCCTCCTCACTCAACTTTCAGGTCTGATTCATTTCAGGGACTCGGAGCCCTTTAAATGAAGGAAAGGTGCTTCCCATCAAAAGCGGACTCTGTGATAACGTGACAGGGATATACTTGGCCTCTTATTCCTCATCTTCTCCAAATAGACAACTACTAATAGGAGTAAACGTATCCTTAGGAAAAGAAAATGTCTAAACCTTTGGCTTTGAAATAATGGGAGATTAGAATGCCACTGTGGACTACCAGTCTGTAGTAGCCTTATCATAAGATTATAAATGCTTTATTTCTAATCAGTCTCACATCAGGCCCCATGAGACCCCAAACACATCTTATAATTGAGTGTATAGTTGGGATAAATAAATTCAGCAATTGACATAATTTCCAAAGTGACTTCCTAACCCCCTGTCATGAGGGTTATTATGTAAGAAAAGCAAATGAAGCCCTTAGAGCGGCACTGTCCGATAGAAATATAATGTGAGCCACGTCTAACTTTAAATTTTCTAGTAACTACATTTTTAGAAAGTAAAAAGAAACAGATGAAATTAATTTTAAAGTATAGTTTTCTCACCCAATGTGTCTGAAATAGTATCATTTCAACCTGTATCAATATAAAACTTATCAATGTACTTATTTTTATACAAAGTCTCCAAAATACGGTGTGTATTTTACACTTATAGAGAGTTGAAAGTTGCAAGGCATATGGTCCCTCTTATATCACCTTTTAACATACCTGTTTTGCCTGTGCAGCCGTTAGATCTCAAAGAAATGTAGAGGATTATTATAAGGTTAGTTAGGTAGTGACTCAAATTGTATCTGCCGCTCCAAATGTGATCTCTTTACCTGACAAATCAGAGCAGTTCCTAACATCTGGTATGCAGCCATGGTTGTGGTAACTGTTTGTCTATTCAAATAATGAGAAAGCATTAGTTGCAATTTGCTTTCACCTGGCAGACAGAATCATATAGACACCTTCACTATCTTGCACGGGGATTATATCAACTCTGCATCTGTGCCACATTTTAGTCCATGCTTGACTTTC
Source organism: Cheirogaleus medius (assembly GCA_008086735.1). NCBI lineage: Eukaryota > Metazoa > Chordata > Mammalia > Primates > Cheirogaleidae > Cheirogaleus > Cheirogaleus medius. The sequence continues at coordinate 14,203,690 of VBSM01003204.1, read as the reverse complement.
TCCCTGTTCCACAAACATGATGCTGGCTTCTTGATGACATCAAGCACTTGGAGGCCAGATGTAGCAGGTGTTTTTGATGCCTTGGATCAGACGCATATGGGCCTTAGGTGAGAGATGTATCCCATGAACACATCAAGGGCTGCCACCTCATTAAAGTATAAATCTCTCATAAAGTCCAGGGACTGAGTTATCACTTTCAAAGGAAGAAGTAGGTGCATATTGCAGCTTCTGTCATTAAGAAAGAAGCGCATTGTTTGATAGAATTTTTTGAATTTTGGAGGCAATATATACATTTAAACATGCTGGGGGGGGGTTGTTTTGTTTTGTTTTGTTTTTTGAGACAGTCTCGCTCTGTTGCCCCAGGTAGAGTGCAGTGGTGTCATCATAGCTCACAGCAACCTGAAACTGCTGGGCTCAAGCAATCCTCCTCCCTCAGCCTCCCCAGTAGCTGGAACTACAGTCACGCAATGCCTGGCTAATTTTTCTATTTTTTAGTAGAGATGGGGTCTCACTCTTGCTCAGGCTTGTCTTGAACTCTTGAACTCAAACAATCCTCCCACCTTGACCTCCCAGGGTGCTAGGATTACAGGTGTGAGCCACCGCGCCCTAAACATGCTGTTTTGACAGTTTTACTGAGTCACCTAAAAACCTTCCAAAATTGAGTAGGACCCAAAGAAAGAAAAAATTCCACAGCTGTTTTTGATACTTGGCACTTAGGACACCTGCAGGTCCGCTGGTGTTTGATGTGTCTGAGCAGACACAGGCCGCTGTGCCGTGGCAAGCCTCAACAGGAGAATCAAAACTGAGTCCCATGGGGTTTTGGAGAAAAGCCATGTACTCTTTGGCAAGTAACTATCCTCCTTCTGAAAAGCAGTCTTGGCTTGCTATCAGTAGCTAGAGATTGACTTCCTGAAAATGAACACAAAGAATCCATGCAATATGGATGGTCCACTGTGAACTAGATGTTTTCTGTCCACCAAGCCATAAAGTCAAGCTGGTACCAGTCCTGAAAGACACAATCCCAAACACCATAATCCCAAATGTTGAAATCCCAGAAGATCGAAATCCCTGAAGATCAAAGTCCCTAAAGTCTAAAGTCCCTAATGTCTAAAATCCCAAAAATCACAACTCCAAAAGATTAAATTCCTGAATGTTGAAATCCTGAAAGCTGAATTCCGGGGAAGAGATTAGTGTGTTTTCGGTTGCACATAGCATAGTTGCATCATGTTAGGTAGGACTACTACCTTGTTAGTGTCTTTATTTGCATTTGATGGAAAATTCAGATGAGTGGAAGAGCCACATAATACAGCAACGGCGAACATTTCAGTTGAAAAATGCATCATTTGTCTGCAGTGACATTCCTTCCAGGTGATGAAATTCCAGAAGATTTTAATGCATTAAAGCCACATATGCCTGAAGAAGGCAGTGAAGTTACTGACTGGTTCGAAATAGGCATGAGCTACCACACTCGGCCTGAAAATAATTATGTGTACAGTGGGATAAGAATATACTTATGCAACAGTGTTGCTGTCAGTTCCCCGTATTGTTTCTGCCAAGTTTGTGACCTATATACGAGTGCATGCAGAATGGGTTTCTGAGTGCCTAAAACAACTTAGAAACATGGCACAGAAGATGAGAAAATTTAATAAGGAATGCTCATGTTGTTGTTTATCAAATCATAGAATAATTTCAAAAAGAGAAGTGCCAAGAAGAAAATGAATGTGAATGTACTCTCCAGGGAGATCTGCACCCTGTAAGAGAAAAAGCAGCTATCCATCGAGAGGCAAGACTTCAAAATAAAATTAATGGTGCAAGTCAGCCAGCTCTTACGGTCTTCCCCTGTGCAATTGCCTATATAATATAGCTCTGTAAGACACTTTTTCATATTTCAAATTTTCTTTTTAGTTTTGGGGGAGTTGGGATGTTTTTTGTTTGCTTTTTTCTTTTTCGAGGTTTTCTCCCACTGTTTTAAATTGTCGGTGTTAGTTTTCACATTTCACCATGCTATGTATTTCACCTTCGCATCATTTCCAATAGTTCAGGTATAAATCGTGTAAAGGCTTTTAGAGGGTTCTAATTCATTTCATGCATTTTTTGGAAAATTTGACTCCACAAAAGTGTATTGTCACAACATTGACTTTGGGTCTAACCATTGTGCCTGTACATAAAAATGTTGAAACACCCTCAGATGACCATAGTAAAGTTAAAGCTGGATGTGCACAGTTACCCACATATTTCCCATATGGATACTGTTTGTCAGCTCATAACCGTTATACCTATGTGACTGTCATTAGCATATGTGTTTATGCTTGCAAAAATATGTATGTTATTGCTTATTTTATGTGTAAAGTGGCCTATGAAGTGTTCTATCATGTTTTTATATGTCTCTCAAATAAATCCCCTTTTAATAAAAATGTAAATAAATGTCTTTAAAAGAAATCTTTATTGTTTTTTCCAGAATTATATTTTTAGGATTTTGATCTTTCAGGATTTCAACATTTGGGATTATGGTATTTGCAATTGTGTCTTTTGGGAGTATGGCTCAAACTCAAGTCAAGCATACTTAGCAGCACTCCATCAAAAAGTAATGAAGTTATAAGTAAGTTATAAGCAAGTGGCTCAGAGTTTCAGAGTGCTACTTGGTCACACTACCACCTCATCTTTGACATGGGCTCATATATTGGCCTGACGTGGATGACTCTGCATGATGTGTGGGTACAAGAAAGAAGCAGAATGCTGAGCATTTTAGGCTCCCTCAAGGATGGGCCCTGAAAGACAGTGGGAAAGGGAAATCCCCCCACTAGGCAGGTATGGTATATTGTACAGTCCGCTTTGCCTGTAAAGTAGGATGGCCTCAGGTATGGATCTACAGTGTAGATGCATGAGAAATGTGCAATGTAGATTCACAGGAAATGGCTACTCATTTGGCCAGATGTTCAAGGAGTTGGAACAAAGGAAATGGATTGGTGACAGAAAGGTTTGGGATAGAAGTTTGTTGAAGAACCTATCAAAATAAATGGAAGGGTGAGACTATCTGTCTCCCATGTGAATGTTTATCCAAAGTCCCCAAGGCAGAAGTCATGGTGGCAAGAGTAAAGGTTTTGTACAACTCAAGAATATGAACTTCCCCTCATCAAGGCTAACCTGACTATTGCCATGACTGAACACTCGCTCTCCTAGCAGTAAGACCAAACCCAAACCCCTGACATGATGCCCTGATGCAGGCGAGCTGTCAGCCATATAGTGGCAGGTTGTTTACACTGGACTCCTTCCATCACAGAGGATGGTCCTCCCTGGAAGAGACACTTTTCTGGGTTTTATTTATTTATCCTCTTCTTTGTTTTGTTTTGTTTTGTTTTTGAGGCAGGGACTCTGTTGCTCAGGCTAGAGTGTAGTGGTGCCATCATAGCTCACTGCAACCTCCAACTCCAGCCTCAAGGGAGCCTCCTGCCTTAGCATCCCAAGTAGCTGGGACTACAGGTGCATGCCACCATGCTCGGCTAAGTTTTAAATTTTTGTAGAGACAAGGGTCTCACTATGTTGCCTACACTGGTCTTGAACTCCTGGCCTCAAGGGATCCTCCTGCCTTGGCCTCTCAAAGTGCTAGGATTACAGGCGTGAGTGCCTGGCACTTTTTCTGAGTTTTCATTTGTCTTCCCTGTCCTCCGTGATTTTTCCAGGCATCACACACTCCACTGGCTCTGATCAAGAAACTCATTTTACAATTTAAGAATATATAGGTTAATGCTCCTGGGATCCAGTTGTCTCACCATGTTTCCTGGTCACCCAGAAGCAACCAGCCTTAAAGATGGGTGAGCTTGTTGATTGAAGATTCAGTTATGGCAAGAACTGGGAGAAAACCTTGAAAGTTTAGGCCAAAGTATATGCTCTGAATTTCTTCTGTAGCCCAAATATAAGGGTCCAGTAACCACAGGTTGGAAATGGGTGAAGCATCTTTCACTTTGACATCTAATGACCCATTTGAATAATTTTTGATTCTCATAACTTACAACCAAAAGCTCTGCTGGTTTAGAGGTCTTAATAACCAATCAAGGAATGTTTCCATCAGAGGACACAAAAATAACAATGCTCATATCTGGACAGATTTGAATTTGATAATTCTTTCAGCAAAACCCTAGAAAGATGATTGGCAGCCACAGAAGAAAATGAGGAATAAAGCATCTTTCCACATAGCGTCACAGGCCTGGGACTCCCTTGGTGGAGGCTAATGTCCCTGCAGGGCGTCTTCCTCTGTTCCTCAGGCTGCTTCCAGACGCTGTAAGCAAATCACCCTGTTCCAAACTGAAAGCTCACTCAGGGTGCTTTCTCAAGCATCCAGACCCGGGAATGGCAGTGTACTGGGAAATGAGGTGATGCTAATGAACCATGTTCCTCTTTCCTAAGCCAGTTTCCAAAGCAACTGAGATGTAATCATGGGAGTTACACAGATCAAGATCAAAATATCAACTTTATAGCTGATAAAGGAGACCATGTCTTGACCTTCGCAGTGTCCCTAGTGTTTATTGTCAAAACTGTAGTCCTCCCTCCCTGAGGGTCAGAACACGTTCTGGTAAGTTCACCGCACGGAGGAGCAGAGAATCTGAGTTTGCTGAGAGTAGGCTGCTTCGAAGGAGAATATGCCCAGGCTCACTGTTCCAGTTAGTCACTCTTCCTCCCTCAGGGAGGAATGTGTGGAGAAAAAAGGGGGCGAACTCGTCTGCGCATGCCTTCTCCCCTCTCCATGACGGTATGAGCAATGGAGGACAAGCCTTCTTCCCTCTCAACACGGCACCTTTCGCCTCGCAGCAAGCTGAGTCTATCAGGGACCATCAGCTGTCCAACCATGTGACCCATTCTGACGAGGAAAGAGGTAGAAGAGACCTTATTTCTCTCTAAATATCAGAGGTTACAGACAATGGTCTTTGCTGTGTTCTCTAGAACAGTAGTAATGTGGCAATCATATCGGACGGCAGGCAAGTAGCCTGGAAGAGCAGGCGTGTTATTTGGGGACTGGCAGGATGACCAAATTTGATTGTCAGAGCTATTAAATATAAAGGACCCTAGAGATCACTTGAGACAGTGGGCATTGAACAATTGGTAAGAAGAGCGGAAGCTGGAAGACACAGAAAACAGGCAGTAAGGGGACGTGAGCTGAAGCTATGAGTGAGCAGATACTGGAAGCTCTGGTGGAGAGCAAAGGGCATTCTGCAGGTAGAGATGTGAACAGCAGGAGAAGAGAGACAGGAGCTGGATTTGAATGATGGTGATGCTCTAGGGCAGCTCCCCCTGCTGCTGAGGGAAGGGCGGGGTTCACCCAGTGCTGGACCACACTGGGGCCTGTGTAACCTCACAATTACCAGACTGTGTTTTAGGCCTGGGAGAGGCTAGCTGTTGAGCTGTATGTAGGTTCGCCAGAGACCTGGCTGTACGGCCAATATATCACTCTGCCTGACACATGTAGCTTCATGAACCACCAACACGCAGGGTAATCTGCATAAGTCTCTTTGTACCTTACAACCAAAGAGGCTAAAATGACTAGCTTTTCTCCTGGCAACTAACTGCACCCTGTACAAACCATAGATATTAGTATTAATTATTTTTTGCAGGGGAGGCCAGGCACAGTGGCTCACACCTGTAATCCCAGCACTTTGGGAGGCCCAGGAGGGAGGATTACTTGAGGCCAGGAGTTTGAGACCAGCCTGGGCAACATAGCAAGACCTCATCTCTACCAAAAAAGAAAAAATTAGCTGGGCGTGATGGTGCACACCTGTAGTCCCAGCTACTTGGGAGGTAGAGGCAAGAGGATCACCTGAGCCTAGGAGTTCGAGGTTACAGTGAGCTATGATCAGGGTACTGTACTCTAGTCTGGGCAACAAAGCAAGCAAGACCCTATCTCTAAAATAAAAACATAATAAAATTTTTGACCCAATAGTTCTTTATCCCCATGGTAGCATGAACTTAGGTCTTTTTGGTTAGTCCAGAATTCACTGTGATCATTTTTCCCATCGCAAATAATAATCAGTGATGCAGCTTTAGAAACCTCACTGTTTACCCTAAGCAACTTCTTTTTTCCTGGCACTCCTAGCAGGGTCTTCTTGGGCAGCCAGCGCATCCCTGTCTAGTGTCTGTCTTGAGGTCTGAGAATGGCACGAGCAGTCAAGATGATGAGTGCCTATAGCACGACTTCCTGCTCACCATTAGCCAGAACCTATAATCTCTGACTATGCTCTGATTTACCCCAACCTACTACTTCTCTACTTCCTCACCTTCCTCATCCCTTTTTCGCTCTCTGTACTCTCCTCACCCCTCTCCCCTTGCTTCCTTCCTCTCTTCTTTTTTTTTTTTTTTTGAGACACAGTCTCACTCTGTTGCCCAGGCTGGGGTGCCATGGCATCAGCCTAGCTCACAGCAACCTCAAACTCCTGGGCTCAAGCAATCCTCCTGCCTCAGCCTCCTGAGTAGCTGGGACTACAAGAATGCGCCACCATGCCCAGCTAATTTTTTCAATATATATTTTAGTTGTCCAGCTAATTTCTTCCTATTTTTAGTAGAGACGGGGGTCTCAGTCTTGCTCGGGCTGGTTTCGAACTCCTGATCTCAAACAATCCACCTGGCTTGGCCTCTCAGAGTGCTAGGATTACAGGTGTGAGCCACAGCACCTGGCCCCTTCCTCTCTTCTATCCCCTTTTCTCTTCAAGCCCCCTGGGTGGCTTGAGTAAACCCCAAGCAAACATGTGTAGAATCCAACTCTCCTTCTCCTAAGACTCTCCAGTCATAAAAGGATGAATTTTCTCACAGTTAGTTGCAAACTTTATTTTAGTTTTCACCTATAAAATTGGCAAAGCTTAAAAGCCCATTTTATTTACAAAGATATGGGGAAACAACCACTCAAACATTGCTGGTGGGAGTATAAATTCATACAACCTCTGTATGAAAATTACAAATACACGTGCCTTTTGACCTAACAGTTCCAATTCTAAAAATTTATTCTACAGATGTACATGTACCAAACTTTATTTTTAATCTCTTTTTTTCAGGAACTATCCATTAAGGATGGCTCTAATGAGGAAGTAGCATTCTTTGGAATTCTCTGATCTTTGTAGCCAACAACCCGTCTCGATTGAGAAAGATGTAGTCGGGTGACATCAAACCTGCTCTGATCTGTCCAGCAGAACGACACAGAGAGTACCTTACTACGCCCCTTACAGATTGCAGCTGAAGAACCCCAAGTATTCACCAACTGTTTGCCTTCCTGATGAATGACAGAGGATGAGAGGACTGTGACTGTGTAATATGAGATATTGGGCAAGGTGTGATTAAAAAGCAGTATCTCAAGTTACTCTTGCTATAGAGGCATTTAATGCTGTTGCACAGGAAATGCCAGAGCATTGTACAAATGGAGAAATCGTTTTCAGTTCTGACCTAAAGCAGAAAGGGATTTTTAAAACTCCTTTGTGTCACCACAACCTGCATGAAGACAGGCACTAGAGGAGAAGAGTCCCAGCAGAGTGCACACTCAGAGCTCTTGGGCTAGAGATGCAGAGCGCCAGCCTCACCCAGCTATTCTCAGACTCAGCATCCAAACGCTGCACCTTCAGCACGTGCAGAAGATGACGTGTAGCAATAGACTCCTATAAAGAGGCAGACTTCGCAGTGCAGGGAAGCCTGTGTGAGACAGGAGATGTGGGCAGCCTGCAGACAATATTCAACTTGTATCATCTGAAGAGGAGCAGGAGTTGGAGATCAGAACCCATAGTGGATTTTTAACTAGTGTGTGTTATAGCCCTCTTCAGTCATTCCCAACATTTCACTTTAATATCTTTGTAAAGTTCCGAGCTTGGTTGGCTGGGAGTGGTGGCACACGCCTGTAATCCCAGCATTTTGGGAGGCTGTGAGGCAGGAGGATTGCTTGAGCACAGGAGTTTATGACCAGTCTGAGCAACATAGCAAGACCCTATCTCTACAAAAAATTTAAAAAATAGCTGGGCATGGCTGCAGGCACCTATAGTCCCCCCCTACTCAGGAAGCTGATGCAGGAGGATCCCTTGAGCCCAGAAATTTGAGGCTGCAGTGAGCTATCATTGCACCAGTACACTCCATCCTGGGCGACACAGTGAGACCCTGTCTCTAAAAAAATAAATAAATAAAGTTGTTTCTTGTTTGTTTTTGGTTTTGTTTTGTTTTGTTTTTTGTTTTGAGACAAGTTCTCACTCTGTCACCTGAGCTAGAGTGCAGTGGCGTCACATAGCTCACTGTAACCTCTCAAACTCCTGGACTCAAGCGATTCTCTGGCCTTAGCCTCCTGAATAGCTGGGATATAGGCGGGAGCCACCTCACTCAGATAATTTTTCTATTTTTAGTAGAGGTGAGGTCTCACTCTTGCTCAGGTTGGTCTTGAACTCCTGACTTCAAGTGATCTTCCTGCCTTGGCCTCCCAGAGTGCTAGGATTACAGGCCTGAGCCACCACACCCAACCTAAAATAAAGTTTTGAGCTTGGTGAATTCCAAGGCAATATTAGAATCCACTAGAAAAATAAAGCTAGGCACTGCCTTTTACCAGTTTCATTCCTATTGTTTCTGCCACACATTACAATAGCTCTCCATGTAAGGGGGCATGATAATTGAGTGGTAAGACCATGGCACTTGCTGTTAGGTTGGACAACCCTTCCTGTGCTCACTGTCTCATCTGTGGTGCCAATATTTATGGTCTTGTGGTCAATTTACTGACATGGCAAGAATGATGGTGGTGGTGGGAAGGAACAGAATAATGGTGGGGTCTGAAATGCCTGGATAGCAGGCAGATAATTCAGACAGAAAAATAGGAAGGGCAAAAAATCAATTGTGCCTTTGAGAGCCTGAAAGAGAATGAGATATGAACCCTTGGCTGTAATTGCAGCTGTGTTCACTGTGAGGACAGGTGTTTGCCCTCTGATAATAAGTAGACTTTAATCCTAGGTGTGAGGATAAGCCATTGTCAACAGGAGTGGCTCCAGAGAAATTCAAAATAATTGCTCAAGACGAAACATCAGCCCACAGCCAAATTCTCACACCAGAGAATTATACTACTGGCAAGTAGGAAATTGCAGTCTTGATACAGCTCGTTAGGTAATAGGAAAGCCACTGGTTCTTCCAAGTCAACAAATGTCTTCGAATGCTTCAGAAGCTAGCCAGGCAAGCTATTCCAGCAATGGAGAGGTGTGGCCCTGGTTCAAGGTGACGCACTGTGAACACCCAAGCTGATTAGTTGTGTAATGAATGAATGAGTCAAAGATCACGCTTCCTAGTTTGTCAGCTACTTGGTAGCTCCCAGGAACTGGCTCCAGTCTGTCGCTGGCTCCCTGTAAGCAATCCTGGGGCTGATTATAAACCCATAGAGTCATGGTCGCGATCTGAGTTTCAGTGGAGTAAGTGGGGAGGTGAGATGAAAAGACTCCTGCCTCACAGCCTTTAATTTGCAGAGGGGGAATCAGTCAGGAACTGTGTTTCTGTGAGCTTCCTCATTTTCTTTGGGGTAGTGTGGATTTTTTTTTTTTTTTTTGAGAGAGAGAGAGAGAGAGTTTTGTTCTGTCGCTCTGGGTAGAGTGCAGTAGCATCATCATAACTCACTGCAATCTCAAACTCCTGGGCTCAAGTGATCCTCCTGCCTCAGCCTCCCAAATAGCTGGGACTAATGCCCAGCTAATTTTCCTATTTTTTGTAGAGATAGGATCTTGCTCTTGCTCAGGCTGGTCTTGAACTCCTGATGTCAAGTGATCATCCCACCTCAGCCTCCCAAAGTGCTGGGATTACAGATGTGAGCCACCATGCCCAGCCTGGGGTATAGTGAATTTCTGATGGAAGCCAAAGGGAAGGAACCCAGTAAGATTCTGGTCCCACAAATTAGGTGTCTTAAGACTGGGGAAGGGTGTCTTTACCCTCAGAATCATCAGCTCTGGCAAGGTATGAAGTCTTGCCTTTAAGACATGGCTATCACTAGCCAGTCAATATCACCCACAGCCATGGTTCTATGTTCATTCCAGCAAGCTGCCTCCCACAAGTTTTCCTGACTGGTATTGACACAAGTCACATTGCAGATAGTCCTGGGGTGGTGGGGGGGGGGTGAGATTCTCTCCTAATCCCCAGTGGTCCAAGAAGAATTGAGGAGTCATATACTCTCAGATTTAAATCCTGGCTACACTTCCTAATAATTGAATGACTATGGATAAGGAATTAATCTCTGAGTGTCAATTTCTTATCCATAAATTAAAGATAATAATATCCACTTTGTGGGGTTGTATCAAACATTAAATCAAATCAGGTATATAAAGCACCTAACACAGTGTCTAGCACGAATAGAAGCTCCAGAAATGACAGTCCCCATCTCCATGATCAGTGAATCTTAGAGGTAGAAAAATGGTAAAAGTCATCCAATAAAAGCTTCCTTCTGCTTTTGTGTTGCCAGAATCCCCTCTCCCGCCTCCATGACATGTGGCCATCCAGCCTCTGCTGTGAATCCATCCAAGGCAAGGGAAATCCTCTTCAGGAGCTCTGAGGGTCTTGCTGAGATTGAGCTGAACTAGAACTCTCAGGGGCTCTTACTGTTTGGAATCATGACTCCTTCCCACATGCAAGACTGGCACTTCCAGTTGTGCAGACCACACATTGCTCAGCTCTGGGTATCTGTCACTCTTCATGTAGACAACCATGTCAACAGTGTTCCTTGGAATTGGGCAGCATCATGGTCCTGTCTATATGACAGTCATTCAATTATTTGGTGTCAGCCTCATATTCATTTGAGTCTTTCCTCTTCTAATGAAAACACCCATAATTCCTTCTATCCTACCTCACATGACAAATTTTGTATCTCCCATCACTCTAGTCACTCTTCTCTGAATGCTCAACTGTGCGGCGCCTGGATCTGGGCACAAGGCTTCAGAGTCACCGTCTGACCAGTTCGGAATAGTGAGATCCACTTTTCACAGCTCATGCCACTGAGCTATGTTCCCTCGCCCCCCCTCCATCTTGTATTTGCATAGTTTGTTTTGTTATTTTTGTTCTCTCTTAATCCAACAATAAGACTTTACAGTTGCCCCTGTGAAATTTCTTCTTTCTAGATTCAGTTTACCACTACAGATGATGAAGTCCTCTCTGTATTATACGACATACTTATTTTCTCTTTTTGGTAGAGATTACTCAAGACACACAGGACCAAGGACAGTGTTCTTTATTCTACTCTCAGAAAATTCCCTCCAACTTGACATCGATTCTTTTTTTTCTTTTATTTCTTTTCTTTTCTTTTCTTTTTGTTTGTTTCTTTGATTGTTCGTTTGGATTTTTTATTGCACTAGCATCCAGCCAAGATGTCTCTATCTTGACCACAGTTTTATTATGGGAGACTTTGTTTAGTTCAAGTTATTTATTTCTTTAGCCAACATGTATGGAGCACCTGCTGTGTCTTGGCACTGTACTAGACACTTAAAGTACAGGCAGTATCACGGCAGTCAATGATTAACAACTGACTACACAGAGGGGGAAAAAGGCCTAGCTTGTAATGTTTGCTGACTTCCATGACATAACTACCATGGCAAAGATTTCAAACTACCATGTCATTGAACGTGGAATTGGGAAGATTTGTATTGCACAATCAGCGCTTGGGCACCAGCATGGGCCACATCCAGCACACTCACTGACAATGTACAGAAAAATCCTTCATAGTCTCTGTCTTGGAAAAGTTTCATGAGGATCTCACAGTCTGGTGATGCAGAGTCTATCTCCTCTCTAAACCTACCGTGGAGAAACCGTGTCAAAGAAGGAAATAACATTTGTCTGATACGATTTGTTCTCAGTGAGCCCACGTTATTTCATAATTGCAAAGAACTCTAGCAAACCATTCTTTTCATGTTTCATTCAAAATTATTTCCAGAAGCAATGTCAAACTCATTCACCTATAGTTTAGGGGATCTATATTCTTCCTTTAAAAAATTTGTACACTGCCCATTTCTAGTCTTCTAACACTTTTGCTATTCTCCATAAATCCTCAAAGCTCTCCATGAGCAATTTGGAAATCTCATTCCTAAATTCGCTCAGTATCTTGTTTCAAATTCTGTTTCAATACTGGAGCCCAGAGCTCATTGTGCCTCTTAACCCACCTTTAGCTTTGATTCAAACCAATGCAGTGTCTTCTCTTTTGGATTCAAAGGTCTTTCTACTTCATGAGAAAGATTGAAGGAAAATAAGGATAAGGATTTTTTCTGCATGTTTCCATAGCACAAAATCTTTGTTTTTTAACTATGATAAGCAGAATAATGGATCCCCAAAGATGTCCATGTCCTAATCCCTGGGTCAGGGGGATGTGTTATGTTACATGGCAAGGAGGCATTAAGGTTGCACATGGAATTAAGCTTACTAAACAGCAGACTTGAAAATAAGGAGATCACATGGGACAATCCAGGTGAGCCCAATTTAATCATAAGGACCCATTAAATGTGGAAGAGAGAGGCAGAAAAGATTCAAAGATGCTATACTGCTGGCTTTGAAGATGAAGGAAGGGGCCAAGACACAAGGAATGCAAGTGGATCCTAAAGCTGGAAAAAGCAGGAGAATGGCTTTTCCTCTAGAACCTCCAGAAGGAAGCTGCCCTATGAACGCCTTGGCTTTCACCCAGTGAGACCTATTTTAGACTTCTGACCTCCAGAATTGTAAGATAATAAATTTGTGATTTTAAGCTACCAAGTTTGTGATAATTTGTCACAGCAGCAATCGAAAACTCATACACTAACCCATTGCAGATCTCCTTCTCCTTTGCCCTCTTCCACTATAAAGGCTGGAAAGCCCAATGCTTGCTGTGTCAGCAGGTCTGTGCTGTTCTTGTCCACGATACTACTTTCACCGAAATATGGTGTTCCGGAAATCCAGAGGACCTTGACCACTGAAGAAAGTGCTTTGGCTGTCAAGACAAACTCAGTGGCAAAGGAGAAGATAATGCTTCTCCTAGATAGTATTGTGCTCAGCTACAGTCACATCCAGCATGGGGGATCTCCAGTTACACAGCTCTGTCTTTAGGTGACGCATGCACACACAGCCTCTTTTCCCAAGATGTCTTCAGAACGCTGCTACATGCAGATGGATTTCCAAATGTAGCCACCCATTCTACCTGGGGTGCTCTTTTCCCATCATCTCAGTGTCCTAGCTCCTGAGAGCACAAGTCCCACTTCATCCCAATCCCAAGACCCACCACGTTTTCTAGCTCAAAATGAGTGTTATTTCTTTCAGAGGGAAAAAACTGTCCCTATTACAGAAAAAGTACACTTTTGCTTCCTAATACCCCTGAGGAAATTACCCCATTAGTACCTCAAGCCATGGTTTCTTTCTCTTGTGAATCATCATCATAGCTCACTGCAACTTCAAACTCCCGGGCTCAAGTGATCCTCCTACCTCAGCCTCCCAAGTAGCTGGGACTACAGGAGTGTACACGATCACACCCAGATAATTTTTCTAATTTTTGTAGAGGTGGGGGCATCTCACTCTTGCTCAGGCTGGTCTTGAAATCCCGACCTCAAGCGATTCTCCCACCTCAGTCTCCCAAAGTGCTAGGATTACAAGCATGAGCCACAGCACCTGGCTGTTTCATAATTTTTTTATTTTTTTTTTTTGAGACAGAGTCTCGCTCTGTTGCCCGGGTTAGAGTGCCGTGTTATCAGCCTAGCTCACAGCAACCTCAAACTCCTGGGCTCAGGTGATCCTCCTACCTCAGCCTTCCAAGTAGCTGGGACTACAGGCATGTGCCACCATGCCCAGCTAATTTTTTCTATTTTTTAGTAGAGACGGTGTCTTGCTCTTGCTCAGGCTGGTCTTGAACTCCTGAGCTCAAACAATCCACACGCCTCAGCCTCCCAGAGTGCTAGGATTATAGGTGTGAGCCACCGGGCCCAGCCTTAAATTTAACTTTACTTTTTGATCAGTATTTCTTCTCGAGCCTTCCTCTCCCACCCACCACGAAACCCTTAGCAAAGCAAAGTGAGGACTTTGCCATATACTCGGGTCTTACTAGAATGGAAATTTCAGTGGAGTGTGGAGAGTTTATGAACAGCTATATTTTGCCCTTGCCTTCCCTCCAGCTTGGTGGGCAGACTGCAGTTCTTTTCCGCAACTGCGGTACTTGTTTTGTTCTTCCTTTTTATCCTTATCTCCGTCTTCAGCCTAGGGTAATTGATTTCCACCCACCATAAATGTCCCCTGTCCTCTGTTCTCTTCCATCTCTGTGTTTCAGTCTCAAGTTTCAGGCCTCAGAGTCTCAGGAACTGTGCCCACTCAGTCAGTTACTCAGGCTTGGAACTCAGGTACTGTCTGTTCGTTACGCATTAACATGTTCTAGGTGCTGTGGAGAAATCAACGATGCTTCATGTGACAGGAATCTTGCCTTGGAGTTCACAGTCCAGCCGGGAGAGATGACTAGATAATTACATTACAAGATAAGAAGTGCTACGTGCTCTAAGAAAAGAGCTGATAGGAGGCAACGGGTGCTCCAAAATGGGCAAGAGTTCACTCCCAGTTTGAAGAGAGGCCTCAAGGAGGAGGGACTTTTAAGCCAGACCTTGAGAAGTATGACTGACTTAAAGATATGAAGAAGGGGGTGGGTGTCATTGCAGGCAGGGGAGGCTGTCATGTGAGTGAAAAGTTCGGAGGGGTGATAAGGCTGCTGTAACCACAGAGGAGACTGAAGTTCAGCTTGGACCAAGCATGGCCTGGTGTGTGTAGGGGTGGGGAGGGCCTAGTGGAAGATAAGACTAGAAATGTTAAGTGGGGCCAGACCTTGGAGGGTTGCAAAGTCAGCAAACAGGACTTGCCTTTCAGCTGTAGCCACTGGGAGTCTTAGAAGTCTGGTGAGCAAAGAGTGAAGTCACATATTTTTAAAATGTATAATTAACCCCTAAATTGAAGAAAGAAAGAAAGTTGGTATTTAATTATTTAACCAAGTTGTGTGGGTTGTCATCTAACCTCTGATCTCCCTCTCTAAAAAATATCTTTTCAACAAAATTTCCAAATTTATACGGACAAGTGAAGAGAACACTACATAGATTCTAAGAGGCCCTACCTATGCACACCCAAGAGAAAATCAAGGCTCAAAGTAAAGATGTCACTCATATCCACCAGGCACAGGCTCATTGTAAGCTGTGCAGGGAGAGAGTTGGGCAGGAGGAGGTAGCTCTCAAGTGCAAAGAGGGCTGCAGTGGAAACGACCTTGAAATGGCATCCGAGAGCCCACATTGTAGTGGGCTCCCTGTCACTGATTCACAGATCTATTCTGTTCTCAGGGCCTCAGTTTCCCATCTGAACACTGAGGGGATCCATCAAGGTGGCCTCTGAGGGGCCTCACACCCTGGGCAGGGGAAGTTCAGGGACCTTGCTCCGTTACTTTCTATGGTGCTTCAGCCCCATGCCACTATCCCCAGCATAGGCATGAAATGAACATGCTCCACTATTCTTGCCTAATCTCTGGAACTTCTGTCTTGGAATGCTGTACACAGGTCTCTGGACACAGGGAATACCAACCAGTCTCCTTAATTCTGTTACTTTTTCCAGGTAGAGTCTGATGTGCATTGGAGAGATGTTTCAGGCGGGAGTGATGCTGAAGTGGGAAAACGTTGAAGAAAACCAACTACAAGCCCTCTGTCCATGGAAGGCCTGCCCCAGAGCACCGTTTAGAATGTGGCTTTTAGAGAGAGATGGCTCAGTGGAATGAACGAGGTTGTGAAAAGCTGTGAAGTGTGGAATGAGGTGGGGATGCCAATTATCTTCTTTATGGAGTCAAGTC
The DNA here is from genome assembly GCA_008086735.1 of Cheirogaleus medius. Classification (NCBI taxonomy): domain Eukaryota; kingdom Metazoa; phylum Chordata; class Mammalia; order Primates; family Cheirogaleidae; genus Cheirogaleus; species Cheirogaleus medius. The sequence continues at coordinate 14,187,897 of VBSM01003204.1, read as the reverse complement.
TTGGATGGGAAATAGCATTGGAGAATGGTCCTTGAATATAGAGAGGTTCTCACACATTCACTGGTCCCAGCACTTGGAGTTGCAGGTGGGCTTGGGACAGCTCTGACTGGTTTAGAAATGCAGCTGTCAATATGTCCGCATCAGCTGTCACCACTGAGGGGCAAGACAGAGCTAAGAAGATGGCAGTGGAGCCCAGAGAGAGTAGAGGCAGGAGCGAGGCTGAGGAGGGAAAGGGAGGTAGGGAGGGTCCCTAAAGCTCCCCAAGGTCTTGCAATACAGCCTGGCTATGAGTGAGTTGTACCCCTGGGTAAATCCTGCAGAGAAGGTAGCTCATCTTTCCTGGAGACAACTTCTATCTTCCAGAGATAGTTGCCTTCTCGAAGTTAAGCCAAATCTTGTGCTGGAGCCATGGCCCCACCTGTTGGTGGAGTCCTCCACCCGAACCATTTGCCAAAATGATGGTGGGGCCAAGCCTGGTGTGTCTGAGCCAGATGGCCCTGGGAGACTACCTGGGTGACTCCCCTCTCTCTACTAAGGAGGAAAATGAGGCCCAGAGATGGGAGGGATTTCCCAAAAGTCATTCATCTAGCAAGTAGTGCACCATAACTTGGTGCAAGGCCTTCTTACACAAGATGTAGTAGTCAAGAGCACATTAACCGTAGAGCCAGACTTCACGAGTTCAAATCCCCGCTCTACCTCTATCAGCAAGAGGTTTGACCAATTTCCTTAACCACTTTCAGACTGAGCTGCCCCTTTTATAAATATGGAAACATAATAGAATTTACCTCATAGAGTTGTTTTCCAAATTAGATAAAATAATAAGTGAAAAGTACTTAACATAGTGACTCACATATAATAAGAGCTCAATGTATATTAGTAAGAAATATCCATGTTCTTTTTTCTACCCTCTGCAATAAACACCTCCTGCCTCCAAGTCTTACCCCCAGACCAAACTACTGAGTAGATATTGGGTTTTTCCAGAGCTTATCATAGGTCCACTCCTCTGGTTTTGCTCAAAGCAAAAGTCAGGAAGGGAAAGGGAAGAGGCCTCAGCTCCGTAAGCTTGTCTCCTATCCATGCTCTGTCTGTTTAGACTGGGGTTACAAATTTAAATGTCCAAAGAGAACAGACAGTATGTAAACCAGTGAGATGGGTGACAAGTTGGAGAGTACAGTTTGATCCTAGTCCCATGTAATTGTCTTTGCTTGCATTTCCTGTGAGGCTGAGAGCTGATATAAAAACAGCCATTATGGAACCAGCCATAATTTGAATGCTTGCAATGTCACCTTTGTGAGGGCACGTGGAGAGTTCTTATCTGATACCACTATTAACACTAGGTGGATATCTTTTAACTAGTAATCCAGGCCGTTATCTCATGGACACGGTGGACTGTGTAACCAACAAGATGTGCTTGTGTAAGCTGCATTATTGACAGCTCAGAGGCATATTTGTGGCCACACAAAGAGATGTGTTGGTTACTATGCATTTCAACTTTCTTTCTTTTATCCCACCCTATTTTTAAAACATCCTTATTTCCATTAAGAAAGAAATTATGTGGCCGGGCGCGGTGGCTCACACCTGTAATCCTAGCACTCTGGGAGGCCAAGGCAAGAGGATCGCTTGAGCTCAGGAGTTCGAGACCAGCCTGAGCAAGGGTTAGACCACCATCTTAACTAAAAAGAAAATAGAAAAATAATTACCCAGGCATGGTGACGTGCACCTGTAGTCCCAGCTACTCAGGAGGCTGAGGCAGGAGAATCACTTGAGCTCAGGAGTTTGAGGTTGCTATGAGCTATGATTGCACCACTGTACTCTAGCCAGGGTGACAGAGCAAGACTCCATTGCAAAAAAAAAAAAAAAAGAAATTATGTTTAGAGTAGTCTGTTCAAACAGAAATGTATAATGTAGACGTTAAAAGTCCCTTATATAGTCACCCCTTCAGAAGTAACCTCAGCAAGAGTTTGATAGGTTTTCTTCCAGTTTTATTTTATTGCATATACACGCTGTTTGCTAGGGCGGCCATGACAAAGTACCCCAGACTGGGTGGTTTAAACAACAGGATTTACTTTCTGTTGGGAATTAAATAGTTCTGAAGGCTAGGAGTCCAAGGTCAAGGGGTTGAGAGGGTTGGTTTCTTCTGGGGCCGCTCTCTTTGGCTTCTAGATGGCCCTCCCCTCCCCATGTGTTCATGTGGTCTTCCCTCTGGGCCAGTCGGGGTTCTAATCTTTTCTTATAAGGACATCCGTTGTGTTGGGTTAGGGTCTGCTCTAATGACGTCATTTAACCTTAATTACCTCTTTAAAGCTCGGTCTCCCAATACAGTCACATCCACACTGGGGATTAGGACATCAACAGATGTATTGGTTTCAGGGGGTGTGGACTGATGGTTCAGCCCAGCTCGTGCACACACACAATATCTGTGTCAACACCCACAGTGTCGTCCACAGGGCATGCTGGCTCCTCACAGCCCCTCTTCCTCCTTTAAGTTGTTTTATTTCTGTCTATTCATCTGAAGCTTATGTGATTGTTTTAAGTTTACTTTTCACATCACACATCAGTTGGCTACTGCATGAATTATGCTGTTTGCTATTTCTGTTATATGAGTTAGTTCCAAACTGATATTTTGGCCTTGCTTTCTTTTCTTAGCTCTTCCAGCGTCCCTGTTTAATCTTATTCGGTTGATTTATTACTACATCTTTTTATCTCTTTTTTGCCACAAAGGCCACATGCTCTTTCTTTTCTGTGTAAGTGCAAGGCGTGTGTTATCCGAAAGCCCCTGCTGCTTTCAGGAATGTTCTCTACACTTCTTCTATTTGACCTTCAGTCTTGCAGATCCTTTCTCCCCGAAGACTCCCTCCTTGCGTCTCTGGGTTCTTTTTACCTTCTGCCCCCAGGAGTTAAAAATGAACATTGACATCCTGCCTGTGTTCAGACTTTCAGCACTCTGTGTGTGTGTGTACACAGGGGTCTTAAGCAGTGGGTGTCTGTGAATTTTGTCTCTGCCCTGTCCTCTGGGACCTTACCCTGTCTATGCTGTCAGCATGCCCTCAGCTTCTAGATCATTCTCATTACCAGGTGAGGCCCATTCCCTTTGCAGGCTCCTTAAGGCCCCAGATGTATTGCTTTGCTATGGCAGTCAAATCTATAATATTTTACTGTCTTTAATGTCATGATTAGAAAAGATTGTCCTACTTTAAGAGTCTATAAAACAGTCATGTGTCACTTAAGGACAGGATGTATTTTAGAAATTCATCATTAGACAATTTTGTCATTGTGCAAACATCATAGAGTGTACTAACATAAACCTAGATGGTATATATAGCCTACTACACACCTAGGCTATGGGGAACATGCAACATCAAAGACACCTGTGGCCCTCCAGGTGCCTGAGTGCAGCCCCTCAACCAAATCCAAACTTTATTAAAAAGATAAGTTCTGTAAAATTTGGATTCAGTCAAAAGGTGGCACTCAAGGATTCAGAAGGCCACACGTGGCCTCAAGGCCATAGGCAACTGTAATACAATGGTAAATATTTGTGTATCTAAACATAGAAAAGGTAATGCATTGCCCTGTGATGTTACGATGGCTACAACATCACTAGGAGAGGCAATAGGAATTTCTCAGCTCCATCATATGGGACACCGTCATATATGCAGTCCTTCATTGACCAAAACGTTGCTATGCAGCACATGACTGTGTTCACCTGCATATTCTTCTCGGAAGTGCAAATGACTCCAATTTTTTTCCAAATGGCTAGCCAACTTTTCCAATGTCATTTGTTACATTATCCAAATTTTCCCACCAATGTAATATACTGAATAGTGTTTTTATATACGGCATTTATAATATAATGAATAGTGTATAGATGCAGAACTTTTATAGGCTTTTCTTTCAATCTCCTAGATATAGCGCTTCTAGTTATATCTATTTTTGGAACAGTGATGTATATTCACAAACATACTATTTTATATTATCATATATAATATATATGTCAATTTGCTTTTATACTACTGGTAAATCAAAAGTTGTAAAAGTCATATAAAAGCACCCACTTCCCTCTCCTTCTACTCAGCCTCCATGTACAAGGCCTAGTCCTAACGCCGACCCAATCAAAGCACAATGGATAATGCCCCAAACGAGAAGACCTCCTAGAGTCGACCGCTCTTGACCAAGGGTAACTCTGCCTAGCAGGGCCAAGGAACCCATGCTGAGTTATAAATTTGTCTGAACTTATCAAATCTTTATTTTGTGTAAGAGAGGTGGAAATATCTTATGTACATATCAAATAGTATCTCAACAGGTGGCCCCAGCATTTATCTTCGGGAGGGATCACTTTTTACTTTTTTAAAAAATATTTTTGTAGTCCATTTAGACACAAAAGTTTGGTTCTCAAGTTGCAAAGCCCAGGTGTGAAGTGTGAAGAGTTTAGGAGTTCAATTGCTTTATGAGAACAAAAGAAATTATTTTAGACTCCTAAGAGGAGAAAACAGAAACAAGATAGAAAGAAAGGTAGAGGCCAATGACACAGTAAGATTCCCAATGATGGCAGAGCTAAAAGGGCTTTTAACAGGAATCTAATATTTAAAGCTGGGTTGTTAGCACTCATATTGTATTGACACAAACTCCTTCACCTCTCCAAGTCTTCAGTATCATCTCCTCAAATGAAGATGGTGGGGAGGGGAGGCAGTTGGGGACAATGCGGGATGGTAGCTGTGTTCTGTGTCCAGGTCCATGTGTTGACAGGGGATGGTCCATGATCTAAACTTATTCAGCAGAAACACAATCTTAGAGCAAAGGTGACCATGAGAAGGTAAGTTCTCTAGACATTTGTAAAAACGTGAGGAAGATCCTTTATTTCTACAAATTATAGACTGGGGACTTTACACTAAGTCTGGTGAGCAAGGTGACTGGAGATGACACCCTGTAGTTATCTAAAATGTCACTGATTATCTCTGTGTTTGTCTTTCAGAGAACTGGCATCCTTCATATCTTTGGGGAAATGGATCTCCATATTGCTCAACCCACTTCCCAGAAATGGGGGTGGGAGGGGGAGAAAGAAGGGATATTCGAAATTTCAAAGCCTCTGCCAATTCTTCCAGTGGTCCATTTGTAAGCAGAGCAAATTAGAAATGATTAAGTTCTTTATCTATAACCTGTGGCTAATCACAATAGCTTCTTCAGAAGATTGTGGTGAAGATTAAATGATTAATGTATGTAAAGTGCTTTAAATATGCCTGGCACAAGAGTAAATTCTACATGCCTGGCTACACAATTGACTCACCTGGGGAGCTTTAAAACTACTGATGCTTGGGCCATTGAGCAATTATGTCATAATCTCTGGAGTGGGGCTCAGACATCAGCACTTTTCAAAGCCCCCTAGATGATTCTAATGTGCGGTCAGGATTAATAACCACTGTTTTATGGGATATCATTAATATTTTTACCCAAATGATATATTAAAGGTTGATTTGCCAGGAACAAAACCAGTCACACAAGTTGTTTATTAAGAAGTTCAATACTCCCACATTCCTCTCCTTTGGGGACCCTAGTTGGCAGGTACACTTTGCATTTAGATTTTCCCTAAGGAATGTTAATTGCTTGAGCTGTCATAAGAGAGTGGAATTTTTACATTTCTCTGATGAGAGGGAGAGAAGATCTGTACTGTACGACTAAAATCCAACCTCTATGTCTGTTTCGGTGGTCCCTCAAACCCAGCAAAGCAAGAGATCCTGTTTACTTGCTGGACTTGTGTACCACTAGAAATGCAAGACTTAGTCAAGAGCCATGCCAAAAAGTCACCAAGCCACCCTATATGGTCTGATGAGATTACAAGAAAACCAAAAGTCTTTCTAAGTCAAAAAGTTTTGCCTATATTTTCAGATCTTCTTGGTTTCCAAGCAGCCAGCCATCTGCTTTCAGCTTTCACCTAAGATTCAGCAATTTAAGGAAAGAAAAAGATTATTCTAGGTCAGAAATGTTCTGGGAAATGTTAAGTAATCTTGCCTCTGGAAAAGTACAATTTTTGGCATCTTTCCCAACCTTGGAAAACATGTTCATCTTCTGGGAGAAGAAAACCCTTATCTTTTCCTAGTTGGTGCCTTTTTCTTGACCTAGCTTCCTGGGCTTATGCTAAAACCCCTATTAACAACTTCTTTGGGGACAGGGAGCTGCTTAAGATTAGACTAGTAAAGGTGAGGTTGAGCAGGTGTGGATCAGCTGCTAGAATCATTAATTTATGTGTCCACAATGCCTGCCTGATGCAATTCTGTGATAGGCCCACAGAAATATAAGTTATTGAGGTAGGAATGTCCAGAACATCTCAGGTCTTTCCAGGTACGAATGAAAGCTCCCCTTGGAGGGCAAGGGCAAGTTGCAAATGGGAGTGGTTTGATTGAGGAGTTTCAGGAAGGCTGCTCAACATGGACAATCTCCTTGCGTACAGTGTCTGTCACAGACCTCTGGTGCCCAAGTGAAATCCAAGCAACTGCTAGAAAACCACACATGGTGCAGACTAAACATGATACATAAAAGTAGAGTTGGTGCAGGTAGCATGAAAAGAAAACTTCAGAAGTCTCATTAAGGTCCCAGCCAGGTGGAGGACTCTCTCCTGCAGACTGGACATCCAGGGCCACTGGAGTGAGAGTAAATCCAGGCTGGCCCCGGCCAGCGTGTGGGAAGGGCAGAAGCTACCCTGGCCTTTGGCATCAGCCATGTGTACTTTGTCAGACTGCCACCTGCTGAGCACTTCCCAGCAACTCCCTCTGCTTTTATGCCACACACCTGGAGTCCTCTCCGGGTTAGCGATCTTCTGGGCCCCAAAGGGAGGTCTTCAGTAGGAAGAAAAAGGAGAAGTCCAGAGCTCTTGAACTGTGTGACTGAGGACGCTACTCTTTCCTTCTCTAGACATCATTCCTGTGTTTTGAAAGGGCAGGGGGCTCTAGATTTTCTTCCCTCCCACCTGTGCACACTTACAATGCCCCAGATCTCCCCCATCATAGCAGCTGCATGTTGTGACTGCTCCTTGTGTCTGCTGGTCCCTACTGAGAGGGGCCTCATCTGTCTCATGCACCCTGTGTTCTCAGTACAGTGGCATGCACAGTGACATGTACACAGATACAAAAAAATGTATCTGCTGAATAAGAGAGAGAGAAGGAAGAGAGGGAGGAAAGGAGGGTGAGCTATCCCAGCAAGTCAATAGGAGTGCATTTGCAGGAAGGCTGCCAGGAGGCCTGGAAGTTCCTGCAAATTAGGAGGGGAGAAAGCTCCTTCTCTCCAATCCTTACGAAGGGAAAATAAGTAAGGCTGAAATTTTCTCAATTTAGTTAAAAGAAAAAGAGAGAGAGAGAAAAGAGACAAGAAAAGAAAAGAAAAAAAGAAAGAAAGAAATGAGGCAAGCTGCAAATGGCAAAACCAGATGTGGTCTAGATTTCCAACAGACAGCTCTGTAAATCTGATACAGCAAAGCTACATCTGGAAACCAAACTTTTGTGAACACCCCAGGCTGTTCCTCCCAGGGAAGTGGGGGTGACAGAACAGGGGGCAGAAGTGTTTTCTTCTGATGGTATCAGAAGGGCCCAAAGCTCTGCAAGAGCCAGCAGATGAGACTTCGTTAGAGCTTTGCAGTTTGCACACATTGTCTTATTCTGAAAAGAACTGTGTAGAATAGGGAGGTCAGCTGGGGGCTGGAGGAAGGTGGGGGCATTAGCACAGGTCTGGGCCTGGGAGGGACTGGCTGGAAAAGACCTCGCAGTTGAGGGCCCCAGAATTCTTCCTCTACCTGGACCAATTTGGAGGAGACTCTGGTGTGAGCTCTTAACACATGTGGCCTCTGAGGAAGGGGTGAAGGGGAAGCTGGTGGACTTGGAATCTCAGGGGGGTTTCTGCCATGACAAATCCTCTGGACTCCTGATTTGTCTTTTCTTTTTTATTTTATTTTATTTTTCTTAAAACAAGGTCTCACTCTTTTTCCAGGGCTAGGGGACAGTGGAATCATCACAGCTCACTCCAACTTCTAGTACCTGGGCCCAAGAAATCCTCCTGCCTCAGCCTCCTGAGCAGCTGGGACTACAGGTGCATGCACCATGCCCAGCTAATTTTCTTTTTTATTAGTATTATTATTATTTTTTGTAGAAACGGGGTTTCACTATGTTGCTCAGGCTGGTCTCAAACTCCTGGGCTCAAGCAATCCCTCTGCCTAGGCCTTCCAAAGTGCTAGGACTACAGGCATAGGCCACTGCGCCTGGCCTGGACTCTTGATTTCTCTTTAAATAATTTTTTTTAAAAAAAGTAATACTGAGGGATACTTATCATTAGATTATTTTTTACAACAACTCTGACCTTACACTCAAATCCTGGAATCACAGAATCATAGGCCTTGCCCTCCAGCCCATCTCAACCTGTATAGAAAGTGTCCCAGCTTTGTATGGCTTCAACATTGTCTCGCACCTTCTTTCAGCAAGGCCAGCACTGGGAGGAGGTAAGTGAGGCATCCCCTTGTGTCTAAAATTTAAGAGGTGCCAAAAAAACTCAGTAATCATGACAAATAACATTTTCAAAACTCAAAATGAATGCAAAAAAGGTCCATGATGAACAAAATATCAAAATTTTAAATAAAAAACATGATCTGATCTTGCACTTGCTTGATCTTGAAAGTGAGCACTTCATTTATCTGACCCTGGTCGTCTCAGCTCTGCCCAAACTCGTTCTCATTTTAGAGGCTTTGCATTTGCTATTCTGTCTGCCTGGAATATTCCTTCCAGATCCTTGTGCAGTTGGCTCCTTCTCATTGTTTAGGTTTCTGCTCTAATGTTATCTTCTCAGAAAAGCCTGTTGTTCTCTGACTTCACTCTCTAAAAATCACCGTTCCCCATACCCCCACCCCTGTACAGTTCTATTGCTCTCTATTCTATTACTGTTTTAATGTTTCAGAGCACTTAGTGGGCCTGGCACCCAGGGAGGGCTCCGCTAGGATGCATCTGTGGACGGGGCTGTTCTTGCCAGTCAGCCTGAGGCTGGGTTCGCTTTCCACATGGAGTGGACCCAAACTCACCATCTGCCTTCCAGCTTCTTTACCACAACCCACTTGTGCGTCTTTAAAGCTCTGAACTGTTCAACTGTCCTATCAGGTTTCACAAGAAAGTAGCAGCTCCAGAAAATAGATCCTGTCTGTGCTTGACTTAATTTCCTCTTGGACTTTGTATAAAATGTGCTATGCTTCTAGCTTCCCTAAGCCCCGGGAGGAGTGTGTGCGTGTGCGTGTATGTGTTTAAACAAGTTTAGATACCATAACATTCACTCGTTTTATGTGTACAGTTGAATGAATTTTGGTAAATTTACCATATGTTACAGCCAACACCATAATCCAGTTTTAAAACATTTGCATCACTCCATTAAGATCTTTCATACCCGTTTACAGTTAATCCCCACTTGTACCCCGAACACCAGGCAGTCACTAATCTAGTTTCTGTCTCTACGGATTGACTTATTCTGGACATTTCATATCAATGGAATCATTCAATGGATGGTCTTTTGTACCTGGTTTCTTTCACTTAGCATGATGTTTTGAGGTTCATCTGTGTTACAGCATGCTAAGCATTTTGTTCCTTTTTATTACTGAATGGTATTGCAGATGTGTGGTTTTGAATGGAACTAAATGAGCATTTCTGGCTCACGGCTCCCTCCCCTAGGTCTCTGTCCCGGAGAAGCAGCCCTGCAGCCCTCCTCACAAGGCCTCCCTCAAACCTGTGAGGAACCTTCCTCTGACTCTCAGAGGAAGGGCAAGTCTGGACCACCTCACCTAGCACTTGGTACAAGTTGCTTTAGACATGTGATGTCCTCAACTCAGTGTCCCTGAGTATCCCTTATTAGACCCTCTTTGCAAGGAGAAATTGGGTCCTCAGTTGCTCCTGTATTTTCTCAGTCTTCCAAGAACAGTGCTGAGCAGAGCATCCCTTCCCATCCCTTCAGCCCAGCTGCTGGGGCTGACTGCCGCGTCAGTGCTGCAGCTTCAGAGGACGCTGGGGCACAGAGGAAGAGCTTGGCTTGGCTGTGTGTCAGCTCCCCTGAGGCCACGGACCCTTATGTCCGTCAGGTTACACTGGAAAGAACACAGACTCTCAGTAACCAACATAGGTTCTTTTTTTTTTTTTTCTTGAGACAGAGTCTCGCTCTGTCACCTGGGTGAGAATGCAGTGGTGTCAGCTTAGCTCACAGCAACCTCCAACTCCTGGGCTCAAATGATCCTCCTACCTCAGCCTCCTGAGTAGCTGGGATTACAGGCGTGTGCCACCAAGCTCAGCTAATTTTTCTATTTCTAGTAGGTACGGGGTCTCACTCTTGCTTAGGCTGGTCTCAAACTCCTGACCTCAAGCGATCCTCCTGCCTCGGCCTCCCAGAGTGCTAGGATTACAGGCGTGAGCCACTGCGCCTGGCCAGGTTTCTCTTTTATAAAACAGAAAAAGTGCCTATCCCTCAGAGCTGTGAGGATTAAATGAGATAAGGTATCTGTAGCCTTTTCCAGCATGGAATATAGTATCTTCCTTCCCCATCATTCTTTCATTTTCTCCCTTCCATTACCCTTCCCTTTCTTTTCTCAATCCTCTCGTTCCACTTCTTCCTAAGTCTAAGATGAAAGGAATTGTGAAGCTGCTTCAGAGTTTTGGTAAAAAGTAGTGTTCACGTAATGCCTAAGTGTTCATGTCACTATCTCAGTGGAAGGACTGAATGTGTTTCAGGGAGGAGTTCCGGGGACCCAGAATTCAGTTTTGAAATTGCTGAGATGTTGCAAGGCAAGCAGGCAGCCCTTGGATGTGTTTCATTGAATTTGCATAATTGAAGTCCCAGACAGGTATTGCTTGTTTGTTTTAATTTTTTGTATTTATTGTCAACATTAAAAGACTTAGAAGTTTCATATTATAATCTGGATTTCTGACTTCTCTAGGAAAAAATCAGAAGATCTAACAAGTGGGTTTCATGCTTAGAAGGACAAGTGCCCTCCTGCCAGCCACGGTGCCCATGAGTTTTCTCTTGCTCCAAAGACTCTTCACCCACACTCATTTACACTACCTGCCTGGCCCTCGAGCACTAAAATCTGTGTCCCTTTGAAAGACGACCCTCAAAGAGGAGCATTCGGGGAATGTACAAAGGCTGGGTAAAGAGGTGAGTTGCTAAGAGATGCAAATTGTCCACCTGGGGTGAGGGGACTATTAATCTGCCTTTATTTCATCTTTATATGCACTGTAGGATATAGATGCTAAGAAGAGCTTGAAGTGGAGTGGGAGTGAGAAGTGGGAGTGGGGGAGCTCACTTCGTCTTAACTTTTGTCTAGGGTCTAGAAAGGGGAGGTTTGGTGAATTCCTTTCTATGAGACTGGGCGCGGGGCCTCATGCTTGTAATCCTAGCACTCTGGGAGGCCAAGGTGGGAGGATCACTTGAGCTCAGGAGTTCGAGACCAGCCTGAGCAAGAGTGAGACTCCGTCTCTACTAAAGATAGAAAAAAATTAGCAGGGTGTGGTGGCACTGTAGTCCCAGCTACTCAGGAGACTGAGGCAGGAGAATCGTTTGAGCTCAGGAATGTGAGGTTGCTGTGAGCTAGGCTGACACCACCACACGGCACTCTAGCCCAGGTGACAGAGAGAGACTCCATCTCAAAACAAAACAAAACAAAAAAAAGAATTCCTTTCTGTGCTTAATCCTTTGCCATCCATTTAATGTGAGACCATGTATGTAAAGTGCTTAACTCAGTGGCTGACATAGACACAGTAAGCATTCGATTCACACTAGATGACAAGTATTGTTGTTGTTACCAACTTTTTCCTCTGATGTCCTGCCACTCAACCTGTTCCCGGCAAGATGGAATTCCCCAAATGCTTGCCTTTCTCTATCCTGACCCACTACTGGTCACCTTTTCCCTGCACTCTGCCTGCTGACCTCCCCAAGGCCTGGACTCACTCGTCTGCAGCCCTAAGCTCACTCCTTAACATATGACACTTCCCCTTTGGCCCTGACTTCTGGCTTCCCTCCCCTACCAGGGCTAGCACGTCCACCCCTGGCTGCACTGCGTCTAGCTGCTCCAGGTCAACCACTCACACTGTCTAGCCCTGCTAGATGTAAATGCAGGCTCTTAGAGACAGTGCTCCCAGGGGGCTCTCTAACGGGACCTGGACTTTAAAGAGTACAAGTCAACAGGCTCCTGTGATTGTCTCAGGGGAGTCAGGAACTGCATGAGAGCAGAGACTGTGTCTGTGCCTGTCTTGTTCACTGCTGTATCCCCAGTGCCTCAGACACTGGTACAAAGCAGATGCTCAATAAATACTCATTGGATGGATAAATGAATGAATGGACAAATAAATGAAAGAATGAATGAAAATGGATCAGGGACCAAAGTGGTAAAACCTGCCTCAGTTTTGTAACTCTCCTGGATGTGTAGGTTTTGTGATCCTGCCTACTTCTCTTTAGTGAGTAGCACCAAAGTCATTAAAGGCAAAAGTGTCCATGCCAACCTCATGGAGGAAGGGGCTGGGGAGATCAGGTGCCAGGATGTAGAGCAAATGGTGCCAGCCTGTGATAGAGGCTGAGCGGTGGGGAGGACAGGGATCCCGTGGAGCCAGCCGGAGCCTTTCCTCTGGAAAGACCCCTCCGGGGCGTTGACTAGAAGGGTCCCTGCCCTGAAGAAGACCAGCCACTATGCAATCCGCCACTTGCTCTTTATCCTGCTACATAGAGGGGTCTAAGCAGGAGAAAGACCTGCTGGAGTTTTCCACCTGGAGATACCAGGTGACAGGCCTGTCCTGCAGACGTGGTATTGACCTCAGGCAAGGCCCTTACCCCATTTATGGGCAAGTTGGTAGACGTGGCCGCTCTGAGGTTATCAAAATGCAGACGCCTCCTACATGCAGCTGGTTCTTAGCTCTGGTGGTATAAAGCCAACAGCATCACCAACCACACTGTGGCCTTCCTCCTCCACTCCTCGGTTCCATTTTTCTTCCTGCCTGTTTTCTCTGTGAGGTGTGCAGTTCAGGAGGCCTCAGTCTCCCAAGCCCCAAACAGACAAAGCTGCTTTCCTTCCCTTCTGAGCAGTCACAGCAGTGTGAGCCCAGATGTGTGTCCATCGCCTTCACCTCGCCACCACCGCCAGCCCATTTGTCCCACAAAAATGAGCCATGAACCCTCTTTGGGCTCCATCACAACCCAGATGAGAGATCCAGGCCTCACATGCTGGAAAGCAAATTGCTACTTCTCTTTCTTTTGGCAGCATGTCTCTCTTTGGGCAGAAGTTAATTCTAGCTAACCTCTGTCAACTTCCAAAGGTTGATGTTCACTTTGATTTTTCTGCAAATTAGTGCTTCCCCTTTTCTGATGCACAGCAAACCTGGGGTGCCCTGATGGCTGAGATGAGGCAGAGTCTGAGCAGCTTTGGGTCTCAAGGATGTTGCATCTCCTGCTGCATCCTGGGGACACAGTCCCACCAACACGATGATGCCATAATTGGGGTCAGTCATAATAGGGAAATTCATTTCCCGTAGTCTGCACCATTGTACCACCTTAGGACTTCTCTTTCTCATTTGTTACTCAGGATCCAGGGTTGTCCCAGACACGACACAGTGGATGCTCTGTCATACCCTTATGGCCGAAGCACAGTGGCACAATCATAGCTCACTGTAACCTCCAACTCCTGGGTTCAAGGGACCCTCCCACCTCAGCCTGCTGAGTAGCTGGGACTATAGGCGTGGGCTACTGTACTCGTTCTCCTTTGTTTAACCAGGCTTCCTACCAAACACTTTATCTCTATTAACTCATTCAATGCTCACAGCAATCCTACAAGCCATGTAATATTATTTCAGATGAAAACACAGGCTTAGAAATCTTAGGTAATTTGCTCAAGGTTACCCGGCCACTAAATGGTAGAGCTGGAATTCGAACCCAGGACATGAGACTCCAATGCCCCATACCCTCACCGCCATCACCACATCCTCTTATAAAGCTGAGGGTGAAGGAAGGAGGGAGGTCTATACAAGGGTTTCTTTTGGGCCTTTGGGCCTAACCATTAATGAGCCCTCTCTAGGGAAGGGAAACCAACATCTGGGTAGAACTTGAGCCAGCTGTCTGCTCCTCCCAACTCCCAGCTGGTAGGGAATATGTCGTTCCCAATTAGAATCTGACATCTGGCAGTGACAATATCAGGGCACCTGCTCATGCCCTACAATTACCCTAGCCTTTGGGTCAGAAAAAAAAAAAACAAAAAAAAACTCCTTGCACTAGATCCTCAAAGGAGCCCAGGCTCTGCCCCAGCTCCCAGGAGGCTCATGGTCTGGTGGAGGTAATGAACTTTCCATTGCTCTGTGTCTCTCCTGCTCACACCTTCATCCTCTGGAAAGACCCTGTCATGGCCTTTGACTAAAAGGGTCCTCACCCTGAAGAAGACCAGCCACTGAGCTACAGAGACTCAAGGAATAAGCCACCACCCATCAGTCTCCTGTCCCCTGGCACTTACCGAAACCACTCAGCCTCCAGGGAAACCGCAGATTACCTGAGACTGATACCACCTGGCTGAACTCTGCCCTACAGTTTACGGGCCTGTGTGAAGTCTGATTTAACTGTGCCAAACCTTTTGATCTAAAACCGGGATGTATAGACGTGCTCTGACTGTACACACCAATTCTCAGAAGCTTATTTTCTTGTGGCAGAGCAAGAGTGGAAAATACAGCGCATCTGAAAACTCCACTTTTTTCACCCTCTTTTCAAATCCTGAGACCTAGACCCTTGTTCTCACAGTCAAACCTTTAACCTCCACTTCCTATGTGCTTTAGGCTTCTTTAGCAGAGAAACTACCAGGAAGCTGCCCCCAGGCATGCACCCGCAGGTTTGTTTTCTGTGTTTACAGAAGTAAAGCATGTTGGCTGCGGTTTGAGATGCCTCATGCACATAGACCTGGCAGGCCTCACCCGGGGACTGAACGTGGAGGGGGAGAGAGAGGGAGGACTCAGGAATGACACTGAGGTTTTTGGCCCAAGTTTCTGGATATAGAGAAGACTAATGGAAGGAAGTTTCCAGAAGGCAACTTACAATTCCACTTCCTGAAAGAGGAGTATTCCATCCAAGGAATTATAAAGAAGACACTTGGAAAGAACTGTCCCCATGCCCCTAATATGGAGGAGGGAGTCCAGGAGGCAAGGGCGGACTGTGCGACTCCTGGGACCTGCTGTGCTTGCGTCACCTTTCGCTGCTGCGTGTCAACAGTGCTCAGGAGCACCTTCCGTGATTCCCTGATGGCAGAAGATTCTGGGGCAGCAGGGGAGGCAGAGGCCCCAGGAAGGAGGCTATAAACCACTACACCATGTGCCTTTTGAATGGCAGTTAAGCCAAAGAGAAAATAATATACGAGAAAACTGGCCCCCGGTGTAGCTGTTTTAGCAAACACAGAGAAGAAACCGCAAATAGCAAAATTCCCCAGTTCGGACTGCTCTTGGCCCCGCGCCTGGCGGGCTCCTGCGCCAGTCACGTAATGAGTGTTACAGGTTTCCTCTTACTAGGGAAATACCTCAAGTACAGGAACAATGCTAATGACAAAAATGCCAGATGCAGTGGTTGGCGGGAAACTTCTATTAGGCCTTTGCAGGTTAGACCACAAAGTTCCCCCTTCTGAACATCTGAACGTACGCAGTTTTTGGAAACCAGCATAACTGATGTGAGTTTCACTGCCCCGTACTGAGATGTAATAAACGTCACATTTGTTTATTTCTACAAATAAGAGCAATTTGCACAGGCGCCGCCCCTACTTGGTGAGTGGAACGTTCAAATGCAGTCTATAATTCAGATGGTCTCGACATCTCCCTAGCACACAATCGCACATACACACGGAGGATCCTGCACAAACCCTGGGATTGCAGGGTGCAAGAATGCCAGGGAAGGGGCAAATCAATGCAGGAGCTTAATCCTTTGATTCATAATGTCAAATGCTGGTCCCCACTGTTGTCTCTTGGGTATTGCTGCCCATAGAAGGCTCAGGGATGCCTCTAACAGCAACACAGGCCACAGAGCAACACCCTGAGGCCATTTCCTCCACCCAGAAAGCTGAAAATACTCCCCAGACATGCTCAAAAATCTCTCACCTCTGGCAATTCACCTCTGCTGTCCTGTGCGCTTAGGCTTCAAAAGTTCTGGGGAAGAATTTCTGCTGTACCCTCCACCTTCAGCCCTGCAACACCAAAAGAAACCCAAGCTTAAGTTAAGGAAACCCAAAGACTTGACTGCTTTCTTAGGAGGAGGATGGGAGAGGAAAATAAATACGTGTGGCAGGAAGAATAAAACTTCTGTTAATTTCTTAATAAATTACTCTGTCACACTGACTCCAAAAAATTCAGTGTTTGCAGCGGATGCTAAAGCTTTGAAAAGAGTGTTGCCTTCCCTCTTTTTGTAGGTAAAAGCATGAGAATGCCAGGAGGAGGGATTACACTGAAGAAAGAGGAAACATACATCAATGGAATCCATTGAGTTGGGAGTCACTAGCTGTTGAAGCCACTGAAACAGTTCAGAGTGACCAGACAGTTTCCTGCAAAGGGTGCAACGAATGAAGAGGTAAGAGGAGAGGAAGCACTTATCCAGTCTTCCTTAAGTTGTAGGAGGAGACAATTGATGTGGGCCCACTACACTGTGGGCAGTCATCATGGTCACATATAGGGAGGAAGGATGGCAGAGGAGACAGTTTGGTGACCTTAAAAGCTCTCTTTTAGCCAGGCATGATGGCTAATCCTACAGACACACCTGTAATCCTAGCACTCTGGGAGGCCAAGGCGGGAGGATCACTTGAATTCAGGAGTTCAAGACCAGCCTTAGCAAGAATGAGACCCTGTCTCTACCAAAAATAGAAAAAATTATCTGGGCATGGTGACAGACAGTCCCAGCTACTCAGGAGGCTGAGGTAGGAGGATTGCTTGAGCCCAGGAGTTTGAGGTTGCAGTGAGCTATGATGATGTCACTATACTTTAGCTGGGGGGACAGGGTGAGACCCTGTCTCAAAAAAATAAAAATAAAAAAATAATAGGCTCAAAGCTCTCTTCCTTTCCAGGGCCCTGGTACAGTCCTCCTATAAAATGCTCCTTGCTGCTGTATTACCTTCAGATATTCCTCCTAAACCTGATTGTTTCTGTCTTGCCTCTGATCTCACCTTCAGACCCTTGGCCTTATATCTAGTTGCAATTCTCTACTTAACTTCATAGACTTTATATTTAGGCTCTCTTAGCTTTTCAAGCTCCCCCATGGAGGATTCAAGTATTGGTTCTCTCTGTCCTCACACTGAAGCCCAGGGTCCTTCCTCCTATCTCCCTTTCTCTGGCTGGCTCCAGAGAGCCTGGGATAAACACATACTCTCTCAAAAGCCAAGGTCAGACAGTTATTCTAGGAAGCCCTGGAGTCTCCATTTATGACAACCCCCACTCATGTTTGACATGAAAGCTCGGGCTTGCTGGGGCTTTCTGTGGCCTGGCCTCACCCTACCCTTTTCCTGGGATGTGGGTGACTAATTCTTCGGCAATTACAAATTCTTCTTGCTCAAACAAGGAAGAAAACCGGGGCCATTTCAGTGCTGTGCTCCTCAGTTCCATGGTGCTATGCCCACCATTAATGGTACCAGAAACAGGATTCTGCATTCACAGCTTTCCTTTTGACTGATGCTACCTGCATTATCTGGAGCCCCACAAGCCTCTCTCTCCCTGCTATCCCCATGGCAGGAGTTCTGGGAAAACACAGCCAATATCTATAAATCCCAAACCCAAGTAGGTACAAAGTCATACTCAACCAAGCATAGTCCACAAGCTGAAAGAATTTTTAAAAGGAAACCCAATCTTTAATTTGCATCTCAATTGCATTGAGAGGGATTTAATTTATAACTACCAATAAGATTTTATGGCAGAAAGCCTTTAAAAGTAAGATTTTGAGAAGGAGGGCTTATGACATTAGTGAACAA
Organism: Cheirogaleus medius; assembly: GCA_008086735.1. Taxonomy (NCBI): domain Eukaryota; kingdom Metazoa; phylum Chordata; class Mammalia; order Primates; family Cheirogaleidae; genus Cheirogaleus; species Cheirogaleus medius. Next base: position 14,169,935 of record VBSM01003204.1, on the reverse strand, counting down.
ACCCTTCTCGAAGATCCTGTCGTTTTTCTGTTGCATGATCAGTAGAGTTAAATGCCGAATCCCCCAGGAGCTGTTGGCAGCAAAATGAGGTTTGCTAAAGAGTTTTGGCCCTCACCAAAGGAAAACCCCAGAGTGTTCCAAAGTGTTCCTCTTGAGAAGAACAAAGCAAGGATAAACTATTAGAATGAATGTTTATTCCTACTGAGGCTTTAAGATACAAAAGATTTTCACAATGAAACATCAGAACTTCTCTAATTTAGTGGTTCCCAAACTAGGGTTCTGAAAGGTAGCACACTGAGAGATTCAGACTGTTTCCAATACCATATTTTATCTCTTCTAAGACACTATCAACATAAAATATGTGTACCATTGAGAAAGGAGAAAATACAGTCAATTAAACAAAATGCCCTACTTATAGTATCAGGTTTCAGAGATGTGAAAATCTGTAAAGTCATTTATGACTTAGAATCAATAACATACGGTTGTGTCTGTGTTGTCAGGGTGAAATGAGTCATTCCTTACAGAGTGCTGAGAGCAGCGCTTGACACATAGTAAGAGCTCAATAAATGTTAGGCATGAACGTTAATTATTGAAACATCTTGGCTATTCATATGCTTAGGACTTAATCCTAGTAGAGACAGGAAGCTGTAATCAGGGAGAATAATTCACTTTCTCATGGCAGAACAGAGAAGTACAGGGTGAGTTGGTGGATGGGTTGGTTGGTTATGAAGAAATCGTCTCAGGGTAGACCAGAGAGGCGGTGTGGAGCTGAGGCGCACATGTGCCGTCCGTGCCTGCGGGAGGATCTATGGGCCTGGTCACTGTTTAGAGCCAGGCTAGAGAACAGAAGCCCCTGCATACTGAAAGCAAAGTCAGAACAGGGAAAGCCTGGGTGAGAAGGTTTAAGAAACCTGTACTAATACCTTAGAAATGAGGCTGTGAACTAGTAGCATGCCTACTAGGGAAAGGGTCCCTCACCGTCTAAAAGGATGATAGCAAGATTTCACCACCAGCCACAGAGAGAAAGGCTCTGCCCCGACAACCCCAGCCCCCATGAAGCTCTGTGTGGGACCAATGCACCTCACCCTTGGTGTCCATTGCCAACATCCCCTCTGACCTTGCATTTGAAGCCACACTTGGCAATGTTGTCAGCTAGCACTTATCATTCAGGGTGGGGTGTTGGAACCCCAAGTCTTTCATGAAGAATGGATGCCATCAGTCAGAGAAACAAGGACACAGGCAAAGCAATGACACATTAGACCCCGTCCACCTTCCGTGCTTCAGAAACCCATTCTAGAGGAAGAGCTGAGGCAGCTGCCAACAGCAGCCATACCCATTTTGAGAAGACTTGTTGCAGAAATCAGCTTCCTGCACTGAGCTTTTCTCTGGCCCATAAAGTGGAGCCCGTCCTTGGTGAACTAACCCCAGGCCTACATATTGCAACAGGCAGGTCAGGTGGGCATGCCGGGACAGGGGACAAAGTGCAACTTCCAGCAGCTCCATGTTGGACGGAGGGGGGGCTAGTGGCAACAGCCAGGGCAGTTTGAGAGAAGGGCTGAGGCTTCCGTTTCTACTCAGCATTTGGTTGTGGGGTTTCACAATAACTAAAATCAGCAAGGAGACTACCTATGCTTCCTGATCACAGATAATCACGGCTCTCACAGGTGTATTCACCACCTACTGACATACAACATACATGTTGCACAAACAGTTCTCCCTGTCCATAGAAAGGCATTAAAAATCTATGAAAAAAGTGTCAGTTGTTGGGAAATCAAGAGTCTCTTTTAAATTTCTTTCAGAATAATATAAGAGCAAATATGTTACTCTAGCAAATCTTTATAAAGCAGAACAACCTTATTCAAACCCAATCTTGGGAAATGTCAGAAACTTTCTGACATTACTTCCTTTGCTACACAAATAATTTTCTCTACATTTTGAACTTGGGATTTATGATTTTCAAGCCTAGGGTCACCTTTGAAGTGTAAAGGCTATAAAACCAGAATTAATCCCCCAATTTCTACACTCTCTCTAGAAGATATTCAGTGCACATCAAAGACAAGCTCTATCAAAAATATGTTGTTTCAGCCAAGGTTAGGCATTGTTCATTTTCTTTTTGACCAACACGAGCATGCGCATGCATACACACAAAAGTTATCCTGATTTTCTTGATTTCTTTGAACTTTAAGCAAAGGCAGAAATCCACTATTGTTATTTACCAAAACTTTTTTTTTTTTTTACAAGAAGACTGTTTCCCAATAATCTCCATTTAATTTTTCATCCTAAGTAAAATGTGGGTGTCACCATATCTTGCCTAAGCAACAGCAGGCAAGCTATCCCAAAATTGCTTTATGTTTTTGCTTTTCCCTTTCTCTCCTTGAAATATGAGGTATTCAACAAGCATTAGTAAATTTCTCTCCACAGTAAGGTCTCTAAGGATAAGGTCAGTGCCAGATTGGTTAGAATTCTTACTGAGCGCAAGAGAGAGCTATGTGGTTTCTATGAGACAAAGGTCAAGATATCATCCTTTACTTCCCTCAGAAAAGTATGGAAGAATGGAAGTATGCATAACCTTTAAGGATCAGAAGGATATTATATCTGAGATTGTTTTTAAAAATTATAATTAACAGTTTGTTAATGCATAATTTACATACCATAAAATTCACCCATTTAAGAGCAATGGTTTTCATATATTTACAGAGGTGTGCACCCATCACCACAATCTAATTTTAGAATATTTCCATCACCCAAAAAAGAAACGTTGTGCTCATTTACAGTCATTCCTGCCATGCCCCTTCCTCCTAGCCCTAGGCGATTATTAACCTACTTTCTCTCTCTACAGATTTGCATTTTCTGGACATCCCATACAAAAATAATCATATAATTTGTGTGCTTTTGTATCTGGCTTCTTTCACTGAGCATAATGTTTTTGAGGCTCACCCATGCTGTAGCATGTGTCAGTACTTCATTTCTTTTTTTCCTTTTTTATTTTATTTTTTATTTTTTGAGACAAGGTCTTGCTTGGTCCCACAGGCTGGAGTGCAGTGGCACAATCGTAGCTCACTGCAGCCTTGAACTCCTGGGCTCAAGTGATCTACTAACTCAGCCTCCTGAGTAGCTAGAACTACAGGCGTGCACCACCACCCCCAGCTAATTTTTAAATTGTTTGTAGAGATAGGATCTCACTATGTTGCCCAGGCTGATCTCAACCTCCTGGCCTCAAGAAATTCTCCCTCCTTTCCTTCCCACAGTGCTGGGATTATAGGCATGTACCACTATGCCTAGTCTATTTCATTTTTTTAACTGAAATGAAATACACATTGCATAAAATTTACCATCTTAACCAGTTTTAAGTGTATATAGTTCAGTGACATTAAGTACATTCACATTGTTCTGCAACCACCACCATCCATCTCCAGAACACTTTTCGTCTTATAAAACTGGAACTCCGTACCCATTGAACAATAACTCCCCATTCTCTACCCCCAGCCCCTGGGGGAGAGACCAATTCTATAGAATCTATAGAACTGATTATATAGAATATATTCTCTGTGAATCTGACTACTCTAGGTCCCTCATATAAGTGGAATTTGTCCTTTCGAAACTGGCTAATTTCACTAAGCATAATGTCTTCGAGGTTCATCCATGTTGCAGTGTGTGTCAATACTTCTTTTCTTTTTATTGAAAAGTAATATTCCATTGTATGGATAGACCACTTCTTTTTAAAACCATTCACCAGTTGATGGACATTTTGATTATTTCCTCTTTCTGGCTATTACAAATAATGCTGCTTTGAACATTCACATATAAGTTTTTGTGTAGACATATGTTTTTATTTCTCCCAGGTAGATACCTAGGAGCGGAACTGCTGAGTATATTAATTTCCTATTGCTGCTGTAACAAATGATCACAAATCTAGTGGCTTAAACAAAACAAATTTATTGTCTTACAGTTCTGGAGGTCAGAAGTCATTCCTTGCCTTTTCCAGCTGCCCACATTCCTTGGCTCATGGCTGCATCACTGTAACTTCTGCTTCTCTTGTCACATCTCCCCCTCTGACTCTCCTTGCGCACCCCCACTTTCTCTCCTAAGGACCTTGTGATGACATTACATTAAGCCTGTCCGGATGATCCAGGATAATCTCATCTCAAGACCTTTAGTTTATTCACCTCTGCAAAGTTCCATCTGTCACATAGGGCAACATATTCACAGGTTCTGGGAATCAGGACATGGATACCTTTGGTATTACCCTGCCTACTACACTGAGCTGTATGGTCATTCTACATTAAACATTTTGAGAAACTGCCAGACTGTGTTTCAAAATAGCTGCACCATTTTACATTCCTTCCAGCAATAGATGAGGGCTGCAATTTCTCTACAGCCTCACCAACACCTGTTATTGTCTGTCTTTTTAATTATAGCCATCCTAATGGGAATGATGTGGTCTCTCTTTGTGGTTTTGATTTGCATTTCCCTATTGACTGATGATGTTGAGGATCTTTGCACATGTCTGGGATCATAAGCACCAGACATGTTTGGTTCCTTTTTATCAGAGACTGAGGGAGTTAAGGAAATAAAACGCATTCCCTAAGCTTTCTCGGTGTGTTGTCTCTTGCTTCTCACCTCTCTCTCATAGTCCCTTGCACGATTCAGTGATGTCTGTAACTGTTAGGGAGGTAGCTTGTACCATGGGCTGAGAAAGAATTCTTAACTCAAAAATTAGGATAGGTTTAAAGCAAGAAGTTTATTTTATTCAATATTTCCCAGGAGAGGAAAGGACAAGGCACGAAAGAAAAAAAGTGTCATCCCCAAGGATGAGTGGCTTGGGCTTTTTTTATAGAATAATAACTGGAGGTGGTTGTTTTTCTTTGTTTGTTTGTTTGTTTTCTCTGCTAGGCTGGCTGTATCAGACTTCTCGGAATGTGGTCTGGCAGATGTGGAGGAGCGTTACACTCCCTTGTCTGTCTGCTCAGTACTTTTCAAGTGCTATAAAACAAACTCTTAAAGACAACAAGTTAAGTCACAGTGGTTAAACAATCAAAGGGGCATTGTGTGTGTGATTTTTCCCTTTTTTTAATGATAGTTGGCTTATTAACAATGCCATCCTTTCAGTAAGCCACAGGGGAGGACATATAGAATGCTGGAGTACAGAGGTGCTAGGCTGCCACCCTCACTACCATGCCTTATATCCCATAACTGGGCCAAGCCCTTTGCCAGGTGGAAAAGTTGAGAACTTGACTACAATTTAGTGATGTTTCTCTGTAAGTGATCTCCTGGGGTGAAATGGTGACACAGCTTAACAGCTATCCTTACCTCTCAGAACCTCTACATCTGTGAGTACTCTGTTGCCATTTCAGTTTTGCAGAAGGAATTATGCAAAGCTGGGTGGGGTAGAGGGAGTTCTGTACCCCACAGTGATGAAACTCTCAGCTACAGAACCTCAAGTCCCTTCCTGACTGAGGCCATGGCAGAAGCGCTCACTCACACAGCACATGAAAGAGGCCATGCTCAGAATGGTCTCTCCCTGCTCCCAAAAAACCTAGCGTCAGCCCTTCTTCCTTCTGGAGAGAAGGTCAGAAACCCTCCGGAATTTTCAAACAGTTCTGGCCCCAGAATGGCCTGTGCTAACCTTTAGGGTGCTCGAGAGACGGTGTTTCTAACCAGGTGTCTCATCCCTCGGCCACGAGAGGGGCAAACTCTCCACGCCATCACCCATCTCTTCCCCTCCTCACCACCAGCCTCTTCCCTGTCTCCCCTCGCTCTGGACCTCAAACTCCCTAAGGCGTTTCAGCAAGCCCTGGAGATCTCGTGGCCAGCCAGAGTGGTCCCAGCCTTAGGATGACTAGGTCCCCGGTTCAGGCAGCTGATTGACACAAGACCGTGAAGGAAACGCCACCTGGCTCAGGCCTGCTTTCTCACTGTCACCAACTGTCCACCACATTTGACAGTTCCCATTTAGCAGCTGCCAGTGGCAAATGACTGTGAGAAACAGAAGCCCCGGGTTCACACACAAGCCACTGTGCCTTATTTTCAGCTGAGGCCTGTTAAGCCTACGTGGCAAACCCCACAATGTCTCATATCCCCATTTTCGTTTCTCCTTTTCCACTGCTGTCAGACAATATGGCCTAGGAGATTTTTGCTCTAGGGAATGTATGATCTTTTCTTTTCCTGGGCAAATAATTGGTGTCATTAATATTCCATGGGTAAGGGATTCCAATTAAACAAAGCAGATTGAACACATATTTGTATCTGTCTTCATTTTTAAAACCCACTAAAATGACAGTAAAAGGAATGTTTTTCAAAAGGCATAAACCAACAAAGACAAAGGAAATTATAGTAGATTCAGATATGAGTAATATTTTTGTAAAAGGAAATATAGTAGATTCACAAGAGAGGTAACTGACCTGCGAGGTAGGAGAAAGGTGGAAATCCTGTAGGAGGAAGCCAAGCACAGGCAAAATGGTTCCCACCTGAGAGAGGCTTAGGACTTGGAGATGCTAGCGCTTCTTACAGCAGTGCAAGAAGCCAGAAGACAATCAAACAATAGCAGAAGAAACTGCCATAAGTAATCATTTTTTAAAAGAAAAAGAAAAGTTTGTCCTCCTCGTCTTAAGAAAAAAATGCATCACTCAATCAACCTCCATCCTTTTTAAGATACACTGTATCCCATAGGAGGAAGAAGTTCTAGTGTTCTATTACACTACAGGGTGACTGTAATTAACAACAATTTATTGTAAATTTTCTTTTTCTTTCTTTCTTTCATCTTTCTTTCTTTCTTCTTTCTTTCTTTTCTTTCTTTTCTTTTTTCTTTCTCTCTCTCTTTCTTTCTTTCTTTCTTTCTTTCTTTTCTTTCTTGTTTTTTCTGACATGATCTCGCTCTGTCACCCTGGCAAAAGTACAATGGCATCATCATAGCTCATGGCAACCTCCAACTCCTAGGCTTGAGTGATCCTCCTGCCTCAACCTCCCCAGTAGCTAGGACTACAGGGGCGTACCACCATGCCAAGCTAATTTTTCTAATTTTTATTTATTTATTTTTTTGTAGAGATACGGTCTTGCTCTTGCTCAGGCTGATCTCAAACTCCTGGCCTCAAGTGATCCTCCCACCTGGGCCTCCTAGAATGCTAGGATTGCATACGTGAGCCACCACACCTGGCCATACGGTAAATCTTCAAATAGCTAGAAGAATGGGTTTTGAATGTTCCCAACACAAAGAAATGATACAGGTTTGGGGTGATGGATATGTTAATTACCCTGATATGATTGTTACACACTGTATACATGTATCAAAATATCACACTATACCCCATAAATATAATTGTGTACCAATAATAATAAAAGCGAAAAAAGATAGACTGTGTTCCTATTTTTCCTTCTCTCCTGCAGTCAAACTGATCTTACATATTGTCTGCATCCCCGGTCTTCACACCCTGCGCTCCCTCCCACTGTGGGATGGGCTGGTCTAGCTTCTCCCTCATTTGCCTAAAGCTGCTCTTGCAGTTGCTAATCTTGCAGTGGGCACTTGAGCTCCCTCTAGCCTGTGACATTGTTCACTTTTCTCTCTTTCTCGAGACCCTTTTCTGCCCTTGGTTCTGAGTCTCCACACTCTTCTGGCATCTGGCTTCTCCTTTGTGACCTTCTTAACAAGCTCTTCCTTTCCTTCTCCCTTAAATGCTGGTGTTCCTGGGATTCTGTCTGGTTCTTATCTCACTCTGCCTGCTATACCAATTCTTTATGTACCCACTGGAAACTCCACAAGGGTTTCTCATGGACCAATTAAACTCAGCTCTATTTACCATCTTCTCAACCATCTTCTGTGTCTGAGAAAGGCACCACCACCAAAACCATAAACTTGGCACTGCTTCCACACTTCTCTCTCTCCCTCACTGTTCTGGTTATCTATTTGCCAAACAAATTATCCCCCAAATATAGTGGCTTAAAACAATTGTTTATTTTGCTCATGATTTTGTGGGTCATGAACTCATGAAGGGTTTGGCTAGGCAGTTTATCTCTGATCTGTGTGGCATCAGCTGGGACATCTGGGGGGAGGAGTCCACTGTAAAGATGTCTTCTTCACTCACATTGTCTGACACCTCACAACTCCTTGATCTTGTTCTCTTCACACAGCATCTCATTCTATAGGGTCTCTCCGAGTGGCGTCGGCTTCTCCAAGCATGTTGTTCTCAGGAGAGTCACATTTCTTACGTGGAGGCTAGGTTCTAAGAGACAGGAAGTGGAAGATACAAGGCGTGTTGGCTCTACACTTGGTATAGTGTTACTTCTTCCATAGTCAGAATAGTCTCAGAGCCCACTCAGAGTTAAGGAAGTGATAAAAGTCTCCACCTCTTGATGTGGATGGGAGATATTGTTGGCGCCATCTTTGGAAATACAATCTGCCATGTTCACAATCAATCAATCACCCACACAATCACCAACACTTATCCATTCTACCTTATATAACGTCTCTCAAATGCAATCTATTCTCTCCTTCTCCACTGTCGTCACCTGTGGCCCACCATATTTTCTCTCCTAGCCTCCTGCCTTACCTCCTATAGTCACCATGCCATACAGTAGATCCCTAGAATGTATTCATCTTGCCTAACCAAAATTTTGTATCCTTTTTACCGACATCTCCTTTGTTTTAAAAGACACATGCTATTGACGACCGATTAGAGTTTCTTATATATAGCTCTGCAGAAGCTTCTAAGAAGAAGTATCCGGTGGCTGGATGAGGATGATTTCTGTATTTCTGCATTTGCAGATATAAATATTACTAACAACTGTCATCAAAATTCATCCTGATTTCTAATATCTACCAACCGGAAACTAGAAAAGTCTTCTCCATTCTCTCCTCAAATTAAAATACTATTGAAAATTATTTAGAAAATACAACTTATAAGTACTAATGGAATGCTGCCATTTAATAATGCTTTTATGACTAAAAGAAAAAGATAACAGTAATGTGTTAACATTCAGTGACAGGAATTTAAACAAAATCCACCCTAAAGAAATCAAGAAGATCAAAATAATAAAGATGAAAGTGGAAACTAACTAATTAAAAAACAAAATTGGATAGAACAGATAAATCAATTCAAGAGCTGTTTCCTTAGGAAAACAAAAACCAATTAAAAAGATAAATCTCTGGCAAATATAATTATTAAAAATACCAGACAACATAAATAACTACATTTATCCTGAATTTGAAAAGAATTACTGACATGAAAATTTAGAAATTATTAACAAGTACCATAAACTGTTGCCTGCTAATGAATATAAAAATCTCTGTGAAATATATAATTCTCATTTCTACCAAGCTCTCTACTAACCCAACACACTCCAAAGCTTCACTCTTCAGCAGCCCTAAAACAGAACAATTCTCTTAGAAACAAGGCCATTGGCCAACTCTTCAGTCTTGGCAGGGCTGTTTGACCCCTTTCTCTACCCAAAAATGCAAAAAGTTCAAGTTACACTGCAAACCTCAGGGCACATGCCCGTTCCTTTCAGGTAGCGTGACCTTGTCTCTTTTCAAGCTAAACTCCAGCCCCACTCTTAGTCCTGTAAAAAAGCCTAATTGAAAAATAAGCTTGGAGAATGTGGAGACTAGAGGGCAGAGAGCCCAGAGTTTGACCTGGAAAATACTGGGGAACTAAGGACTTTGTTACAGGAGAAAGCAAACAGGGGAGTAGAACGGCTGAGGGAGAAATGATAACTGTTTCATGGGGAAAAGTTAAACAACTCTGTTCCAGGCTAATCGGTCAAACTCCTGACCAAGCCCCACCAGTTCTAAGTTTTAGCTGTGTAACTTCTGATTTTATCTTTTCTGTAAATTGGAGATAACCACAACTTATCTTACAGAAATGTTAGGAGGAAATAAGGTTAACATATGAGGAAGTATTTTGCAAAGACTTGATGTGATGGTGGTCCAGGGAGAGAGGGACTCACTGCTCATTTGGGGATGACATAGGTCTCAAATCTGTTCTAGAGCGGTCATGACATTCGACATCCAAATGCAGCAGTTGTTCCTTGTCTCTTCAGACATGCCTGGAGCTACCAGTGGGCTACTGCAGATCTGTCACAAGTCAGAAGGTCCAGTTGTCCCAGCCAAGGTGGGAGAGTCTAACTCCAGAGCCCAGCAGTCTCTCAAGGATGCAATAAAGGCAACTTGTCTCCTCTTCTCAGATGACTAGATTTCTTGACCACTAAGGCCTTTGGGCAAGAGGGTCTATGAACCATGAGTGGAGGTCTAGAGCCGGAGAACTGAACTTTAACTGTGAAACAAATATTTGAAAACCTCATCAGGACTCAGACTCACGTAGGAAAGCATAGAGCACATGAGAACCCTCAGGTGGCAGCTCAGCTCAAATGAGACCGGGCGTTTGTTGATTTCCTTGTACTTTGGTATGTGATTTTTTTGTATGATACTTTGATTTGGTACTTCTCAGTCTGTCCTGGCAAATATAATATTTGGTAAAGTAAACATTGATCATTAATGTTTTGTATAATGGATTTTCTTTAAGGAGGAATGCAGAGAAGAGTTGAGTCTGGTGTCATGAGTAGCAAGATGGGAGGCTGCCGTTGGAGATGGAAATTCCTGAAACAGACAATAGTACAATTCGGTTTATGTTCATGGTAAAAGTGTGTTTCATATCACTGAAAGAAGGGAGGGATTATTCTATAAATTATGTGGTTATCCATTGGGGAAAAACTATAAACTGGCCAACCATTGGTGGGGAAAAATTGATACTTTTACTCAAAAATGCATTCAGATAAAATATAGATTTAAACATTTTAAAAATCATAGTAGAATATATTGGTGAATATTCATATAATCTTGGCATGTGAAAAGCCTTTAGAAGCATAACATAAAAATCAGAAATCACAAAGGAAAAGATTAATATTAAATAAGACTAAAGGTGGCCAAGAGTGGTGACTCATGCCTATAATCCTAGCCCTTTGGGTGGCCGAGGCAGGAGGAACACTTGACACCAGGAGTTTGAGACCAGCCTGGACAACATAGCAAGACCCTGCCTCTACCAAAAAAAAATGTTTTTAATTTGCCGGGCATGGTGGCATAGACCTGTGGTCCCAGCTACTCAGGAGGCTGAGGCAAGAGGGTCTCTTGAGCCCAGGAGTTGGAGGTTGCAGTGAGCTATCTTTGCACCACTGCGCTCCAGCCTGAGTGACAGAATGAGACCCTGTCTCTTAAAAAAAAAGAAAGAAAGAAAAGACTAAAAGTTACATAAAAGTAAACAATTCTATAAAGCAACAACAATAAAAACAGTGACAGGCCACCAGGCGAGGTGACTCACATCTGTAATCCTAACACTCTGGGAGGCTGAGGCAGGAGGATTGCTTGAGCTCAGGA
>VBSM01003204.1:14108228-14155286 GCA_008086735.1 Cheirogaleus medius | reverse complement strand
GTGATCCTCCCACCTCAGCCTCCCAAAGTGCTGGGATTACAGGCATGAGCCATCATGTGTAGCCATGGCCTTACATACAAGGTCCATCCGGGGAAAGTATCCAGCCACTGTTACTATAACAAGAACAGTTGGATCTGGTACAAGGATCCTCTAAAGATGGGTCTGTCCCAGCCATGAGAGTCTGGGGGGGAGACTCCACCAGGCACAGAAGCTGTCAAACATATCTGGAAGCAGGGAGTCCTCTGGCAGAGACTCGAGGGGGAAAGAAAATGGCGCTGGAGGTGCAGGCTGGGGTCCCAGGGTGACCTCTGCCTCCTCCCCAGACTAGCCTGTCCTCACATCACAATGACTTCCCACAAGTGTCTTAGACAAGAAATTGGCGCAGAGCCAGCCTGGCTCCTATCAACATACCTCCCTCAGGGACTTCCTCACAGCTGTCCTAGAGGCAGACAAAGCCTCTGTTTCAGGTCTTTCATTGTATAACAAGAACAGAAATGAATGCAAAAGCAAGATTTGAGCAAAGCCAGAAAACAACATTCCTGACTCCCGAACTCTGATCCTGCCCCGTCTGAGGGAGGCGACATCCCGCAGAATGTGCGGGCTCAGAGAGGTAGACCAACTAAGTGGGTGAAAGAAGTCACCCAAGCAAGTGCACATTTCACAGGGGGAAGTACAAACAGTATCTCCATTTCAGAAAATAAATCTGGAGAGTTGTGAATATGAATTATCCTATCTCTGCAGGATGTACATCCTGCGATTTCTTTGGCCTCTGGAGGAGAGTTGGCTCTATTTCCAACGAGATTACCCAAAAGCCAGGCCAAGCAGGAGCAGGGAGGTAACTGTCACATCTCCTCGTGCAGAGTCACACTGTCAGCCATGGCACTGGTCACTGGGTGCCAGAGGCCGGAGCACCCAGAAGAGGTTGGGGATGTCAGGTGTGTGTCAGCCTGCAGCGTAAGTGGAAGCGCCCATCAGCTTTGCTCATCCTCCTGGGTTTGGGGCCTCTCCAGGCCTCCACCTCGCTCTGACATTTATGGTCCCACCTGATCCCATTCAAACTCTCTCCTCCTATCCTCTTGGGTGTTCCTGCGATAGCTATGATCACGAGATTATGACGCGATTGTTAGGGGCCCGGTGGGGGAAGGAGGATAGCATTGACTCTCAGGACTAGGCACAACCCTCAAAAGAAGAAAAAATGTGTGAGTCAGAGTGTTTTTTTCAAAGCCAGGGCCTTATCTTGCCCCCTCAGTGTGATTGCCACAGATACGAGTGCCAGCAACTTTGCACACCTCCTGGGCTGGACTGCAAGGGGTTCAGAAGTGACTGGGGCCCAAAAAGCACTTTCAGGACATTATCTCATTTGCTTCTCACATTTCTAGGAGCACAGGACTTGTCACTGGAATTTTGCAGGTGAGGGACCTAACACTCGAACATGTTAATGACATGTTCATAGTCGTACTGTCAGTGGAGGAGCCAGAGTTTGAATGATGGTCATGCTGATTCCTGTCCACCAGGGCTTAGCTGTGCCACTCAGTCCCTGAACTCAGGAAACTCACAAAAATTGTACATGCCTACCTCGTTATATTGCACTTCGCTTGATTGCAATTCGCAGATACTGCGTTTTTTACAAATTGAAGGCTTGTGGCAACCTGCGTTGAGGAGGCCTATTGGTGCCATTTTTCCAACAGCATGTGCTCACTTCATGTCTCTGTGTCACATTGTAATAATTCTCGCACTATTTCAAACTTTCCCATTATTATTATATCTGTTACGGTGATCTGTGTTTAGTGATCTTTGATGTTACTATTGTAATTGTTTTGGGAGTGACACGAACCAAGCCCATATAAAATGGCGAACTTAAGGGATAAATGTTGTGTGTGTTCAGGCTGCTTCACCAACTGGCTGTTCCCCCAATTCTCTTCCTCTACTCCAGCTTCCCTATTCCCTGAGACACAAGAATATTGAAATTAAGCCAATTAATAACCCTACAATGGCCTCTAAGTGTTCAAGTGAAAGTAAGAGTCACATGTCTTTCATTTTGAATCAAAAGCTAGAGATAATTAAGCTTAGCGAGGAAGGCACGTCGAAAGCCAAGACAGGCTGAAAACTAGGCCTCTTTTGTCAAACAGTTGGCCAAGTTGTGAATGCAAAGGAAAGTTCTTGAATGAAATTAAAAATGATACACCCGTGAACACATGAATGATAAGAAAGCAAACCAGCCTTATTGCTGATAGGAGAAAGTTTTAGTGGTCTGGATAGAGGATCAAACCAGCCACAACATTCCCTTAAACCAAAGCCCAGTCCAGATCAAGGCCCTAACTCTTCAATTCTACGAAGGCTGAGAGAGGTGAGGAAGCTGCAGAAGAAAAGTTGGAAACTAGCAGAGGTTGGTTCATGAGGTTTAAGTAATGAAGCCATCTCCATAACATACAGGGCAAGATGAAGCAGCAAGTGCTGATGGAGAAGCTGCAGCAAGTTATCCACAAGATCTAGCTAAGATAACTGATGAAGGTAGCTACATTAAACAACACATTTTCCATGTAAACAAAATAGCCTTCTATTGGAGGAAGACACCATCTAGGACTTTCATAGCTAGAGAGGAGGTCAATGCCTGGCTTCAAAGCATCGAAGGACAGACTGACTCTCTTAAGTTGAAGCCAATGCTCATTTACCATTCTGAAAATCCTAGGTTCCTTAAAAATTATGCTAAATCTATTCAGCCTGCACTCCGTAGAAGGAACAACAACGCCTGGATGACAGCACATCTGTCGACAGCATGGTTTACTAAATATTTTAAGCCCACTGTTGACACCTTCAGGGGAAATGATACTTTTCAAAAGACTACTGCTAATTCAACAACATAACTAGTCACCCAAGAGGTCTGATGGAGATGTACGAGGAGATTAGTGTTATTTTTATGCCTGTTAACACAACATTCATTCTGCAGCCCATGGATCAAGGAGTCATTTCAACTTTCAAGTCTTATTATTTAAGAAATACATCTTGTAAAGCTTGAGCTGTCATAGATAGTGATTACTCTGGTGGATCTGGGCAAAGTAAATTGTAAACTGAGTCCTTCTGGAAAGGATTCAACATTCTAGCTGTCATTAAGAACATTTGTCATTTAGAGGAGGAAGTCAAAATTTCAACATTAAGCTGGGCACAGTGGCTCATGCCTATATTCCTAGAACTTTGGGAGGCCAAGGTGGGAAGATCACTTATGGCCAAGAGTTTAAGACCAAAGGGAAGAAGGGGGGGCATGGGCAATATACGTAACCTTAATATTTGTACCCCCATAATATGCTGAAATAAAAATAAATAAATAAATAAATAAATAAGGAAAAAAAAGAATTTAAGACCAGTCTGGGCAACATAATGAGACCCCCATCTCCACAAAAAAAAGTAAGAAAATTAGCCAAGTATGGTGGCACATGCTTATAGTCCTAGCTACTTGGGCAGCTGAGGCAGAAGAATCACTTCAGCCCGGGAGTTTGAGGCTGCACTGAGCTATGATCACACCACTACACCCTAGCCTGGGCAACAGAGCAAGACTCTGTCTCTGAAAAGAAAAAAATCAACATCAGCAGGAGTTTGGAAGAAGTCGATTCTAGCCCTCATGGATGACCTCGAGGGGTTCGAGACTTTAGTGGAGGAAGTCACTACAGATGTGGATGAAATAGCAAGAGAACTAGAATTAAAACTAGAACTTGAAGATATGACTGAATTGCTGCGAACTTTGATAAAAACTGGAACAGATGAAGAATGGCTTCTTATGGATAAGCAAAGAAAGTGGTTTCTTGATATGGTATCTACTCCTGGTGAAGATGCTGTGAACATTTTTGTAAAGACAACTAAGTAGTATTACATAAACTGAGTTGATAAAGCAGCAAGAGAGTTTGAGAGGATTGGCTCTACTTTTGAAAGAAGTTCTACTATGAATAAAATGCTACCAAACAGCATCATATGTTAGAGAAATCTTTCATGAAAAGAAGAGTCCATTGATGCAGCAAACCTCATTGTCTTATTTTAAGAAATTGCCACACCCTCCCGACCTTTGGTAGCTACCACCCTGATCAGTCAGCAGCCATCAACAAGGCAAGATCCTCTACCAGCAAAAAAGTCACTCAATGAAGGCTCCGATGATTGTTATTTTTAGCAATAAAGTATTTTTAATTAAAGTAAATACATTGTTTTTTAGACATTCTGCTAGTTTACTTAATAGACTAAAGTACAGTGTGAACAAAACTTTTATATTCACTGGGAATCCAAAATATTTGTGTGGCTTGCCTTATTGCAGTGGTGTGGAATTGAACCCACCATATCTCAGAGATGTGCCTGTACAAAACTTACCATAATGTGATTGTACGCAACAGAATCCAGTGGTGGTTCAGGGGCTGGAGAAATCACATCAAAGCTTTCTAATTTGGTAGAAATGATCCAACTGTCTTTCTGAGGAAAACCAGTCAGGATATTTGAAAGTGAGTTTGCACTGAAAAATGTTGTTGGGTGGACCTACAAGTTGAAAAAGCAAGACAAGACTTCTAGGGGCAGAGAGGAGGGAGAACACTAAAGCTGGGCCCTCATGATAGGATTTGGACATGTGGAGATGGAGAAGACCTAAGGGTTCTAGAGACCAGAAGTGGTTATGGAAAGCAAAACATTCAGGCGGCAACTCTGGTCATTGGGGTGCATCGGGGTCAGCAAACTTCTCCCATAAAGAACCAGACAGTAAATGTCTTAGACTTTGCAGGCCCCATGGCTCTCTGCCACAACCACTCAACTCAGCCACTGTTGCTTGAAATCAGCCACAGACAATAGGTACCTCAATGAATCTGACTGTGTTCCAAGAAGACTTGATTTATGGACAATGAAATTTATATTTCATATAATTGCATGTGTCATAAAATATTATTATTCTTTTTTTTTCCCCCCAAACATTTAAAATGTAACCATTCTTAGCTCTTAGGTCATGCAAAAAACAGATCTGACCCAGGAGCCAACCCCCTATCTACATAGTGTCCACCAAGATGCCTGTACGCAAAGCTCACATAGATCCTTGAAGGTGGGTGTACTTGTTGCCCCGTGGAAATCTCTGCCAGAGCTGACAACCTCCATAGCCAAAGTCCAGGAAGACCTTCCTAAGCTCAACATGCAGTTGTTGCCCCCGAATGTCCTATCATCTTCCTGAGGTTAGGTGGAGTATGAACCACAGAGCCCCATTACTTAAAAAACTGTAGACATCTATTCTTTCCCTTGGGGAATCTTAGCTCTCTCATTACTAAGGACTCTATCCCTCAAAGCCACTTTGCAACTCCCTTCCTTGGCACAACGTGTTCAAATCCCTCTGGGAAGGGAAGTGATCTGCAGGTGGGCTTCTTCTTTGTGCCCTGCAGCAAGGGAGAATAAAGTCATGGCTACCTGCCTGGAAGGCTGAGCAATGTACAAAGAAAACAAAGACAAATAACTCAGTAAATTATTCTGCCTTGGACCAGAGCTTTCTAGCCCCAGAGCAAGTTCAGGCCTCAACATTCTAAGCCTAAGAGGTCAGTCTGTCCTTCCATACCTCAATGGCCACAGGTCTTGGTTTCCTCAGAAAACACCTACAGGGAAGTCACAGTTATGCTGACAAAGAAGGGAAGTGTTTGATTCAGCCTGCCCCAGGACACCAGGCTGAAGGTGACCCACAGTCTTGGCTTGCAAGCAACTTTGCTGATCACTTTGACCAACCACAAGTCCCTACCAGCTGCCACTCCAGGTGGACTCCTATTTTTATATCTGTGATACAAAGAATAACTACTGGCCAATTTCCACTTCCCTCGTGAAAGCCTGTTTTACTTCTGCTTTGGGTGAATAGCTTAAGCTCTGTGGACCTTCAGCCATCATTCCAAGAATGGGAGGGCAAAGGCCACTTCTACTGTGAAATCTACTTCAATCCCTCAGCCTAAAGAGGCCTCATCCTTTCTCCTGATCTCAAAGCACACATTCAATAGTGCCTGCTATTCATGTCATCCTTGAACCCTGGGCCTATCTCAGGCCCCTCTGGCAACATGACTAGCTTCAAGCATGGCCCCTCCAGCCACATGCTCCAGGAGGGTAGCCAGGCTTCCTGGAAGAGAATGTTCCCTACACAAGGAAATTGAAATAGAAAAAAAGTCATCCTTGGAGGGTAGGGATTGGTGGACATTTGAGCCTATGAAATTTAAAGGGTTTGTGCTAGGAAATTGCTTTTGTAAAGAGTTCACAAAGCAGGCATCTAATACCTAGACTTAAACATTATTCTGTCAAATGGAAAATAGAACCCATCATCCAGACTGATTTCTCACTCCTAATCCATGCACTCATCAGCCTTTGACAATGAGGTCATATTTTTTATCTCCCACACATAGCATATAGGAAAGGTTCAACCAAGCCTTGTTAAATGCATAAATAAATGAAACTCACTCTGGGGAATTTGCTTAATGTTCCCTACAGCTCTAGAGAAAGGACATTTTATGAGATAGTTCTATTATTCCACAGAGCTATATAAAAGCCCCCCACTTAATTGACTTAACTTTTTTTTTAACATGACAAAATGGTTCTTAAGTTCAACATGGGCACCACACATCTGTGTTCAAGACAGATGCAACTGTACCCTGTATCAGCAAAGTAAAAGCTTTCCCAGCCCATACCCCTGGCCCCTGTAGGCCTCACTTCAGTCTAATTAACTAGAATTGTATCCTCTGCCTGCCCAGGGCAATGGAGGAGACTTGAATGTTCATCTTCTTCAATCTCTAATGAAGAGGAGAAGGGAGGATTTGGATGGGTATAGAAGTCAACCTGAATTCTGCCACACATAGCTAAACCATTTCGAAAAAGAAAAACATTAAGGGGAACGCTAGCTCTGCTCTCCATTAAAATACATTATGAATAAGTAGAAGAATAAAATCAAAGTGGTACACATGAGATTTGACAGAGATTAATAGAAAAGAAGAATTAGCCAAGAAACAGGTCCTAGTATAGAAAACAACTCAATACGTGATTTCTTTAAAAGCCATCACGGATTTCCCAGGAAGAATACTATCACTGAATATATTGGTGCTAGTGTGCTAGAATAATTGGCTGTTATTGAGAGGAAAATGTATTCTTACCATATGTATCACTCTTACTATGATATATATAAAAAATCAAACCATAAAGAAAATAAAGGAGAATAATTTGGTACTCTCCAGACAAAAGACAATTAAGAACTGGGCAGACAGCATGGCAGGTAGGGGGAAGGACTGGTTATGGTTCACTGTATCACAAAAGCTGTGGTCCCCACAAGTAAAATACTGGAGTGTAGACTCCAGTAACGTAGGACCAGAGAACACTTAATGATGTGCCTGTATCAGTGTCAGTGAACTACGGCCCATGGGCCAGTTCCAGCTTGCCAGCTGTTTTGGTGTAGCTCATAAGCTAAGAATGCTTTTTATACTTTTAAATGGTTGAGAGGAACATCAACAGAATAATATTTCATGACATGTGAAAATTATATGAAATTCACACTTTGGTGTCCATCAATAAAGTTATTAGGACACAGCCATGCCCGTTCATTTGGGTATTATCTGTGATTGCTCTTGTGCAACATGGCAGGGTTGAGGATTTGCAACAGAGACCCTCAAAGTCTAAAATATTTAGTACCTGGTCCTTTCCAAAAAAAAAAAAACCAAAAATTTCCTGACCCCTCAGCTAAATGATAAGTGAACTTGCTGCCTAGGGAACTTGTGACACTGAATCAGCTATGATTCTTGTTGGAGGGAAAATTAACCCAGAAAAGAATTCACCATCTACCCCTATTGATGGGCCTGGACCCCATCCTCCCTTTGAAGCTGACGGTCTGAGCAGAGGATACCTGCCCTAGTGGCAGGGTGACATTAAAATTGCATTTTGAAGTTCCCAGGGCACAACTTTTATCTCCCCTGGAATAAGGTTAAGTTTTCCAGGAAATTGAAGGGAGAACTAGGAAATTGGAGACTTCGGAGAGGGCTGTAGAGGGAAGTGGGAAGAAGAGCTATGGAGGGTGAGGGGAAAGAGGGCTCTGCATGGAACACCTTTCTGGAGCTGGGAAGGGCTTGACCTCTACATTACACGAGGGGACTGAGTAAACTGGAGAAGAAAGTCTCCATTTCTGCTCTGTGATGGCACACGTACTCTTCACTAACAGATCTGTGACTGTCCCATTATGGGCCAGCATGTGTTTGGTCTGTGGGAAAGTGGTGAGCAGAAAGTTCTAGGGCAGGAGAGAGCAACCATTGTTATGCTGCTTTGTTGGGCTCTGGCAGAAAATGATCCTGAAAGTTCATCAGTCCCCTTTCATGGCGGATAATGATGATGATGATAAAAATAAGAAGAGCAGCTAACATTTAATGAGCATTTAGTATGTGCCAGGAGTATGGATTATGTAATTTAATCCTCAGAATCATCCTTTGGAATTATACTATTGCCATGCCCATTGCTTTTTCAGATGAGGAAGCTTAATATGTTCAGTAAATCATCCAAGGCCACTCAACTATTATAATAAGTGATGAGGTCAGGGTGCAAACCTTAGAGGAGAGACCCCAGAGCTCAGAGCTCATGCTCTTAACCCCAGTCTTGTGCGGCCTTCTTTGGCAGAGAAAGCCACAACGCTACCAGACCCATTGCTACAGTGAGAGACGTGAGACCAACGGCAGGAGAGACGGTTCTCCCTAGCATGAGAGAGCTTGTGGCTAAACAGCCTAATATTCCTCCTTCCAGCCCATAGGTTAATAAGAAACACCTATATAGTACAAAAATGAGGACCACTGCTACATACAGGATATACCCAGAATCACAGTGTTTCACGTGCTCTTTCAGAAGCAGGGGAAGCAAATGTTTTCTAAATTCTTCCTGTTGAATAAGGAAAGCATATTCCCCTACTTAAATCCCATTATTGACAAATTGAGAATTATGGCTTAAAGAATGCTTTTTAAAAAACCATAGAGGAAACCATAAGTAGAATTTAAGATGTGATCTATTACATCCAAAGCCTTGAAAAACATAAAAATGGCACAGAATAGTAAAAAGACAGACAAGTAAAATATGAGGCAAACGCAAACCAAACAGAAAGTGGGGGTTGTAGTTATTATTTTAGATAAAATTGAATTGAAGAAAAAGAATTAAGTTGAAAAAGGGCTCATAATTGACAACTGATATGTAATAGCTATGATCTTTTTTACATCACATAACATGGCATCAACAGGTATAAAGTAAAAGCTTCTGAAAAAAAGGAGGAAATGAAAAAACTATAATCAAAGTGAGAGACTTAAAAATATTTTGTTGCTATTGCAAGCATGCAATAAAAGAAAAAGCAGCAAGGACAAAAAGGAGCTGAATGATAAATAATAAGATGCAGGTCAATTCAGGAAGGAGTATGTTGTCCCTAAAATTTATCTCTGGGCCCATCCGGCCCCCAAAATCCAAGTGACAGACTCTATGCCCCTCCTCTCCAACATTTAAGATAAGCAAAGGTGCAGTAAAGATCCTTGCACACGTGTGCTTACATTTCCTGGGGGGTTGATTATCAAAAGTGAGACTTCAAGGCCAAAGATAAGTTTTTGGTTTGAATAGATATACCTGATTGCATTCCTAAAGACTATAGAAATTCATGTTCCTATCACATGATCAGTTCTGTTTTACTTTTTGCCAATTTGATGAGCAAAAAATGGTATTTTATAATTGCTTTCATTTGTATTCCCCACTCTTTCATATTTATTGGTCAGCTGAATTTCCTTTTCTATAAATTGCCTATTTATATCCCTGGCCCATTTTTAAATTGAGCTTCTTGGGTTTTTCTTATACCACTGTGTTGGAGCTCCCTGTAAGTTAAGGACATTTAATTTCTGTCTATTTTACATGTTATAATACTAATATTTTTTCCAATTTATCATTTGCCTTTTGATTTCGCTTTTAGTGTTTGTTCAATATACAAAAAGATTTTTAATGTAATCAACTGTATCTATATCCTTCTTTATAAATTCTAGGCTTCCTGACTTGCTTATGAATTTTCCCCATACCCAAGTTTATACCTCTATTCTCCTAAATTTTCTTCTTCTTTTCACCTTTAAATCTTTAATCCATCTGAGATTTACTTTTTTCTAAGTGGTATGGGAGGACAAGGTCCAAGTTCATTTTCTTCATTATGCATTAATCAGCACCAGTGATTAAATATTAATAGGTGATTCTTTTTCCACTTAAAGTTCATCTTTATCCTATATTTTAATTACCCACGTAGACTCAAGGTTATTTCTGGACTCAATTATGTTTCTCTGAACTATGTATCCTGTGTCAAGATAAAATTGTTTTTATTTCCATTGCTTCATAGCCTTTTAAAGGGTGTTAAATAACAAGTAAAATGAAAAATGAGAAGCTAGTGGATTTGAGTCGCAGGCAGATTCATGGGGCTATGGAGATGGAAGCTAGATTGGGGGATGTTTGGGAATGAGTAGAAAGTATAGATTGCTCTCTAGAAGAATTTAGCAGTGAGAAGATGGACAGAGGTGATGTAGCAGCTTGAATGGGAAGCAGGAAAAAGAAAAATGTTTTAAAGCCCAGGGAAGATTTACACCTCTGTGGCCCAAGATAAAAGAGTCAGTGGAAAGAAACTAAAATGACAACATGCTATCAAAGACTTATAGACATTCATAATCTTCCTATTGTAATTAAAATTATTATGCGATTATCATAAAATGGTGTTACTGAATTACAGGCTTAATATAATGTGTATTGCCACTAAGGCTTGCCATAGTCTCAGTTCAACGTTAAGCACTAGATTAAAAAAACAGTAAAGTCAATTACATCCTCCCCATTGGTAAAAACAATGATGAAGTTAATTCTTTCTCTGGTAAGTATGATCCTGAGGACAGACACTGGGGGAGGAGGCTGATGGGAAATACTGTCACCCGCCTCCCAGGGACGCTGCTTCCTGAGAACCAAGGTAGTAGGCATGGCTTTGTCTTACACACACCTGTTGCTTTGGTTCTGCTCCAAACAGGAGAGTGGCTAAGACTGTGCCCTGGGGCTGTCAGGCAGTGGTTTCCCAACTTGGCTGCACATTAGAATTACTTGGTGAGTTTTTTAAAAAATCTCAATGCCCACATGGTGCTCCAGGCCAATTAAATCAGAATCTCTGCATGTGACACCTGAGCACCAGTAGTTTCTAAAGCTCCCCAGGTGATTGCCATGTGCAGGGAAGGTTGCAAACCACTGATCTGCGGCTTCCCAATCAGTTGACAAAGTAATGCTGTCTGCTGAAACTGGGACAGGTGAGCCTTGACCAGGACTGGTGTGAAGGGACACACGACCAAGACGTCTTCAGGTGACAAGCATATTCTCTGCAAATCAGTTTACCTAGGATGTCTTTTAAGGAAAATGACATTGATACTTTGAATTGGGGTATTTTCCAGTCTGCGTAAGGGTACCCAGGAGGTTTCTAACATGGGTGAGAAGTAGAAAGGCACAAAAGTGCATAATGGGGTGCTTTGGTGGCTATGCAGAGAAAAAATGGCTTAAATATCACAAGAAATGAAAGAGAAGCTACTTCCAATATGGAGTTGAGTAAGAGAATGTAATTACCAATAGCAAGAAAGGAGTCATTCATTTAGTAGTCTCCTAGGAGGCACACTCATTTATTTCTCAACTGTCGACCCTCCTAGCAGCTGTAATACTATTTAAACCAGCTGCCAAGAGGCATTTAAAAATTAACTATCCTACACATTGTCTGGATATACAGGCACCTAGAACAAATACATATTCACACCCTAAAATCAAAGTTTGCAAGACTGAAACTACGTTTATGAGGAAACAAAATGAATCACATTGAAACTGGAAAAACAGAACACTAGGTTGTCACCCTTAAATTTGAGAAGCAAAATGAAACATTTGGTAGTGTTTGGTGTTTAATACCAGGGGTCAGGTTTGTTTGTTTGTTTTTAATCTCTTAACTAGAAAATAGGAAATTGAGTTACTGCCCAGAGAATCCTCTAATAATGAGATAAATTTCTGCCTTTATATAACTTTGTATACAGGTAACTTTCCAAGCTCAGGAGGTACAGCACAAAGCTCTGGGTTAGAATCCCAGCTCAGTTAGGTACTGGTAAGTGATCCTGGATAATGACTTAACCTCTCTAAACCTCAGTTCTATCAACTTTAAAATAGGGATGATGAGGCTGCCCATGGCTCACGCCTGTAATCCTAGCACTCTGGAAGGCAGAGGCGGGAGGATTACTCAAGGTCAGGAGATCAAGACCAGCCTGAGGAAAGCAAGACCCCTACAAAAAATAGAAAAATTAATCAGATGTGGTGGCACACTCCTGTAGTCCCAGCTACTCGGGAGGCTGAGGCAGGAGGATCACTTGAGCCCAGAAGTTAGAGGTTGTTGTGAGCTATGATGACGCCACTGCATTCTAGCCCCAGCAACAGAGCAAGACTTTTTAAAAAAATAAATAAATAAAAACTAAACTAAAAATATCCTGAGTAAACACAGTACAGACTATAGGTTTATTTTTAAATTTTCTAGATTCCCTTGGGGCCACACCATTTCCCATAAACACACAGTTCATGCTTGCTTCCTCCTTGCTCTCTGCTGCCGCCACCATTTCCATAATCCAGACTCTTGGGAACCTCACCCCTCTCCATCTTCAATGCCATCAGGTGTTGCCCTTGGGGGCATTCACCATTTCAGTACCATTTTCACAGTCTTCCTTTCTGCCCCATATTCCTCCATTAATTCACAGTATAGACCCCTCAAATAGTTTTTCATACACCCAAATACAGGAACCCCCATCATTGCTAAATTTTAATCAGTCACTGGTACAATCGGTAGAGACATACATAGGAATTTATAAACACTTAAATCTCAAAATTTTCAAATATTGCCTTTCCTCCATTCTCCCTATTCTCTTTTCTGAAGTCCTAATTACGTGTATTTTAGACTTCATCTTCTATCTTCCATATCTCAACCTCTCTTTTATATTTTGCACACCTTTTTCTGTCTGTTCTTTATTCTGGGCAATTTCTTTAGATCTGTGTTCCTGGTTTGCTAATTCTCTTTTCATATATATTTAATATTCTGTTTAACTCATCTGATGTTTTCATTTTAATTTTGGAACAGATACTAAAGCCACATGATTCAAAAATCAAAATGATATTTAAAAATATAAATAGAGAGGTTTCATTCTTACTCCACTCTCATTCACCCTCTATAGGTGATCACTTTAATTAAACTAATTAACTAATTAATTAAACTAATTAGTTTCTTATGTACATTTCCAATGTTTCATCATACAGGTAAACATATATATGTATTCTTATTTTTCTTTTTTGTTTACACAAAAACAGACTGTATATGCTAATGTCAGTTTATTTTTTTTTACTTAAAAGTATATCTGAGACATGTTTCAATTTTTTTTTTTTTTTTGAGACAGAGTCTCGCTCTGTTTCCTGGGCTAGAGTGCTGTGGCATCAGCCTAGCTCACAGCAACCTCAAACTCCTAGGCTCAAGTAATCCTCCTGCCTGAGCCTCCCAAGTAGCTGGGACTACAGGTATGTGCCACCATGCCCGGCTAATTTTTTCTATATATTTTTAGTTTTCCAGCTAATTGCTTTCTATTTTTTAGTAGAGACAGGGTCCTGCTCTTGCTCAGGCTGGTCTCGAACTCCTGAGCTCAAATAATCCGCCCGCCTCAGCCTCCCAGAGTGGTAGGATTACAGGCATGAGCCGCCGTGCCCAGCCTCAATTTGTTTTTTGTTTGTTTGTTTTAGCCAGTCAAATTTAGTATTGGGGTGCTGTGTACCGACTTTAGTGACACTAATGTTAATAAGTTCTGATAACCCACTACCATCAGACCAGCCCAATTTGGTTAATTTTAAATCTTTCCAGTCACAGTGGATACTCTCTGATTACTTACTCATTTTTAAATTCAATCTTTATTTCTATAAATATTCTGTGCATAGTTATTTTATATTCTGTGTCTAATAATTCTAGTACCTGAAGTCCCTGGAGTCTCAGTCATAATGACTTGTCTCCTTGAATGTCTGGTGGTCTTTGAGATGACATAGTTCATAAAAACAGGGGTGCTGAGGATCTAAATTGACGATGTTTTCCTCGAGAAAGAATTTGCATTGGTTTCTGCCAGGAACAAGGGCCAAGGGGTGTTACTGACCTGCAATAACTTCAGCACCATTCCAAGGTCTTTTGTTTAATCTGAGTCTCTCATCTAGCCTCCCCTGCCCCACACACCGGGGCCTGCAAGATTACAAAAGTTAGGCCTGCATAGAAATAAAATTTAGAACTGCACAGAAACATTGATGGCAGTCTTTGCCTTGGACAAGCTGCTGTACTTTCACTTAATTGGTCTGCTTATTCCAGCACCCGTCCCAATTTATTCACTGCAGCTGTGTGGTACACTTTACTATCTGGTAGGAAAGGCCTTTTCTTTTTCAAAATTTTCTAGGTATTCCACAGTGATTTATTTTCCCAAAGGACCTTTTAAACTATTGACTCATGGACTTTTCCAAAGTGAAACAATCTGTGAGGACTCATAAGGAAAATGATGGCAGAAGTGCACGTTAGCCCCAAAATCCTATGTCAACACAAACAGGAATGAACAGAAAGAACTGAAAATAGGCCAGGCACGGTGGCTCACGCCTGGAATCCTAGCACTCTGGGAGGCCAAGGTGGGCGGATCATTTGGGCTCAGGAGTTTGAGACCAGCCTGAGCAAGAGCAAGACCCCATGTCTACTAAAAAAAAAAATAGAAAGAAATTAGCTAAACAACTAAAAAAATATATAGAAAAAATTAGCTGGGCATGACGGCACATGCCTGTCCCAGCTACTCGGGAGGCTGAGGCACTAAGATCGCTGGAGCCCAGGAGTTTGAGGTTGCTGTGAGCTAGGCTGATGCCATGGCACTCTAGCCCAGGCAACAGAGTGAGACTCTGTCTTAAAAAAAAAAAAAACTGAAAATAAAGAAAAGAACTTTATACTGTAGCAAGGAAAGGCCTCAACATAGTACTATACACTCTGAAGAATTCAGTCAGATATAATGTCATTTGGAACAAATTAAGAGAGGACCTATACAAATCTCTAGTTCATGAGCATGGTGCAGTGTGGCAGGTCCTAGGTGTAAGAATTCCAAAGGGTCCCACCAATACCGTATGCATGCTAGGGGCCTGGGCAAACTGCTGGGGCTGCCTTTGGGCACATTGACCCATTATTGATGACTAAGGAATGTGGTGTTGCAAGCGATACTGCCTTGCCAAGCATGCCATTTCTTCTTCATCATCATTTTCTATCAGATTGGAGCGGTGTCTGGAAGCAAAGTCTACTTCACAATCACAGGGAACATTGAACAATCACAGGGAACATTGAACAATCCCAGGCTGGCACAATGGGAAAAGCAGATGGGAAAGGACAGATAATTCCTATACTATTTAAACTGTTCAAGTGCAGAGAAAGAGGAAATTCTTGCCAATTAACAATAACCAGTGTATTGCTCTTTTATATACATAATACCTAAGAGAAAACTAGAGATATCTCAAAATTGATTTTTAAAAAGTTCTTAATAAAGTATTAGCAAATAGAATCTCAATACACCATGACTACAACTGTTTATTCCAAGAATGCATAGGTGGCTAAATATTAAGAAATCTATTCATGTGGACGAAAGGAGGATAGAAGCAGATGATCCTGTGGTAGAAATCAACAAAACATTTCATAAAATTTGGTGTCCATTCCTGATAAATACTCTTTGTAAAATGGGATTAGGTGAATATTTCCTTAACAGCAAAACAAATCTTAAACCAAAAGCTGATATCATGCTTAGTGCTTAAGCACTTATAATCTCCGTGGTATGACATTACTATTACGTGAGAGACATTGCAATTAGACAAGAGAACAAAATAAGAGGTTTAAATATTGGCATGAAGAAGACAAAATCTGCAGATAATAGAAAGTCTAACAGATTCAGCTGAATACTACTAAAAAGTAAAAGAGAGTTCAGAAAGTTTTCAGGACATAAGATAAATATTCAAAAATTGAAAGTCTTATAATGTTTTAAAAATATAATCCAAAATTAATCTATTTGTGAAAGTATAAAAAACATAAAATACATACAAATAAATTTTAATTATTTGAAAAAAAACCAGATATTTCCCAAGAAATAAAAATATGTCACCAAGTGAAAAGACATACCTTGTGAGTGAAGAGAAATATTTAGTATAGTGTAAAATATAAATTCTTCCAACATAATCTAGAAAATAATCATATTTCTGGTCAAAATCCTTCACACACAAACACACAACATATACACATGACATGGACACAGCACTCTCAATTCTCACACAACACACAAAAACATACACACAACACATTCGCAACACACTCAACTCTCGCCCACACAACACACACACACAGCTTGGGCAGTTTTTGCGGGCCAGTGTGCGTGTAACCTGTACCTCCTCACTGCGCTGCTCAGCTCTTTCTAAGCTTTGCGTTCCATCTGGATCCAGAATAATGCTTGTGAATACGGTCACGGCAGCGGCATGTTCTTCCTGCCCCCCAGGATGGACTCTGTGCTTAGAGTCTCACCAATGCCTATTTTCTAGTTCGAGTCATAGGAAAGGCCTTTCCTCCCTTTGCACAAGGACTCTGTTGTTGTGAAACAAAGTCAGGGTCTGCTATGTGCATACCTGATGTCCAGTCCTCCTCTGACTCTGTTGTTAGGTCGCCTGTCTGAGTTGTTGAGGGTATTAGGAAACTCCCCCTCCCCTCGCCAATTTTGTCCGGTCTTCACAGGTGACGGAGGGACAGGTTCTTATTATGAGGGGCTGCACTGAAGGCCACCAGCCAGACACCACTGCAGACCATAAACTGCCTTACAACAGCTTTTCCAACCACAGAAACAAAGAAACCCCAGAATGCAGATATGCACGGAATATGGCCCCTGCTGTCAACAGTCACCGGTGGGGACTCCACACACGACAACAATGCTGTGGCTGCTCCAAATATGGTTGGAATTTCTCTTTGAAGATTCCATCAGAGCCTGCAGCACATTTTTTGGTATTCTGAGTCCACAAGTGAAAGCCTTTTTAGATTGTATTTGATTTTTAGAAATGGGTGAAAGCCATTTGCCACTTACTCCAGTTTATTTTAAAAATTAAAAAAAAATGTCCAGCTGGATAAGTTTTAATGATATATATTTTATATGCATATATAATGTTTTTACTTAAATAGGGAGATAGAGATAGAGAAAACAGTGAGGTAACAAGACTAATCAATGTTCTTCTGTAGCTTGTAAACACCACTCTAAAGGCAATTCCCAAAGGTGACCTCTGAAGATTTTTTTTAAACATAATAGTATTACTGGAATAAATGTTTAGTCTTTCAAAGTAACTACTAGGAAGGGCAAACATCATTTAGATGAATATCTAGTATGTTTCAGGGAAGTCTCATTAGAGTCACAATTTGTCTAGAAGATATTGTCTTTTTATCTCTTGCATTATCCTGGATAGAGCTGGAGCCCATTCTACTAAGTATCCCAAGAAGAGAAAAACAAACACCATATGTACTCATCATCAAATTGGTATTAACTGACTTAACTGACCAACACTTAAGTGCACATGTAGTAGTAACATTCATCGGGTGTCAGGCAGGTGGTGGAGGGAGGAGGGGATGGACATATTCACACCTAATGGGAGTGGTTCGTACCACCTGGGGGCTGGACACACTTGAAGTTCTGACTCAGGTGGGGCAAAGGCAATATATGTAACCTAAACATTTGTACCCCAGTAGTATGCTGAAATTTTAAAAAAAGGTTAATTCCAAAAAAGAAAAGTTGTTTTGAAAGGCTTAATAAGCAAATCTTGCCCATCCTTGACCCACCTCCCTGCACCCCTCAACACTCAGCCCATCCAATGCACCATCAAATTCTTCATTTTTACTTTGATAATGTCTTCCTTCTTCTCTAGACCCCCATCTCAGTCTTTAATGTAGCTCTTCTTACAGTTTCATGCTTTTGTTCACATTCTTGCACACACACACGTGCACACACGAGGATTCCTGGAATTTCCCTCCTTTGTCTTCTCTGCTTGACAAAACCCTTCTAATCCTTCAAGGTCAGCTCCAACTCCACCTGTGTGGCCTTTTCGGGCCTCCAGCACTCATCTTCTCAGTTGTTACTCTTGTCGCTCTGTGCACTGTAAAAACTCCATCACTGAAAGAGCTGAGGAAGGTGTTGCTGGGGTGTCCTGAAATGAAGGTTGGACTGATTTCTCAGTCACAGAAGAAATTCAAGGTCAAAATTAAAGCAAATGACATCTGTTCATTTCAGTTGGGTAAAAGTCCAATTTGCTAATAAAGAATGCTAAATTAACAACAGAAAGGATTGGATTTTATACTTCCAGTCTCATTCCTTTGAAACCATATTGAGAAGCTTCCTGGGTACACTCAGTAGAGAGAACACACATCTAGTCCTCCTTTGGGTTTAAGAAATATGACTCAAAGAGATGTGATCAATTGGAGGCCATCAATGAGAGAACAGGAAAATTAGGCAAAAAAAGAAAAAAATTAGCACCTGGTAATAGAAAGTTTGAAGATACATGCTGTATGAGCTAAGATGAACATCACAACTGGCCTTTTGATAGTGAAAATTTTGGTCAGCTGTCTGATATCTGCACTGGAATTTTCCACCCCAGTGTTCTCATGTTCTTCATTTGTTGCTTCATTTTCTCTGGTATGAGAAAATAAAAATACAGGTATGACACCAAAAGCACAGGCAACAAAAGCAAAAATAGACAAATGAGATTACATAAAACTAAAAAGTTTCTTCACAGCAAAGGAAATAATCAATAAAATGAAAAAGCAACCTACAGAATGGAAGAAATATTTATGAACCATATATTGATAAAGGGTTAATATTCAAAATAATATATAAGGAACTCATGCAATTCTATATAGTAAAAAGAAAAAAAAAGCAAATAACCTGATTTTTTTAAATGGGCAAAGGACTTTAATAGGTATTTTTTCCAAAGACGTACAAATGGCCAACAGGTATATGAAAAGGTGTATAACATCACTAATAATCAGGGAAATGCAAATCAAAATCACAATGAGATATCATTTCACACTTACTAGCATAGGTATAAAAAGTAAAAAAAACAAGTGTTGGTGAGGATATGGAGAAAAAGAAAGCCTTGCACACTGTTGGTGGGAATGTAAATTGGTACAGCCATTATGTAAAACAGTATAGAGGTCCCTCAAAAAATTAAAAATAGAACTACCATATGATCCAGCAATCCCACTTCTGGGTCTATATCCAAGGGAAATGAAATCAGTATGTTGAAAAAATACTGCACTCCCATATTTATTGCAGCATTACTCACAATAGCCAAGATAATGGAAACAACCTAAGTGTCCATCCACAGATGAATGGATAAAGAAACTGCGACGCTTATATATATCACGCACATATATGTGAATATTTTTCAGCCTTAACAAACAGAAAGAAATCCTGCCATTTGTGACATCATGGATGGACATTATTCTAAGTGAAATAAGCCAGACACAGAAAGACAAATACTGCATGGTCTCACTTGTTTGTAAAATCTAAAAATGTTGAACTCACTAGAAACCACAGAAGGGTGGTTACTGGGGGCTGGGGAAATATTGGTCAAAGGGTACAAACTTTTAGTTATAAGATGAATAAGTTCTAGAGATCTAATGTACAGCAAAGTGACTGACTATACTTAATAATAATGTATACTTGAAATTTTCAAAATAAATAAATAAATAAAGTACAGTCATCACCAGAAAACAAAAAAAAAAATTTTCTCTGAGAGTAGATCAAGTGTTCTCATCACACACACGTTTCTGTAGTGCAGTGGTTATCACGTTCACCACATTCACATGCACACATACACACACACACACACACACACGGGTAACTATGCGAGGTGGTGGATGTGTTAATTAGCTTGATTATTATTTCACAATGTATACATATATCCAATCATCCCATTATACACCTTCAATATATACAAGTTTTATTTGTCAATCATACCTCAATAAAGCAGGACAAAAAATACAAAACCATTTCAATGGAAATTAAAAAAAAAAAATACAAGTGTGACTTCCAGATAAAAATATCAGCAGATTTGCCATGAAGTATCTGATCATTTTTCCCCTGCAAGAGGATCTTACAGTTTTTCTGATTGATGTGTGAGATTATGTAGTAAACCTATTAACTCTTTGTTAAGCATATGTATTGCAAACAGTTTTTCCCAAATGGCTAGACATTGAATCCCATGCTTCCCTGATAATCCATCATTCCCCATTCATTTGAAATTGCCACCAAGGCTTTATTCTTAGCAGGGAAGACTTGTACTTCTCTAAGTGACAGGCGCTAAGAGTGGGCTAAAGGGTGGACCCAGAACAACTGCACATCGGTTAGACAACAACATTCAGGAACCTAGTAGTTTTTTAAAAAATGAAAACTGTAGTGATTCAGCAACCTTATTTCTAGGAATAATGGAAAAATAATCTCCATATTTTGGTCCCAGAGTACATGGCAAAAATATTGAGTTTGGAACATTTCTAAAATACAGTATAACTCAGACTAACTTCAGCTATGATTTCTATCACTGTGCATCAGATCCCATCTCTTTGTGTTCTGGATGATTAAAAACCAAGTTTCCTTTCATTATACGCGCTCATTACACATCTTTAAAAACAGACATAAATGGCTCTGTCACTACCCTTACATTGCTGTTCCTGAGGAATCGCATCAGAATTAAATTGTAAATTCACTAAGATCAGAGAATTTGGGAGCTTCTGAGCTGGAAAACACTTAAAAGTTCAGTATAGCCAGGCATCTTCTCCTTTTGACTCAAACTCAGGTTCTAATTTCACTTGGAAAGTACCTGTTTGAAAGTTGTTCTTTCCTGTTGCTTGGTTTAGACAATTTCTTTTCCTTTACCAGTTCACCAGAAAGTATTAATAGCATGGTGGTTGACCAAGCAAGCAATTATGCAAAGCAGAAGTCATATATTAATAGTAAAAATGGTAAATCGGTTTGAAACATTTTTATTAGAGTTTCCCTAAAGTCAATCTAATACACAGCAGCAAACCAGGGGTATTAATAGTATCAACCATATCTTTTCGGGAAACTGGTTATGCCTCAGGGATTGAGGACAAGCTGACTAAGCTGGGTGGTCAATAAAGGGCCAATGGGCAACCCAGTTGTAAGTAGGAGCTGAGGACAATGACCTGGTCAGCCTTAGAAAGCTGAGTGTGCAGTACAATCAACACAGACCACAGTCATGGGCCAAGGGTGGAGTAACCACGGTCAGATCCCCAAGGCACACAGTCAACTGCCCAAGGTTGTTTAGCAACATGTATCTCTCCAACAAAGGCGCACTGCCTCATTCCCTCCAGAAGTGGCTCTTCATTTGTTTTATGTCATCCAGTGACAAGCCTTGGTCTTTCTATGCCCAGCTCTCGCTAAGATTCACATGCCCTCCGAGCCAGATCTCCTGTGTGGGTTCCAGCTCTGCATCTAGCTCCAACCCTGCTTGAGTGGCATCTCCGCAGAAGACTGTGAGGGTCTCCCGCAGGCTGAAGGAGAGGAAGGAGGGGAGTGGCTGTGGACACGAGGCAAAGTGGAGGGAAGTGGCTGCCAGCAGCGTGTGTTACAGGTGGAGGCTGCAAGCTGTGGTCTCCGGAGGTCAGGATGCAGACTGGTCCCTTTTGCCTTGGTGGTTTTCCTTCAGTCTCCATCTAATCCAGGGAACTGTTTTGGAAGCACCAAACTCAGGCTGACATTCAGGCCAGATGGCTAGGCATTCATTGTCCACAAAAACTCCTTTAAGAATGCCCATGAATGCAGATCACAGGAAACTAAGTCAGACTCAACAAGTTTCATGCCCTTGGAGGCCAGCAGAGGGTGGAGGGACCTTAGGCTGGAGCTTTCGAGGCTGACAAATCCATATATCATCTCCCTTACAGGGCTACCTGCAGTGTGGACATAGACATTCTCTAGCCAGGCCCCTGTCACATGCAGGGGGCGCACTGCCCAGCCGCTGCTCTCTGCCTGCTTTTTCCTAGGCACCATAATGACAGTTCCTCTTTTGTGGGCACTGACCATCTTTAGGCAGAGGACAGCCTCGCTGCTGCCCTCACCTGCACCAGCAGAGCAAAGTCCATGCAAACCAGCAGGGCACTGGAGCTCATCTGCTGCTCGCCAATTCTGGTGTGCAACTCTGTGATCATCCCAAGACAACCCAGGTTCCCCCTGGCCCTAGGAACTGAGCTCCCTTTCAAGTCCTTGGGTCCACTTTTCACTGAAAGGCACAGTGTCCTTGGACAGAGGAAGTCACAACATCCCCAGCCCCAGCTCATCTCTGTTGCACACAGCTGCTGCCAGGTCCTTGGCTAGGGAGGGTCCCAGGGGCTGAGGGCTGAGGAGGATGTTTGTGCTCCCCAGCACTGGTCCCCAGAGTTCTTCCCACCCTCTGGAGGCTTTGAATCTGCTCAGTGCTGCCTAACCTGCCAAGCCCACCAAGACTCAAGATGGCCACTCCCAGAGACCACAGCACGGAGCTAACCCTTCATGTCCACACACGAGGCTTTCCCCGTTTGTCAAAGCTAGGCTTTTGCAGGCCAAGCTCACAAATCCTGAATCCTGCTAAGCCAAAGTCTAGGGGATGGGGCACATGCCTGTGAACCCCCCAAAATCGTGCCTTTCTCTCTCCCAAATCTCTGTGCCACCTAAGTGAATGCATCTGGTCAAAGGTGAGAAAAAACTGGCAGACCCAGTGTGCAATGGCCATTGGCCACCTCCATCTCAGGCAGCTTTTGCACATCTCCCTAGAAAGAAGAGAATTATGCCCCAGGCTTTTGCTATGAAGTAAATTAGCCCTGCCAGTAGGACCCAGGAAATATTGTGGTCGAATTTTAAGTTTATAATTGATTTTTTTTTCTTTAGTAACTTACAAGCAGAGTTCCAAAATGACCCTCACAATCAACGCCCCCTGGTGTTCAGAGCCTGTATATAATCCCTTCTGCTTGAGTCGGATTTGCGTCTAACCAATAGAATATGGCAAAGGTGACGGTGTGTTTCTTATTCTTTGAAGTGTATTTTCATATCCTTTGACCTCCACATTGGACTCTTTTTGTTTTGTTTTAAACAAAGTCCAAAAAAACGGAGAAGTACTTGGTTCCCAAGTACTCCCATATTCTAAAATGAGGATTTCCAAATCGTCTTGTGACCCTTAGCCCAATACCTATTCAAGAATATAAAGCGGTTCAAATTTAAAAGGTACAAAGAAAGAAGTTGTTTGTAGCAAGCTGCTGTGGTGTGAGCATTTGCACTCCACACCACAATGGTAGAGGGGAGGGGGTATCTCAGCACAGCCTGGACAGAGGAGCTTCAAGGAGCACTCCACTCAGACTTTGACTTGTGTCCCCTAAAGCACCAGAGGGCAGTGGCCTGGTATCTGATTCCAAGGACAAGAAACCCAATGGTCAAGAGACGAAGGCTGTCAGCCTAGTGGCAGGGCAAAACAAATAGAAGCAAGCTACATTTCCACCAGCCAGAGGACAAAGGGTCTAACAGGTAAGAACATTAAAGTCTGTGGCTGGAGCCACCCGTGATGGCAGGGCAATCCTCCACTGGCATGCCAAGGATCCATGAGTTTTTGTGGGTCAAGTAGATACCCTGGAAAGTAATTATGCTTGAGGAGCCATTTTGATGTGACTTTTCCCAAAGAAGGTAGACTGCCAGGGCAAAAGAACTGCAATAACGCCAGCAGTAAGAGGCTGGGGCTGCACTTCCAGGGGCAGGAGCTGAGGAAGCAACTCAAGAGGTCAGGATAACCAGATATAAAATAGCTAGACATACAAAAAATTCATATGAATTACCTTGTAAGTTGGAAACCAGAATATTCTAGACAGGAGACACATACCATGTTCTGTGACAGTAGCACTCTTTATTTAACACATCCCTCCCCAAAACACTAAGATTTTTGGGGGGGTTGAGAGGGAAACCTTGA
The DNA here is from genome assembly GCA_008086735.1 of Cheirogaleus medius. Lineage (NCBI taxonomy): Eukaryota > Metazoa > Chordata > Mammalia > Primates > Cheirogaleidae > Cheirogaleus > Cheirogaleus medius. The sequence goes on along the minus strand of VBSM01003204.1, from coordinate 14,131,205 downwards.
CCAAATATTTCTTTAGTTTATCTATAATAAATATGTACACATGAATAAATATGTAATAAAATCCGAGAACACTCTAACAGAAAAATAGTAACTTACTCTCACTTGGTATTTTAAAAAACCTATTTTTAAGTTATAGTAGGTAAGTGGTATTGACACAAAAATAAATCAGTAGAAAAGAGAAAGTTCAGAAATAGACTTTAGTATATGATTCAGTATATGATTTCAAATCAGCAGGGGGAAAATATCAATGAATAAGACAACAAGCTAACCATATAGCAAGAATAAAAAAAAAGATACTCCCTCTTCCCCTCCCCCCCTACAATCTCACTCTCTATGCTAAAATAAATTTCAGATCAACTGAAGATTTAAATGTTTTTTTAAAATGCTAGATTATATTTAGTACCTTGACATCGGAAGGTCCCACATAAGGAAAAAGATTGATAAATTGGACTATATAAATTTAAAATTTTGGTATGGCAAAATATAATACAAACAAGGTTAAAACAAGGTTAAAAAAACAAGGTTATTGTCTCTAGAAATGATAAACTAGAAAAACTATTTACAAAATATGATAGCTAAGAGCTAAAATTACTATGATATAAAGAACTTTTTCAAATCAACAAAAGACAAATGGCCAAGTACTGAGAAAAAAGGCAATTCACAAAGACAGAATTACAAACAGCCAATCAACATAGAGAGATGCAAACAAAACATTGAAACATAATTCTTCACCTACCACATTAATCAAGATTAATAACATCAACAATGCCCAGTGGTGGTGAGGCTTCCTGCTGGTGAGAGCGTAAACTGGCATAAACTTTTCTGTGAAAATCCTCCACCAATATGTAGTACAATGTCAAATGTGTATAGTTTCCATTCCAGCAATTTCACTTCTAGGAACTTAGCCTAAGTGATAATTGCATACATTTATACAGACTTGTATAAGAATAGTAAACATCTAGAAACACTCTAAATACACAATGCACGACAGAGTATTGGTTCAATAAATTATGGTACAAATTTATAAGGCAGTCATTATTGACATGAAAAAAAATGCATCCAGGAAATGTTGATAAGTAAAAGAATCGTGTTACAAAACCACGTGTTGTTTTACCCCTCTTTGGTAGCCCTGAGTTATGCCCCAAATGTACAGATATGGACATACACACACACACACACACACACACACCCCAAAATGATTCGCTCTCTCTGAAACAAGAGCACACACTGCTTTTTTAAGTGACTTGCTTCACTGTATCACTTGCCCACAAACTGGGGCACACCCTCCTCCTTCCCCTCCTGAAAAGCAGGCACTGCAGTTTAGCCAACAGTGGACGTGGTAGGTCCTTACAACACTATTTGATTGACTGCTGACCACTGGTTTTCTCTTAGAAAAATAGAATGGAAAACCAGAAGGTTTAGAAATTCAGAATGTGAGATTAGCAATAAATAGGGAGCACTGAGAATTCCATTTTACTTCCTTCAAAATCAATTTAAATATTAACTTTATTCGAAGTTAATGTGGAATTTCAAGATCATCACTTCTGCTCTGGTCTCACATTAAGTGCCCAGCTGCAATTTCATGTCTTGAGTCAGGGAATAGACTATCACCTATTTCCCCTAATTAACCTCCAACCATTGGCTTGATTATTTGTGGCTCCTTCTAGAAGGGATGGGTGGAGAGGTACATTATAGTGAAAAGATACACATAAGAAGACACATGTGCTATAATAAAAGCAACAGTTTATATATGTACACATGTAAAATTTCAAGGTCTGACTTTCTCAGGAACCAAAAAGGCTATTCACAGATCAGCTCAGTGGCTAGCTCGAGGGCTATGAAATGCCAGGAAAGAGAACTAGCCTTATAGTCAGAAGACAGCCCCGCAATTCAAGTATTAACACTGAGCCATTTCGAATAGTTAGAAAAAATAACAAACTTGACATTTTTGCTATTTTAGTAATTTTACATGAACTGCTTTTACTTTTCTGCACTGTACCCAGAAGTTGATATTTTACTTAATATTTAGTCAGTTATTTTAGCCAGAAACTTTTGGATACTAAGCAAATGGGATTTCTTCCCTTCTATGACAATTATGCTTCATTGCACATGGACAACCGCATCGTTAGCAGTTGATTCTAGAGCTGGAAATTAGGGGGGCTATAGAAACATATGCCATTTACAGAACTGGTAAAAATAAAATAAGAGGAGGAGGCTCAGATTCTCTTCTGATAGAGATGGGCTTTGAGGGAAAATCCTTACTTATCCGAGGCCCTGCCCTAGACTAACCACAATAATTTGTAATGATTCCAAATCTAGTTCTGGAGCTGTGAAAACAGTATGAGTTTGAATCATTGCACACCAAAATTAAAAACTGAGAGCAGTTTGTATTAGTCTATTGAGAGCTCTGCTCTGTAACTCTCCTAAGAATAGAGCAGGAAGGGTATTAAAGGTTGACCCTAAGCTGTAGTCTGGGGGTGGTACCTGAGAGGTCAGTCATTCCTGGTACTGCCTAGTATAGGGAGGGCCGGGGCTGACAGCTGGCATTGGACACTCAGGAGTCAGGATATTTCCTCCCTCCCTCCAACTCTTCCCAATTAAGTGGATACTCTTTGGGCTGCCCCTGCCCAGGGTAGAGCAACTTCATGGGCAATTTCCACTGGTTTCTATTGTCTCCTCATCTGCCCACAAGCCCTGGCTACTCAGACTCATCCCCCACCCACACCCAGCAGGCGGGTGGAGAACACACCCACCCACCACGTTGCAAAGAGTGTCCCTTCTTCTCAGGACTACATTCGTATATGCTGTACTCTGAGGTTGTGCAACACTGACTGTCCCCCTGTCCCCTCTCACGTGGCTTTTCTTCTCTAGGTCTAGCAAGCGAGGGAGAAGGCGAGATGCCACAAGCCTCTGTCTTTCTTCTCCATTCGTTTCTTACTGAGCCGTGGAGTTAAACTGTCAGAGAGGAAAGTTAAAGAATATTGATTCTGGCCTTAAAAGTCAAACCTAATACGCTCCATCTGTAGACTCAGCATGTGAACAGCAGGCCCGGCACTGCTCGTCTCCAGTGTTTCATGATTCATGACATAGTAGCAGTCTGGGTTACTGCAGTTGTAGATAAAAGGGATGTCACCCCCATCGCTGCCCCTCCCCTGCAACACATGTGGACCCTGGGCTGGCCATGGGCTCAGTGCTGTTTTAACCCATTGATATTTAACACTACACTACCACTGAATCCCAATTTCTAAAGGAAGGACGGAGCACTTTTAGGAGATGCTCAGTAATGAAAAACAATTAACCAAGGGAAGAACAATCTTAATTACAGAATATTTTTACTTTTGAATATATAGGACAATGGGAATTATATCAAAGCAATGCTGCCTAACAGACATGACAGGGAACTTACAGGTGTGGCGGGGCTAGTATATTTTCTAATTAGAATACCAGTTAATTGTAGGGAAAGGGCTGCTACTAAAGACCTTGAAATGTTTGCCCATGTCACTATTCTCTAAACTTTTCAATGGCCTCCTTCATGAAGTCAAACTCTAGCGTAAACTTAAGCCCATGTCATTGCGTACTGTAAAAGAATGGATTCTGAATTAATGAGCAGAGGTGTGGTATAAAGGAGAATGCAGAGACTCCTGCATTCCATGTCTGGAGCTAATTCTCAGACATCACTCAGAGCAAGTCCCAGTCCAGACCCATGAAATCTGTAGCCTATGGTCCATATCACATTGTACATCAAGGGGCTCAAGTTCATAGACACTGAACTGGTCCTGTAGAAGGGAAGATGTCAGCAATTTCTGAGCGTTCTCCCTCTGGGGGGACTCCATAGGGATAGCCACCACCTTGAATCCAGGAGTGGGGCCAACCTGGGAGTGAAGAAAGTTGCAGGCCCACACACACCTTGGGTGGAAGTCACACGGGGTCTCTGTGCAGGCGCCTGAGAAGCTGTCGGAATACCTGTCCCAGTGGCTGCTTTCCCACACAGCGCCCATCTGCACTCTAGACATGGAGGAGAAAAAAAGAAGAGACAAATAATGAACACCCTGGTTTTCTCACTGTGCAGCCCCGTGTATAGCTCACACACACGCTCATGGGAGGGGGCGAGCAATGGAACATCAGCCACCCCTCTGTGTGTGGCCAGGACAGCCATCACTGTCCCCACTCTCTTCCTGGGCCAGAAGGACAGGGTCAGTCATGCCTTCACCTGCTGAGTGTGCTCCGTGGAGCCCAGGACAACCGCCGCTCACACCCCCTTTGCCTCCCCTCATCCCCAGCTGTTGTTCATGACTCCAACCCACCCTCCCCTCCATTCCACTCATTTCTCAAAAACGACAGCCTCACATACCACACTGCTGAGAAGGAGAGGAATGTGAGAATGATCACAACAGCCATGGAGCCCAGTCCAACACCCACCATCTGCTGCACCGTGAGTGACGAATCTGTGGGACAAAACCACAGGCTGAGCCCAGAGTGCACCGCGCTTCGGCCCTCCTGGGAGGCGCACACCAAACTGTGCTCATTCCATCTGAACCCAGAGCTGGGCCCCACTTGGCGAAGAATCCCAAGAATGCCCAGAGTGCCTTTGCGCCCCTGAGTTGGCCCTGCAGATGTGGGGGCTCAGGAAACCACAATTCCGAGGTATTTCTGAAGAGGAAATGTAAAACCAGACTCTACTAAAGTTACAGGGGAGAAAAAAAACTGATGCTGTTGCGCAAAACAATACCACACAACGTGCTGCTTTTTTGTGGTCCTCTCTCAAGTCAATTACATTTGATAGATTTCTATGAGCGTTTTCCTTTGCATGGAGGAAGAAGTCATTCTGACATCATTTGAATTTCGGTTCCACCCAAGATCAAGGCAGATTAAAAAAAAAAGAAAGAAAGAAAGTGAAAATTTTGGTTCCAAAAATGATAATTAGCTCCAGTGGTCAAATATAGCAAAGAAATATCCTCTGTTAAATAAAGTCATTGTCCCTATACTTCAACAAGGATCATACCGCCCTGCTTGGCTCAGCAGGTTGCCATGAGGATAAAATAAGAAAATTGATGTAAAAGCACTTTGAAAGACATATTTTCTTATCGGGAATCATCACATGCCAAGTCCAGAAGAGCCCTGTTCATAAACTAAAAACTCCCACAATTGAGTTGCACATTTGGGCCAAGTGACTGTTCTAGACTAGAGCAAAGTTTCATTTTAATTTGCAAACATTTATTTAGCACTTACGATGTGCCAGACACTGTTGTGAGCACCTCACAAATATTAACTAATTTAGTCTCCTAATCACCATTTACATGGGGTACCATTATTATTCCCATTTTACAGATGAGGAACCAAGGCATGGAGTGTTGAGCAGAGCTCAGAGCTCTACGACTCTATTGGAAACTCCACAGAACACCCTGCTCCAGCAAGAGCAGCCATGGAACACACTTCTTGCCAAAGAGCCCTGTAACATCCATTACCTCAAAAAAGGCTGTCAGGAGACTTTCTAGAAAAACATGGCTTATATTGCTTGCTTGCTTTTCGTATTCATAAGAAAATGGCCTTGACACTTTAAGAAGCTAGATTATAAAATGGAAGGAGGAACAGTAATTAAATTAGAAATTATTAATAGTAAAGAAAGATATTAGGAGTGACTTGTTAAATATTGAAATAGTACAGTATCAATACAGAAATGAATGCATTGGAACCAAATACAAAGCCTAGAAACAGAGCCAAGTATATCAAATAATTTCAAAGCTTGAATACTGGAATCAGCTGTCCAAGTCTTTATCTGAACATCACCATTCAGCCATTCTGTGCCTCAGTTTCCACACTGAGGGATGCTATCATAACATAGGAGTGATAATAATGATATCCACCTTACAGGGTTATTCTGAGAAATAAATGAGTTAATACATGTTAGAACAGTGCCTGGCTCAGAGTAAGCAATAAGCAAATGTTAGATCTTATTAATTATTGTTGCTAGTGTTGTTTTGATACTGGTTCAAGCCATTGGGGAAATGATAAATTATTCATAACTAGTGTTGAGAAAATTGGACAACCATTTAGAATAAAATACTTTCAATAGATAGAGCTTATACCATACACCAAAATAAAATCTAGATGGATTAAAGACTTACATTGAAACCTGAAAGAATCAGAAAATTTTAGTGAATATTTATCTAATATTAAAGGGAGTAAGAATTTTCTAAGTATATTCATTAACACAGAAACCTTAAAATTAGAGAATGAGGAACTTAACCACATTAAAAAGCATGCATTTATTATACCAAAAACTATACCAAATAAGTAACATTAAAAGACAAATGGCAAACTGGATAAAATATTTGGAATAATAGGTAAAGGGTTAACATATAAATAATGTTACAAATTAATAAAGAGAAGACAAATGCCCCAATAGTAAAATGAGCAAATTCTATGAAAAGGTAAATCACATATAAAACATGATTGCAAATGATGGATAAACCTTTGATCAAATTCTCTCTTACAAGTAATGAAAATGTAAATTAAAACACTGACATGCCATTTTTGTACACTAAATTATCTAGTTTAGTTTGTGGTTTTTTAAGAGAAAATATAGCATTGGAGATGGTGGGGGATCTGATACTTTCCTAGACTTCTATCCACTCTACCTGATACTCCTCCCAACTTTTATCATCACTTTTTTCTCTATATTTTCCCTCTATATTCTGCATATATTTTTAATCATTGATGAAAATGTTGAACTGAAAATGACTGTGGACAGAAATCCATGTCATGTATATTCCTGGATGTCGTATCAACTCATTAAGTTATTAATAACTATTAATGAGTTGATGTCAACTGTGCATAGTCAAACAGCTTGTTTCTAAGCCTACACACAGCCTTCATGTCCCCACATTGTCCACAAGGGCATTGTTAAATGTTTGCTGAAGTCAAAATACATTATGTCTCCCATATTTTTCTGACCAATTACTGACTCTGTACAAGAAGAAAAGGAAAGAGTATTATCCAGATAGAGCTGGAGTCCATTCTACTAAGTGAAGTATCCCAAGAATGGAAAAACAAGCACCACATGTACTCACCATCAAATTGGTATTAACTGATCAACACTTAAGTGCAGACATAGTAATAACATTCATCAGGTGTTGGGCAGATGGGAGGGGAGGGGAGGGGATGGATATATACACACCTAATGGGTGTGGCGTGCACCATCTGGGGGATGGACACGCTTGAAGCTCTGACTCAGGTGGGGCAAAGGCAATATACATAATCTAAACATTTATATCTGTAATATGCTGAAATTTTTAAAAAATAGAAGAAAAGGAAAGAAATCCAACCTATTCTGCTCTTAGAGCTCCCTATGAGCTTCTGCTGTTTCTACCAAGGAGACACAAGTTATCACGTGAAGACCTTGTCTGGCCTTGATTTAAAGTTATCATCACGTATACTTCTGGTGGTTCTTCCTGTGTACCAATACAAAGTTCCCTGTTCTTTGCTCATCCTTAGTCTTCTTACATCTCTCCTCTTCTTCAAGATCTCTCAAAGATCACTGGTAATGGTTTGTCCACCTCATTCGAAAATTGTATGAACCTGCTAGAATGTGCCTCAGCCAGGTTGGAAGACTTGAAGCTACGTAGGGAGTTAGCTCTTCCCTGGCTTTCAGACACCCCCTCACAAACCAACAGGACAGATGCAGTGCAGGAGGTGAGGAACTTGACTTTCTCTTGACAATCAACCAGCAGGATCCACGCTAAACAGTGGGTGGAATTATTCTTTATTTTGCACATAGCATTGGAAAAAGTATCTTTATTTATTCTGCATAGCACGATTTGGGTGTTGGCTCCAGGCATGTTTCTTACTGGTAGAACAGTTCCTGGTTATATGTCTTTTTCTCTACTTTGCCTGTGTACTCTGAAAATCTGAGTCAATCTCATCAAAAGTGCTCATGGGTGTAGCCACACAGGCTTCTTGAGGGACTTCTGTCATTAATTCCTTACTAAGAGAATTTACAAGTGGCCAATGGAATTGTATTTTTTATAGCCACGCCATCCTCTGGTTACTCACCCTTCTGTGGTCTCATGCCATGGAATCGTGTTTGTCTTTCTTCTGAATCACCTGTATAATAGTCTTCAGAAACCCAACCGAATGAATCATGTGATACGTCCCAGATCAGTTACTCATTCTCGGAGAAAAGGAGTCTATTAGGACTAAACTCCACCATTCTATTTATGGTGGCTCCATAAAGCTAGTGCTCCAGAGGAGTGATGGGGCCTCTCTGGGCTTATCTTTAACCCTTTCACTGATGGGGATATCACAGGTGCTGAAGAGGAAGTTAGAAAGACCCTATTCCTACTCTCAGACTTTGTAACAGCTTGAGGACTTCCTATGAATGTGGACATTTTTTCAAGAATTCACACAGGCATGGTCATTTCCTGAAAGCAACAATTCTGTTCTCCAAATGGTACAAATAATTAGCCCAGTGGCTTATATTTAGTGTGTTAAATTTCTCTTTGCTATTCTAAGGTCTTCTCATTTGAATTCCCTTCAAAGCAAGAGATGGCAAAGGAGATCAAAGTAGAAAATTAATTTGGAGATAAGTAATACTTGATAAATCAGCAACACTATTGTATTCCATTTTTATTGCAGCTTAACAAATTACATAAACTTAGGTACCTATATCCCATTCATTAGCTTACAATTTTGTGGGTTAGAAGTACAGGTACATCATGACTGGTTCTCTGCTCAGGGTCTGAAATCAAGGTCTCAGGTGGATTGCATTTCCTCCTTGAGCCTGGAAAAGAATCTGCTTCTAAGCTCATTCAGGCTGTTGGCTAAATTCATTTCCTTGCTGCTATGGTTTAAGTCTGTACCCTCCAAAACTCATTTGAAACTTGATTCCTAATGTGGTGGGGTTGGGATGTGGGGCCTAGTGGGAGGTATTTGGGTGCTGGGGGCAGATCCCTCATGAATAGATTAATGCCCTCATGAGGGAGTATGTTCTCACTCTGGAGGGACTAGATTACTGGGGAGCAGGTTGTTATAAAAGTGAGTTCAACTTCCTAGACTCTCTCTTGCTTCCTCTCTCACCATGTGATCTCCTTGCACATATCCACTGACTTTTCTACTTCTCCACCATTGTTTTGACCCAGCATGTGGCCCTCATCAGAAGCAGGACAGATGCAGCACTATGCTCTTGAACTTCCCAGCCTGCAGAATCAAGAGCTAAATAAATTTTTCTTTATAAATTACCCAGCCTCTGGCATTCTTTTATAGCAACACAAAAACGGACTAAGACACTTGCAGTTATAAAACTAAGGTCCCCATTTTCTTACTGGCTGTCAGCCAGAGGCTACTCTCAGCTTCTACAGGCCACCTGCATTCCTTGCCACGAAAGCCATCCATCTTCTAGCTAGCCAGAGAATTTCCCTGTGTCAAATCCATCTCAACCTCTGAATCTCCAACTTCCCCTATCTCTGACTCTAGACACATTTAAAGGGCTCCTGTGATTATGTAAGGCCCATTTGGATAATCCCCCTATTTTATACCTTAATTACATCTTCAAAATCCCTTCACAGTAACAATTAGAATAGTCTTTGCATGAATAACTAAGAGAAGGTAGGCATAAACAGAGACCAGGAGTTTGGGGACCCATCTTAGTACTCTGCCCACCACAACTGTAGAGTTTAAAATGATTGTGCATGTGTGCATATATATAATGTACATATGTATACATACAGATTAGGTTTGTATCTTGATGTAAATCTTCCCTAGCATATTTAATTTGATAAGCATTGCACCTACTATGCTTCATTTCCCATAAAACTAACTGCTGGTTCCCCATAATCATTCAGCCCAATTGAAGGATATTCTGATTGAGCACCTAACATATGCCAGCTCTGTTCCTGCTCTTTAAAGGCTTTCTCTCTCGAGGGTTTGAAATCTAACAGGAAAAGACAAAACAAGTGCATACCAGTTGCTCTAAAGCATGGCAGAATGGCCGAAGAGAGGGAGATCCTGTCCTGTTGAGGAAATAAGAACAGCTTCAGGGAGGAGAGGGCATTTGATTTTAATCTTGAAGAACAGGTGGAGTTTGTAATAAGCAGAGATTCACAAGCAGGTGAAAGGCAATCCAGGTAGAAGTAATCAAGTAATCATACATGCAAAGACATTAGGAGGAAAAGTATGGGCCACTTCCAGAGAACAGTTGGCAGGTCAGTTTGAATGAAAAGAGTGAGAGATGCAATTTGAAGAGTATATTGGTGTCAAAAGAAGGCCTTGGAAGCCAGACTAAAAAATAATGGAGGACCCAAGGAAAAATCGGAGAAAAGTAATAAAATCAGTGCTGCAGTTTAGAAATGAGTCAGGTGGTGGTGTGTAGGCTGAAGAGGGAAATCCTGAACTCTTTTGATAGGAGATGAGAAGGGAGAATTTTTCCAGTCGTCCATGCGGCAGGTATGAAGGCCTATGTTCAGGGAGTGAACACAGAAATGAAAATCAGGGAAGCATACCCAAGGTGCAAGATGTGAGCTAAAAGAGAAAGGGGAGTCATCACGAATGACTCAGAGGTTTCACGCTACGACTGGAGAATGTTCCCGGATTACAGCTTATTATCATCTCGCATGTATCAAATGACCTTGCTTTGTGACTCAAGAAATCACAGACTCATAGTACCTTGTGGCTGGAAGGGATCTCAGAGATCCCGGAAAGAGGTGATTGAGAACCGGCCAAGTTAAATATCACTTCAAAGACATTCGGATGATTAGTAGCAGGACTCAGGCAAGCAAGCCCAGGCCCCTGCATCTTCCATCGAACCAACTGCTGGTTTCCTGGTAATCAACACGAAGCTTTTTTAGAGGCAATATGCAAAAGGTAAATAGCATGATTTGTCTCTGGGCAAAGGCCAGAATGGGGCTGACTGAGGCTTGGCACAGGTGAATTGGAACCATTTCAGGACTAATTTGGATCCCAGCTCTCTCCAAATTACTTTCCGAAATGGCAGTCTCCCAAATATTTTGAAAAAGCTGACTGCCTGAGGTGAGTACCCAACACAGGTAAATTTTACACATAGGTAAACGTATGCTTGAATGGCCTTCAGAATTTCAACAGAACAGTGGGTTTTCTATTATCTTCCAGAGCTTTCCAGTGGTTTCAATTCAAAGGCTCAAACTCTCAACATCGGTTCTCAAGCTGAGGGGAGACAAGAGAGCACTGCCAAAAGCCATTTAGATATTTCCAAAGCAAAATCCTTCCTGTTAACTTAATCATAGCAGAATGACTACAGCCAGCTCTTTGGCTATTTCTTCTACCCAGTTTGAGTGTTTTCCAATCATACCAAACAGTTGCCGAGTGGAGTGGGTTCTGGAAGCTATTGTTTCTGTGTCTGGAAACTTGCACATCTTAATTCTTTTGATACAAGCCCCTCTTTTTCCTTGTGAGAACACGATTCTTGCCCCTAGAGCTTTAGGGAATGGACTGGCAAAAAAATTTCTGAATGTTGGAATGTGTGGTTGCTTCTCATGGCCTTCATTAAATCCCTACAAGAAAGGGAGCGTGGCCCATCTGCACACAGAAACAGAGCAGCACATCTGTGAGAGGAGAGGCCCTCACTGAGGGCAGTCAGCAGTCCAAGATGGCTGACGGTCAGGTAATCCGCCTTGCCCGACTGAAAAGCCCAGTCCTCTATCCTTGTGTAAGTTGGTTTAAGGAGAGATAAAAAGATGGAAAATAAGATTAAAAGAGAAACAGACGAATGGAGGAAGCCCAGACCCCTCTGAAATATTTCCTGCAAAGTATCCTCTACTGACAGGATAACAAATCCTTCATTGTAAAGTGCCATCCCCTGGACTCCTCCTAAAAGAGAGGTTATACCAGCGCTTCCTCACCACACCAGCCTATTGTCTTCTGCCACTCTGAGGTAGGGAACAGGATGTAAGGGGTTAAACTGATGCTCCTGGCTGAGGGCAGAATTTCTCAGCCTGTTGCTCCGACTCATAAACCACAAGGAAGAGGTCCAGATTCGAAGGTCATAAACTTGACAAGATTTCTGGTATTAGCTACAAACTAATGGAATTCCTGGGACTCAAATCCACTGGCTGGCTGCCTGTTGGTTTTAAAGATATGTATTGTACTGCCAGGGAAATCCCAAACCTGGCAAACAAAGACCTGTGACTGCTCCAACCCTGAGGCACTTCCCCCGCCTGGATAAACTCTGCCAAGAGAAGGAGGTGTAAGCTCTATAGCACGCAGCAGAGAGCCTTCCCACTGCATCTCTTAGGAAAGGCTTTGGAGGAAATGGACAAGGAGTACTCTCCATCAGGCAGGCCCAAACTGACACCCAAGTAACCCATTCTGCTGCCAGGGCAGGGGATGTCTGTTTCCTGTCCAGAAAGAGGGGATCATTGTTTTAGACCCCCAACCCCGACCACTGTCCTTTGCTTTATCTTTTCTCCTTTCTAAATGAGAGTATTTATTGTGGTTATCCAGTTTTCCCTTTCATATTATATATACTGTGGTTTGAGGATGGTTAAATTTGCCATTTAGTCATAGATTGCTTATACAGAACATGAGAAGCACATCTGGACTTGATCAAAGATTCCTGGTCTTGGAGCCAGATGCAGTAACACCCCCACCTTTCAGCTGTCTTCCACGAGGGTTCCATTTTGGACTGTACCTAGGATAGTTCCATTTTGCTAATGGAGGATATCTTTCTTAATATTATTAATAGTGTGCACGTGCCTCACAGCCACATGGGAGGAGGTAGCAAATTGTTGCAGCTCTTGTTTTAGTCTGTCAGCATGTTTTCCTGTGCCCCTTTTCTTGACAAAGATCTTGTCCCCCTTGTCCCCCTCTCAGTGCAACCATAGTGGAGCTATTGATCACACTGCTCTGCCCCCAACCAGCCATGAGCAAGCACAAAACCCAAAGTAGGCACACCATAGTATCCCATCTCCTATTAACAGTGATGAGGTTAGGTGACTAATGGATAGTCACTTAACTACCCATTAGAAAGAGTTTTTCCCTGAGCTGAAAAACTTGCTGTTCTCACTGAAGTTGCTAAGCTGGGGCAGCTTGCCATCCCTCCCTATCACATGGCCTATAGGAGAAAAAAAATGAGGCCAACTCACACTTAGAAACAAGAGATGGACAGAAAGGGGAGTCCCATTCATGGGGTTGAGTCCCAAGGCCCAGCTCTTGGAGTCCTGGCGGTGCAGCTCTTTGTTTAATTCCATAAGTTCCCACTTACCCGCCCTTACCCCCATTCTTTTCAATTATGGCTTTTTGCTTAAGCTAGTAGAAGCTAGGTTTCTGTCACTTGTGACAGTTTTAAAAAGTGATCTCCATTAATGTAAACTTGATGCAGCAGATTGGACAGAAGAGAAATAAGGACAGCATTCAGAGGCAGAAAATGATCTTCTTACCTTTCACCTGAGCCCAAACTGCACAGGAGCACCTTTTGACCTGTAAAGGGAAAGGAAAACATAGTAACACATTTAACTGGGTGGCACTCAGTGTCAGCTTAAATAATATAGTTCGGATGCTTAAGCACTCTGAGTTTCAGCTTTTTTATCTCTTAATTTGAACTAGAAGATCTTTAAAGTCCCATCTAGGTCTAATATCTTATGATTCAGAAATCTATCACCAAGTGTTCAAGGGACTGGCATGGGTTTCAGGGACATAAGTGACCCTAAAGATCACTTCTGTAAGTTTCTAATAGGGCTCAGAAAGCACACACTGGGGCAAACAACAGGAGTGGCAAAAAGGTTCATTCCTCTGGCCAGCTCTGAGCAACTGGCACTAACTGCCTGGAGAACTGTGTTGAAAAGGATTCTGAGGTCATATGCAGGCTCAGCAGGAAGTAGTAATTCACGGTTATAGGCAAAGCTACAAGAAGTCCTGATGTATAATAATACTTCACCCATCTGGATGACAATTGGCCACCTCGGTTACCCAAAATATATCCAAAAGTCAGGAAGAAAGCAACAGGAACATGTATAGAAGCCCATCCATGGTAGAAGAAACCTACAGACTCATTGGCATGAAGTACCTTCTCCTCTCCCCTGTCATTATTACGTGCATATTTATCTGTAAAAAAGTGCTGGGATTGCTGTGTACAAGACTCAGCAAAATATTCCCCAGAGGAAGCTAAACAGTGAGGGTTAGAGAACAATCCCTCTAATGTCATCAGGAGATTCTCTTTTAAGTGGCAACCTTGGGAATTCTGATTTTTATTTTATTAAACATTGAAAAAAAGTTTAAGCTGAAAATTTCTCAAAAAAGCTTTAAATAGCCATAAGAGTTTGAATGTGACTAAATTTTGCCTTGATGCTAAGTGCAGAGATTAGAAATGGAAGATAATGTGCAAGAATAACCAGTGAAGGACATATTACAAGACACTGGACAATCAAAGGGACCGCGAATAGCAAGGTAGTTCATAGGGAACAGAGTATATCAAAGGAGAGGGACTGGCAGGGGCCAGGTGAGAAAGGGAGTTCATTAAGCTGGACTGCCTTAATCACATCTGCATTTTGTAAAACTCATCTGGCAGCAGTAGGGAGCAAGGAGATAGGTAGAATAAGAGACAGGAAAATGAGTTAGAAAATTGATGTTCAGACAAAAGATGATAAAGTCTGAGCAGTGCAGATTAAGAAGGAGAGGAAAGCATGATTTTCAACAGCATCAAGGTGATAAAATTGCCATGATATGCCAATGGCCGGATAAGAAGGTAAGAAAGCAGGAGGTGACGAGAATTATCCCCAGGTTTCTGTCTTAGCAACTGGAGGCGTGGCAATGCTATTTATCGGGACAGATATACAAAAGGAAACACAAAATAGGGGAGTTCGAAGACTCATATTTCCTGATTTCAAAATTTGCTACAAAACTACAGTAACTGAAATAGTGTGGACTGACATAAAGACAGACATATAGACCGATGGAATAGAATAGAGAGCCCAGAAATTAACCCTTGCACGAATGTCAAATGATTTTTAACAGGGGTGCCAAGACCATCCAATGGGGAAATGACAGTCTTTTCAACAAATGGTGCTGGGAAAACTGGATATCTACATGCAGAAGAATGAAGTTGGACCCTTACTTAACAGCATGTACAAAAATTAAGTCAAAATAGATCAAAGACCTAAATAAATATAAGACCTAAAACTATAAAACTCCTATAAACCCAGGAGGCTTGGGAGGCTGAGGTGGGAGGATTGCTTGAGGCCAAGAGTGTGAGACCAGCCTCGGCAACACAATGAGACCCTAGTCTTTAAAAAAAAAAAAATCAAAAAATTAGCTGGGGATGGTGAGTAACACCTGTAGTCCCAGCAACTCAGGAGACTGAGACAGGAGGATCACTTGAGCCCAGGAGTTTGAGGCTACAGTGAGCTATGATCACACCACTGCACTCTAACCTAGGCAACAAAGCAAGACCTTGTCTCTTACATATATATATTTATATGTGTGTGTGTATATATAAAAATCTTTTAGAAGATAACATAGAGGAGACGCTTTATGAAAATAGATTTGTAAGTGATTTCTTGGCTTTGATCCCAAAGCACAGGCAAAAAATGAAAAAATAGACAAGTTGGACTTCATCAAAATTAAAAACTTTGGGGCATCAGAGGACATTATCAACAGTAAAAATGCAACCCACAGAATGGAAGAAAATATTTGCAAATCGCATATCGCACAATAGATTACAGTAATATCCAGAATATCTATCATCCGTAAGGGTTTCACCTGCCCATCCTTTATAAAAGCAAAGTATTCAAACACATTTTACAGTTATTTACGTGCAGTGTCTATCTCAAATCCTGGAAAAATGAATGTTCAAACATTTAAATTTCATGTGAAGAAGAAAATATACATTGATAAGAGCTTTTAAAGAAATATACCTTATTCCATTCACTTGTGATTCGTAATATAATGCAGTAATCGTTCCCTATTTTCAAGGGTGCGTTATAGTATTTCCCATAGTATAGTCTGTCTCCAATAGATATCTCCATGGCATCATCTGGAACATCTTTGGCCAGGAGTTCTGCAGCCACATATCCATCAGCATCAGAGGTGTTGCTAAAGAACGAGGTAGCCCTTTCAGAATCACAAGAAAACGTGCTTTGGAGGGCCAGGGGAAGCACTAACACCTGGTATGAACTGGAAGAAAAAAGAAAAATGTCTATCAGAGCCTTGCTTGGGAGGTTCACTCATTCATTTATTCATATTTATTGAGCACCTGCTAGGAGATAAATGCTTTTTCTAGACACTGAGAACACAACACTGGACAAGAAGAACTCCCAGCCCACATGGGGTTTACAGTCTGACAGCTCCAGCTGTCATGGAACTCCAGTTCAAACCTACAGTGTTAATGCCAGACGACACTGGGAAGGGGACCTCTCCAAGCTCTAGCTGTGGAGGGATGCCAAGTACATCCTCTTCAGTTGCAAGAAGTTGTTGCATGTGTCACTGCCCTGTGCATGTGTCAAAAAGTTGACTCAGGCTGTGATTTTCACGTGGGCAACTAAACCCTGACATTGGAAAG
This sequence comes from Cheirogaleus medius, assembly GCA_008086735.1. Lineage (NCBI taxonomy): Eukaryota > Metazoa > Chordata > Mammalia > Primates > Cheirogaleidae > Cheirogaleus > Cheirogaleus medius. Next base: position 14,114,683 of record VBSM01003204.1, on the reverse strand, counting down.
GGTTTAGCAGTCACATGGAGACCAAGTGCCCACAAGAGTCAATGTACCAACTCTGAAAAAAGGCTGCAGATAATCATGTGGCAACCTCAGACAGAACTCATGTGATTTACATTCCCTCCACTTCACAGGCCGACACCAAAGTTCATGTGAAATAAAGGAGAAGCCAGGAGTGCAGAGTCACCCCCGGTTAATCTAGTCTGACACTATTCTGAAAAGGCCAGAAAAGTACAATATCACATGTACATTGCGACGCTGCTCCCTAAATGTGGACATAAAAACACACTAACAATCAGGTGTCATTTTGTCACGTATTTTGTTATTATTTATCCCACACAATAGAAAACCTGTCAGTGGAAGAAGTGTAAGCATAAAAATGCACTGAGAATGCCTCATGCCGTCCTTTCCATTCCTATCTCCTGCCCCTAGCACAGTGTGTGAACGTCTGCTGTCTCTACCAGACTTGATAGCAGGGATTTGAAGGACTCACTCTTGTATCCTCACAAATCCTTGCACAGTTCTTTGGCTACGATCGACACCCCGTTAATGTTTCTTGAGTTGTAATTTCAGTAAAGAAGAAAAGCATACATTAGTGCCAAATATGATTAGGGTAATTTCCCAAACTCATTAGGCCACCTAATTCTATTTTACCAGTAAATTTGCACTTCCTGCTTTACATTCCTAATGCCCCATCTCCTGCCTCCTAAAAGTCCATGAATGACTACGTTAAGAAGAGGCAGCCCTCCCCCAGGTAGGTGTTCGATTGGGAAAGCCTGCCCCGACAGTTGCCCAAACATCCTGGGTGTCCTCAGAGCCTGGATTTCCTCAAAGCCTGAGCTCCCTTTCAGCCAAGCGCTTTCTCCAAAGAGACAAAGTAAAACCTTCAGGGCAATAAGTTTTCTCCACCAGTAAACATTTACTAAGCAGTCACGGCCTACAGGAAATACATGGGACAAGCAGCTTTCTTGGGGACTAGAAGACATCCCTATGAAACGTGGCTGCAGGTGAGGAAGGAAATGTTGCAGCAGCTCCGTGCTGTCCATAAGCACATCTTCAAATGCCTCTCATCTCTCGGTTTAGGTGGTAGTGCTGAAGTGCAAGGTCAAGGCTCACCTGCACCCAGGTGGTTCTGTATGATGCCCACAGAGGCATCATTCACAGGGAATGAAGCAGCTCCCCAATTAGCCTCAGCGTCACCACCTGAGTTGCTTGGTAATTACACAAATTTCTAGATTCTATCCTATGCCTCATGAATCAAAATCTCCAGGAGTAGGATCTGGGAATTTGTGGTGCTAATAAAGAACCCCAGGTGATTCCTATAATCTGCTAAGCATGGGAGACAATAGCATTAAGGGAGACGGCATCATCTGCCTAAGACCAGAAGCTCAGAAAGGGAGACTTGGTCCCAGGGCCCTTGCTCCATTGCGTGTCCCAAGGCACTGCCCCCGAACAATGCATAGGGCAGACACAGGCCCGTGTCACACACTGGCAAAGCTGCCACCCTCCACTCAAGTCAGGTAGTCAGGCTGAGGAAACGGCCCCACCTGCCTGCCTGCTGCTGATGATTAGCCCTGCTGACGTGAGGGAAGCAGCTGCAGCTGGTTGGAGCACGGCTGTTCTGGAAGGACTTACCCATCCCTGTCACACTCCCAGAATGAATGACTCACAGATCTCCATTTCCTGTTTTGGAGACACTGGCCAGCACATAGTCACAGGGGCAGACTGTCATTTGGCTTTTCTTTCTGCCTTACGTAATTATTTGGCTTAAATACCACATTTGTTCTTGCAAATTCTCTCAGGGAGTGACGTCACAGCTTCTGTTCTCCTTACAGCAACAGAAGTGCAATGCCTTCCAGTAACTTGTCAAGAATCAAGAAAGAGAACGATTTATGCAATGCCCATCCCTGGAAAGATCTTTGGGCATCCATTGAATTTAAACTAATATAAAAACAGGAAAATCCTAAGTTTCATTATAAATGGACACATAGATAATATCTCCAGACTTTTTCAGAATTTTATAATACCTCTCTCTCTCTCTCTCTCTCTCTCTCTCTCTCTCTTTACCTTGATTGTACTGAAGGGTCAAGAGAGAGAGACATAAGGCCATGTAGGTTAGGCCACATACCCTGTCATCTCCTTGACCTGGTACTGTGAGCAAACTGTTCATGTCTCCGAGCAACCTTAACCTTCCTCTCTAGAAAAAGGACTGACTCTGCTTTCCTAATTCTATCGTGACCTTTGCAAATAAAATGCTTAACTGCACACAGTGTAGTTCTCCAACTGGGGTAAATTAATTCCATCCTAATACCATCTGGAATCCCAGAAGTGGTCATTAACTACACAGTGTCTTGCCCATAATGCAATACATGAATAGATAAAAAGAATTATCCAAATGACCCTTTCAGAAACCACTCCACACACCCCAAGATCAGTCACACATAAAGGGAAACATATCCTCTATTTGCTAAATGAAATGGTGCTCTGAACCGCCATCACCACAGGATGTACCATGAGATGCAAGTGCAAAGGACGGTGCCCGATGGCACTCGACCAATGTTTGTCCAGTGACCAAACGAACAGATTTCATTGCTTGAGCTAAGCTGCCCAAACGCTTGTCTCTGGTCCCTTGGATGTCTCTCTATTCATTTAAAAAATGTTGGTTGGCATTAAAGGCCTAGTCTGTACCTAAGGAAGCAAAAGAAGAGGCCCTGGCTGCACTGCCCCAATTACCTGAGTGCAGCCACCCACCCACACACGTCTTCTCCTCGCCCAAACCGAAGTCTCCAAAGATCACTGGGTAACCGTGGAGAAAAGACAGCTACAGACCTGATCGGTCCATTTTTCTCCTTGGCTTTCCTCAGCCTGAGACGTGGTAGAGGCCCTCCGTGCACCGCAAAAAATTCCACTTCAGAAAGGGGAGGCTCTGAAAACATGGTGAAAAGAAGAAAAAGGGTATGATCAGAACACATAAAAAGCTGGACGAAAAGGTCCTCATGAGGGCCATGAAAAGGAGAGTTTTAATGTTGGAAGTGATGAGCTTACTCTGACACAGGCTGCAACGTGGATGAACCTTGAACACATCATGCGAAGTGAAATAAGCCAGACACAAAAGGACAAATATTGTCCAATTCTATTTATACGAAATATCTAAAATAGGCAGGATAGCTTAGAGGTTGCTAGGGATGAAGGGGGTGGGTAGGGAATGGGGACTTATTGCTTAATGGTCACAGAGGTTCTATTGGGGGTGATGAAATAGATTTGGAAATAGATGCGATGGTGGTACGACACTGTGAACGTGCTTAATGCCGATGAATTGTATGCTTAAAGATGGTTAAAAGTGGTATATTTTCTATTATATATATTTTGGCACATTAAAAAAAACTGATGAGCATACCCTGGCACTGACAGGGGATGGATGTGGTGGGCATTACAGTTTGCTTGGTGGGTAGACCCTACTTGGTGCGGAAGACCAGCATATCAGACTTCTATATCCTCTATAATCACAGAGCTCTCAGTCCTTATTTTGCCCTCCCAGCAACCAGATTTCCCAAATAGGTTTTCCACTGGGAGGAAAATACACTGAGTGGCTGACACCAGTGTTCTTGCATTCACTGGTGGTTACATTAATGACATAAATGTGCCAGCTGCCATTCCACCTTGTGGGTCAGACACACCGAGCACTAACCATGCACACTTGATGAGTTCTGTGCAAGCCTTGTCTCATTTAATCTTCTCAACAATGCTACCAAGTGCATGATATTTAAAGAAGCAATCATTTTCTCCCTCTCTTAGAGTTCCCACCTTGGCCCACGCAGTAGGAACTTCTTCCCTCTCCAAAGTGTTAGGAAAAAAGCTGTCCATCCGTCTCTCTATCCCTGTGATTTGAGAGAAAGCTAGAGCTTGGTGGTTGCTTCCATGTGGCTCCACATTTATTTATTTATTTTTCCTTTCTGTTTCGGAGGGGAGTGGGGCACAGGTGACACCCAAATGCAGGACAGGTGCTTTCCCACCTCCTGCTCCCATCCTCTCACTAGGCAAACCTGAGTCAAGGTAAACCTGAAGCGAGGTCTGCATTTGCCCCATAGATTCAACTTCCCCATAGGTGTGGTACAAAGTTTAGGTGTGGGAGGAAGTTCCAGGAAGCTTCGTTTTGGCCTCAGACCCAAGCCAGTTTTACCAGCAATACAACTGATCAGTTGATCTCTATCTCACTCTTGTGTATATTTTTCAACTTTCCTAAACTCAGAGCTGGAATAAGTGTGGTTATTATCTTAGAAAATCACATTTCATAGATGAGGAAGTGACTTGCCCAAGAGCACACAGTTAGCAAGTAGCAGAGCCAGAATTTGAACCCATGTTCTGCTACACACCTGTCTCATTCACTTTGGGGTCTCTTGAGTGTTCGGCTCCACCAAATTGATCCAGCTGGTTTACATCACCTTTGAACTAATAAAATCTGCTTTTAAAACACTAAATCCACAAAGACTTTACAAACACATCAACTCCAAGAAAAGAATCCATTTGCCACAATTGCTGTGGTGTCAGATGTCTACCCAGTGAGGCTCACAGAAGAGAAGCTAGACCACAGTTAAGCTGCAGAAATAATCCCTATAATGCAGTGGGTAAGACCACAGGCCCTGGGTTCATATCCTGTTTCTACCACGTATGCCTCCAGCTGCCTCATCTGTAAAATGCGAGTAAGAATATTCTCTACCTCATAGGCCTGTTGCGGGAATCAATGAGCCAATTAATAAGAATTAACAATAATAGTTAACGAGTCAACACAAGTAACAAGACTAGGACAGTGCCTGGAATACAGTAGCAGTCAGTGCATGACAGCTGTTTGATAATATTCAAGCTACACCTCCTGGGTGCCAATCCTGTGCTGGAACTCTGCCTCTGCTGTTTCATCAAATCCTCACAGCAGCTCTGTCACCTCTGTTTTATCTAGGAGGAAATCAAGGCTCAGGCAGGTTGAGTCTCAACACTAGAAGATAGACAAGCCGAGCCGAGGGTAATTTGACTCCAAAGTCAACTCTGCCACCACGGTACGCAATGAGAATGGTTGTGTTCACCCGGCCTGAGATTAAACTATGGCCTAGGAGTAGAAACCTAGAAGCTGTGGCCTAGAACTACAAATCCCTGAAGGAATGAGGGGCCCCTGTGCCATTCCCAGCCCGAGATCATGAGGGACAGAGGTTGAAGGGCCTGGGGCTGGCAGACACCAAGGATCTCTCAATTAGCAGGTGTTCAAAGGGAAAGGATGAGTAGAAAAGAGAACTGGGGACTGACCCCAGGAGGGAGGCCATCAGACAGGTTAGCTCCTCCCCAGCTCAAGCACACAGGAAATGTCATTCAGGGGACCGTGACTGAGTCAAGGCCTGTAATATAGCAAACGTTCCCACGGGACAAGGGACAGCACGCCAGCCAGACGTTGAAGAGGCAGCGTCCCCAAATCAGGGCTGGAGAAGGGTTCTGCTGAATGAACAGGTGGCCGAAAGAAAATAAACCTGGAGGAGACCAAGGAAAGCTGCAAACTTATCACTGCAAAACTCCCGGAAGATGGGACACCTTGCGCATGGGATTCCCCACGTCCGTATATGTCATCTTCTCATATATCGTATACTTTATATATTGGTTTTATGTGCTCAGCATCCCTTTTTCTGTGGGAAGCAGCCCCTCTCCTTCCCATACAGTTCTTATGGGGCTGGCATCCCATGCTCCAAACCCCCTCTGGCCCAGGCCCAAGTGGTCATGGGTTGCCATTCCCCAATCACAGGATTGGTTGAGAAGAACAATCTGTTTCACTTTGTGAGATTGGAGGGTCTTATTTTTCTTCTTGGGTTGTAGCTGTAAGTACCAGGTAGGCCAGGACTACAATGCCCATCCTCCCAGGTCAGTCTGAAAGAGCTCGGTAGAGAGAGGGCCGCGTCACTGAGAGAGGAACGGGGCTCTGGTGAGGCTATGTGTGGCTAGACCCTGCTGTGTTCCAAGGAAGATCCATTCCTGGCCTTCCTGGTGCTATGACCCTACAAATTCCACATGCTTAAGCTGGTTTGAGTTGGGTTTCTGTCACTTGCAACCAAAAGAGCCCTAATGATAGAATGCATACGGTACCCTGATATTCTGCAGAAAGGCAGAACACCCAGCTGCGTGTTTGAGGGAAGTCTGGTGACAGGCCAAAGGGACACAGTAGGAAAGCATTTGTATGAGAAGAATTGCCATGAATCCCGGGCATATCCCAAACCGTTTGGGTGGTGGAGACAATGAAGACAGGAGGAAAAACTGCCTTAATTAGACCCTGGACTAAACCATTCCCCTCTTTCATAGTCTATCATTGCATCAGCTCAGCAAGGGGAGGGAGGAAGGGCAAGAGAGAGGAGGAAAGAGAGAGAGACAGAAAATATGAATGCCTCCCTGCCACAGTGCAATTAAGGAGTCAGAGGCCAAAACAGACT
>VBSM01003204.1:14080416-14108128 GCA_008086735.1 Cheirogaleus medius | reverse complement strand
GCCTTGGCCTCCCAGAGTGCTAGGATTACAGGCGTGAGCCACTGCGCCCGGTCTCAAAACAGACTCTTATGACTCTATTTACCAAATCAGAAAATAGCTTTGGGGTGGAAATCCTCAATCCCAAATTATAATAAGTAAAAACTTAGACCCTGCCTGGACCTTTACAGTTTCAAAAGCTCTTTCGAATATGTCATTCACATATCCACATTCAACACACACCTAACAGCCACCTCTGCACCAGGCCCTGTGCCCTGGAAGATGTCGTTTTTGCCTCCGGGAGCTCAGGGTCTGATGGTAAAAAGGGTTTTGTAAACAATAGGCGGAGCTCAGAGCTATGACAGAGATGCACAGGGGACAGTGGGCTGTGAGGAGGAACACCTGACCAAAGGCAGGGAGGTGAGTCCATCAAATACAGAGACAGATGCAGGCAGAGCCATGGGGGGTCGGGGGTGGGGATCTCCTGGTTGAAAGCTCGAAGTCCGGCACGGTAGAGGCTGGTGACAATATTAGAAAGGTGGGGTAGGTCGGAGCTGAGGTCCTGGAAATCATGAGAAGCCATTCTAAGATGTTCAGCAGATTTGTCCTTCAGAAATACAATTTAGAGCACTGACTGAAGGATGAATCGGAAAAGGGCAGACGCGCAGGTGGTCCAAGAACCTAGGTAGGAAGGACCCGATTGTCGTCCGAAGCAAGCGAGGGCACTGAGAACCGAGAAGAGGGGACAGACGGAAGGGGTATGTGGGGAGAGGCGGGACAGAATGCGGTGGAAGAGAGGCAAGGGGAGGAATCTGGCCTTTGGTTTTGGCAACTGAGTCATTGGCGATGTCACTCATCAGGTCTGGAGGAAAAGTCCAGAAGCAGCACATTCTAGATCTGTTCAGGCTATAGTGCCTGAGGAACTGCCCAGCAAGCTGTCAGAAATACAGCCCCAGAGCCTAGGAGCAAACTCCACGGTGGCAAAGTGGAGTTGGCTCTGGAGTAGGAGAGGGCGTGCCCTCCCAGGGGGACAGCGTGAAGGTGTCCGAGGAGAGATGAGGGCCAAGGGCAGACCCCTAGGAATCCCAGGCATTAAGACCAGGTGGAAGAGTGAGAGAGCCCTAAAGCTTTTAGAAGCTAGTGTTCAATCTAGAATTTCTTCCAAAGTCACCCAGACATGGCAGCGTAGATCATGTTTTTCATAAACCTGTGGAATTGCCAGGAACCCTAGGAGGTCACCTGGAACAGCCTCTGCTTACAGTCAGGGCCTCACACGACCCCTCTGCTACTTGCATGAGGAGTCCAGAAAAAGATTCCATGTGGCACACCTGACGAAGACAACCCCCGGGTTCCTGCAGCAGATATGGGGGAGACAGGAAAAGCCCCTACCATGTCCCCCAGGGGAACAGCCCATCCAGTTTGAGAATCGCCACCCTCAGGCCTTTATGCTATCATCAAAATGCCCTTCTGGTTGTGAGGTTTTGTTGTCACCGTAAAGTAAGTTTTTTATCACACCTTTTCCTGTTTTCAACCCATAAGGAGATTAACCTGTCACTCTTTTCTGCGTGAGAACCCGCCTCGGGCCCTTTTAAGTTATTTCTCTGTTTGTCCTTCTCCAAGATTAATAACTCTAGTTCCTCTAATCTCTTGGCTAACCTTTTAAAACCACTCAGTAACAGCAGGACAAAGTGCTCACTCAGCTTGGAGAAGGCGGACAGCGGACCCGGCAGGAAGGCCGTCCCCTGCTTGGTCCAACTACACGATGCTCTTTCTCAGACTAGTAATGTTCTCGCAGCTTTAAAGGTGCCACTCTCATGTGGTTGCTTCAATCAACGTGTGACTTCTAGACTGTTTTCTGCTCTGCTTGCCTAAGGCCTTCCCCACCTTATATTCCAAACAGTCTACTTTTTCTCTCTAGCTGGGAAGCCTGAACTTCATCAGGCTGGTTCTCAGCCACATTTCAAGGTTAACTAACCTTGACTTCTAGCCATATTTTCCAAGGTGCTATTCCTTGTCTCGCAAACTGCTGCCCCGGGCAGATCTTCTCTCCCTTCATCACCCTTGTTGCAGATTTCAACCAAATCAGACCCGAGTCAAGGTCCTGCCTGGGCTGGAAAATGCAGCCCTTTCACCCTGGGCATAGGAGATGGGAGAAGAGCCAGAAAGGAAACCTTCATCCCCATTCCTGGGAGTTGGCAGCATCCATCCTCTGCTAGAAGCAAATGACAAGAGAAAATACAGGGGCCACCATGCGAGAACACTTTGAAGAGTAAGAAGGAAAGTAATGAAGGAGAACATTGCCTGCAAAATGTTAAATGTAATATAAAATTACAATAATTAAAATAGCAAGGTATAAGCACAAGACAGGCAAAGCAATGAAAAAAGCCAGACAGTGTAGAAAGAGAACCAAATAAATATGAGAATATTCTGTGTGACATGGACAGGGAACTGACTTATCAGTTGGTGGGGGTGGGATTACCATGTAAATTTAGACTCAAATCATACATCAAAACAAATTCCAGTTTGAGGTTGCTGTGAGCTAAACTGATGCCACGGCGCTCTATCCTAGGCAGCAGAGCAAGACTCTGTTTCAAAAAAAAAATTCCAAATAGGCCTGTGTTTTAAATGCAAAACTATTAAGAAGCATAAGAAACTACTAAAGAATAAGAATTGATCAGATTTCAGGGTGAGAAAGGCTTTTCTTGGCATAACCAAAGGCAGAAACTATAAAGCATCAATAGAATTGATTACAGGAAAATTTTAAATGTCTAAATGTCAAAAAAACATTGAAAAGAAAATTAAATAGTAAATAGCCTTAGGGTAGGAATTTGTAGTAGGTATAACAAAAGATTAATATCATTAATGTAGGCAAACCATTAAGTCAATAAAAGAAAGGAGGTAGTATAAGGGCAAATGTGTTAAAATTCCTCTGTGTAAAACCAACCAAAATGAACAAAAAGCAAAAAACAGAAGAAAACTTTATCTGCACCAGAACTAAGCAAAAGCCTCAACTCCATTGTATAAACTTCAAGTAAACACAGCAACTGAATTAAAACACAACTCCACTGCCTGAGAATCTGGTACAATACAACTTTTCTGAAATTTCTGTAACAAAAAAGTAGAGAGAAAATAGCTTTTGGGCACCTCTCCAGATACATTATGCCTCCCCAGGAATGATAAATTGAAATTGATGGCAAAAAAAATAGTAGCTTTCACCATAAATCACCAGCTGGATAGACCTTCCTATCAAAAAAGTTATAGGATTTGACCTTCCAGAGAGGAGAAACCAGTTTCTTTTCATCTCTGTATCCCCCTCAGCAGGTAGCACAGATCTTTGTACATAATCAATAAACATCTGATGAATTAAATTGTTACAGCGCAGCGTGTCCCTGCCCCACTCCCACCACGCACAAAAGCCCTGGTTTCTAGGCTTCTGATCTAAGGAAACCTTCCCATTCACATTTTATAAAAGCTAAAGTTAATACAAAAAAATAACCCATCCAGTCAGTTTTCTTCTATGATGGATCATCTTTCCCAACAGGGACTGAGCTGGGATTCAGATGCTGGTAGAGGAGCTGGGAGACACCCATCCCCACACAAACATTTACTTGGGGACTTGGAATTTGATTTGAAGCTGGAAAGTGGCCGTGAGATTTCTGGGAATGAGAGAAATCGGTGGACCATGGAAGCACGGAAGGGCAGACATACCCCCCACCTCGAGTGACCTATAATGTTAGGTCTCCAGACATCAAACAGCCTGTGTCCACAAACTTTGAAAGGAAAACAGCTGGCGTGAAGGCCAGTGCTTCTCCTGACCTCTGGTGCAGCTTCAGCCATTTGGAACGAGCCAGAGGGGACGGGGTTCTCACTAAGGACACAGGGGTGCAAAGTTCTTAGATGCTTCATGAGTAGCTAACCACGGAAGAGAAGCCTGTGGCAGAACAACTCAAGGGACTTAGTCCTTCCTGGTCCTGCATGGTCCTCCCCAAGGACACCCAGAGGTAAGAGAGCAGCGTCAGAGGCCAGGGAGGAGAACCAGGGCAGTCCTGGCTGGACCTCTCTGATAAAATGACAGTCTGAGAAACACTTGGGACACATCTGTGTTTTCAGTCATTTTCCTAACCACCTGCAAAGTTTCCTAACTTTCTCTTCTTCTTCTTATGAACACAACAGGAGAGAAATTGCCAGGCTTGTTACGGAAGGTAGACGTGGGAAGAAATGATTGCCTTTCCATCTTTTCTTCCCTTTTCTTCTTCAGCATTCTTGGTTCCATAATAAACATTGACCTCAAATGATTACCATGTTGTGTAGTACAAGCGGTCTGGTTTATCGTCACATTTATGCATGCATTTTCTCTCTGTCTCTCTCTCTCTCTCTCTCTCCCTCTCTCTCTTCTCTCTCCCTCTCTCTCTCTCTCCCTCTCTCTCTCTGTCTCTCTATCTAACCCCTCGACCCCAACTGACTCTGCCACTCTTCCCTGTCTGGTTTCTTCACTCTCCCTATGAGAAGAAACTTTGGCCTACAAGCTTTTAGACTCGGCAAGAAAATAGCATAACCAATGTGTGAACACTCTTCTGACCCTTTGAGGTCTACACCCAAGGGTGACAGTTTGTTCCTCACCCTGTCCTAAAGGGGGTATGAATGGTGGGGCTATTCTGAGGAATTCAAGGAGCCATGGGGGAAGCCGTCAGCCAGGAGTCAGGAGCACTGAGGCAGCGTCTCCATCTCAGCCACCCCTCACCAGCACCCTCGGCCCTGCTTTCACCAAAACACTTGCCTCTGTTCCTCAACATTCCTAGAACCTTCACTGTCCTCCAAGGTCAGCAATAGATTTCAAGCACTTGTGTTCATCTCGTTCCCATCAGTAAGATTTGGTTTAATGTAAGACACTCAGAAGGGAAATTCCACTCACTCCTCTTCTGGGAAATAGGTTGCTGCGTTTTCCAGGCCAAAATTCTTAGTCTACTATTTCTGGCAAAAATTCCAAAGTTCTCAATTTTACTGAAACAAAGCCACACACGTCTTAGGCAACCAGGAGTAACTTCACATCCACACATAGGCTCTCTCATTTTTGTAAAATAAAATGGTTGGGGTTTTTTTTTTTTAATCTTTCATAAGATCTTAACAACTTGAATTTTCATGTTTTTTTAAAAAATTGCCTCTTTATAATTGGGTAGACTTAGAAAATAGTGTTGGTCACAATGAACTTAAACAGCTCAACAGTGTCCCCTGGTGGCCATGAGCACAGACACAGGGAGTTAGAGCCACTAGGGTTCTACTTAGCCTACAAAACAAGGAAGAATCAAGAGAAAATCCCCTACCCCCTACTCAAAAACTATGAAATGTTAATTCAAATTAGAAATGCAAGCCATCCAAATATGACAAGGACAAAAGAGTGGGAGACGGAATAGCTGTTCACGTTAATAAATCGCCATGGGAAGGAATGCCCAAATTGAATAATACTTGTCTCTCTAGCCCCAAATGAGGTGAATTCCTTTTTTGGCGTAAAATTTTTATTGACTAGCCAGGCATCACCCCAACACCTACACCACCCATTGGCCATTCGTCTGCTGTGTTGTGTGTCGGTATTGTTCTCACATGCTGGGGATTCAATGTAGAACACACAGGCAAAAAAACCTCTACTTCCAAGGAGCTCCTATTTTAGTAAGTGAGAAATAAAATAAATGAATGTTTCAGAAAACAAGTTCTATGAAGAAATCCAAGCAGTGTAAGTGGATAGAGAGGAATAGAGAAGAGATTGGGGAGGATATTTTTGAAAGGGTGGTCAGGGCCTCTCTAGGGCGATGGCATTGGGCAGGCACCAGGATGATTATGGAGGAGCCATGTGGAGAGAGTGTCTCAGGGAAACTGAATGGTAGGTGGAAAGGCCTGGATGCAGGAACAAGTTTGACCCATTTATGGAATAACAAGGCCAGGGACACCGCTGATGCTTAATGAAAAAGGAATAGAGCGGGGGTAGATGAATTCCATGAGGTAGTCAGGGGCCAGATTACATGTTCCGTGCTGAGGAACTTGGATTCCATTCTAACTTTAAAGGTAACTCACTGCAGAATTTTGAGCTGGTGCTGACATGCTCATTATGCTTTGCTTTTTTTTTTTTTTTTTTTTTTTTTTAAGACAGAGTCTCGCTCTGTCACCCCAGGCTAGAGTGCAGTGGTGTCATCGTAGCTCACTGCAGCCTCAAACTCCTGGGCTCAAGTGATCCTTCCTGCCTCAGCCTCCCCAGTAGCTGGGACTACAGGTATATGCCACCACGTCTGCCTGATTTTTCTATTTTTTGTAGAGACGGGTCTCGCTCTTGCTCAGGCTGGTCTCAAACTCCTGGCCTCGAGCAATCTTCCCCCACCTTAGCCTTCCAGAGTGCTAGGATTCCATATGCATTTTTAGAAGATCACTTTAGCTGCTGAGTGATTTTTTTTCTTTTTTTAAGAGACAGGGTCTTGCTATGTTGCTTAGGCTGGACTTGAACTCCTGGGCTCCCACCTTAGCCCCCTAAATAGCCACCAAACCCAGCTTGAGTGATCTTTTTAAAGTTATGGTGAAGACTAAGACTGAGGTGGTGCTGGGGGAAGGCGGGAAGGCGGTGGTGACAGGCAAGAGCGAAGGCAGGGAAGCCAGTTAGAAAGCTGCCGCAGGAGTCCAGGCAAGAGGTTGCTGGCTTGGATCAGGTTGGTGGTGGCAGAGGCAAAGGTGGGAGAAGTGGCTGAATTCTGAATATATTTCAGACAGCAAAATGACAGGGCCTGTTGGTGGATTAGAAATTTGAGGATGGATTAGGATCAATTAGGACTCCTTTTTGACCTGAGCCACTGGGTGACCAGGAAAGCCAATAACTGAGCTAGAGAAGCCCGGGTAGAAAAGTTCTGTTTGATTTGCCTGCCAGGTGCTCCATAGGATATGTTCAGAAGACGAGTGGGTATGAGAGTCTGGAGCTTAGAGGAGAGCTTGGGACTAGAAATACGTATTTGGAAATCCTCTGCGTATAGGTAATATTTATAGCCACGAGACTAGTAGAGATCACCTAAGCAGAAAGTGCAGATAATGAAGAAAAAGAACGAAAAGGAGGCTGAAAACGGGTCAAAGTAGATGGAGCTAGCAAAGACCGAGAAGGAACAGCCAGGAAGGTAGAAGGAACTAAAACGGAAGGAAGGGGTATTTCAGGAAGGAGGAAGGGTCAATGCTACAGGGAAAATCAGGTAAGAATGAAACTGGCCACTGGATTTGGCAAGATAGAGCGTGAATGGAGACCCTTTCATTAAAGCAGTGAAGACAAATGCTTCTCAAATAGAATGAGTGAACAGGAGGTCAGGATGTGGAGCCGACAGAACAGACATTTCTTTCAAGGAATTTTAATGAACGGGGTGCTGAGAGAAGACAAAGTAGCTGAAGGGGAATATGGACTCAAAGAAGGTCTGTGTATTTTTTTTTTCTTTCTTTTCAGTAACATGCTCGGCAGTGCTGGGAATAATTCTACATTGGGGGACGTGAGGATTAGGCAAGAAGGGATGGGATCAGTGAACACGTTGTGGGGATGGCAGCCTTACACAGGAGCAGGGACAGGCGGGACAGTGAAATATATGGAGAGATGGGAGATCTGGGCGTGGGAAGTCCGCATAGGATTACGTCTAATATCTCAGTGCAGTAAGAATCAAGAAGCTAAGACTCAGTATTTGCTCAGAGTGTGTGTTGGGGTATCACAGATTTGAAGAAGGAACTGGAAACAAGTAAAAAGTGAATTTTCTAGGGGTTTATAGTGGGACTGCCATTCCTCTTCCCTTGATATAGCCTACGCCTAAGCACTTGCAACAGAATGCAGATTAAATATTAATATGTTACTGAGAAAGAAAGAGTAACAGGACATCTTTTTTTTAAAAGTATGAAATATTCTAAATGTTTTAAACATCCGGAAGGACTGTAGCCGACACTCATGTACACACTACCCAGATTTAATCAATGTTTGTTTTAGGTGCCTTTTTAAGAAATAAAACATTACAGTCACAGTTACACCCCTTAGTGCCTCTCCACTTCCAGACCCTTTCTCCTCGCTCTCTTCAAGTTCATTACCTAATGATAGAAAGCAACAGTGTTCAGGGCTCTGTGGTGACTTTGTTAATCTAAATACTGATATTCAAGATGTACCTGTTATCTGGGTTGTCAGGGAGATGGCCACAGGAAGCGCAGAAGACAAAGCCTGGAGGCTGACACTGTAGTTGGTGCCCGGACGCAGGTCCAAGCACACCTCGGGATTCTGGCTGCTGGTAGTGATATTAAAGATCATTTCCTGGGCAAATTCCTTCTGATACCATCTCTGGCCCCAAACGTGGAACTGAAACATAAAAGAGCTCATGGGTGAATTGCTGGCTTGAATAGCTCCAAATGCCTTGACTGCTGCCCTTTGTCATGAGCTTTCTTCTTTTCTCCCTCTTCATGCTAATGTTTCTACCAAAAGTGAAAAGCATCCATAAGCAAATATTAGAGTTACCATAAATATTATGTGATAAATATATTTTTAAATAAAAACGCACAAAAGGCAGAGGTCCCGATACCGGTAACTTTCTTTCTTGTCTTCCCGTATACCACGCAAATGCAAATGCAAAACAGCCTGCTGACAAAACTGCAGGAGCAAGGCCAAAGGACATTTTCCTAGAAAGAGAATCAAGACTCTAAACTAAGCAGGACCTGAACCAAGATACTCCCCTAACTGGTCTGGTATAAAACCTGGAAAGGATTTTTCTCCTCCACTCTTCCCTAATACTTTCCTGTAACATTTCAGCAAGAGACACCCTTTTCTTTCTACTAATTTCTTCTAGTAGCAGCTGATCCCATGGACTTTCTCTTTCTTACTCACAACCACATCTAGCTTCAAAAGTTCCCCTGCCTGTAATCCTAGCACTTTGGGAGACTAAGTCGAGAGGGTCACTTCAGCCCAGGAGTTAGAGGTTGCAGTAAGCTATGATTGCACCACTGCACTCTAGCTTGGGAGACAGAGCAAGATCCTGTCTCAAAAAATATATATATACACACACATATATATTTATTTATATAAAAATTTATTTATATATAAATACATTTTTAATTTATTTATATTTATTTATATAAAGTTCCCCTTTACTCTCTAGGCAACATTTCCAGACCCTGCTCAGACACACTAGAAAGGAAAGAGACACACATGCATAAGCCACTGGGTTCCTCCCATTGATACTGCCTGAGCATCAACTGCATCAAGATATGTGCAAAGAAACTCTCATGGCTTCGTCATCTCTCCCCAGGGTTTCTGTCTTCAAATATGCAGTAGAAGTCGCCATTTTCTTACTTCTTGTTACAATTGTCACAGTAAATGTTCTATTGATAATTGCAGCTACAGTAGTAGATATTTAGGTCGATGGATATTTTTTAAACCTCCCACATAAGACAAACATCCATAAATACAGTAAATTTTAGTAACTTACTAAATACATCTCCTCTGTATCAGCTGTCTTCATGCTTCTCCATTTCAAGCAGGTTTCATTAAATCCTGAAATATTACTGATGATCTGTTTTACTGCAAGGAGGAAGAAATGCAAAATCAATTTACGCCCTACACAAAAAATACTACCTTTTAATTGAGCCATTTTCCAAGATTAAACTTATACACAGGATGACTTCAGCAGTATTTTAATTGAGAAATTAGTGGTAGCAATCTCAAAGAAATACCACTTTTATGTTTAGATAAACTCAGTCCTGAGTTAAGATTCAAAGATACAGAATCAGAGGATGCCTCTTAAAAATTGCCCGTGGCAAACTTCCTTGGTTTACTAACCTAAAATTGTAATTGATTGTCCTGAGCCTTGAAAACCCTCAATTATGCAAATAAGCATCAGTTTGAGATTCTGAGCTGAGAGAAACATCTCAGCAGAGAATTGCTCCTTGAAGAATTGAAAAAAGCTCTCCTGAGTAATTAGGCTTTTCATGATGAAAAGGATGGGAGAATGGGTTCTTTTGGTTTGGGCTTCTTCATCTCTTATGATCAAGGAAGCATTTCTTGGCCTCTGCTCAGTTTTATGATAATCAATCTAAAATACAGCTCAGATCTGAGAAAGTTTAATGTAGAGGGACACAGCCCCAAATAGTCAATAAAGACTACTTGTTCAAAACTCTGACATCAGAGGTTACTTTCTTCAACAATCATCTCTGTCTCTAAACTGGAAATGATATAGCAAGCTTGCTAAGAAGTTTCACAGGAACACTGTGATGATCTGTGAGTGATAAAGACAACTCCCAAATTACATTCAAAAAAGAAAGTCCCATGGCAGGCAAGGCTGCGTTGTGTAATGCCCTGGCCTGACAGGTTCCTATGAATGAAGCCAAGCTGACGGACATGACCCCTCTCTTTGGAATGAGCAGTTTTGCACAGAGAAAACCCGTTCCACAGGTCCCAAGCTATACTTCAAATATTGCAACACAGAGCAGGTAAGGAACAGGAGGTAAGGGTGAACAGGGGGTAAGGAACAGGAGAAGTACAGATGATTCAGGGTAATGCAATTCTACTGCTAGGTACAGAAGATGGTTTTAGAAATTAGTAGTAGTGGTCCAAGGAACCTCACATTTCTGAAACTTCCAAAATACAAATAACTCCAGTACTATTTAAACAGTTCCAGGCGGGGCGTGGTGCCTCACAAGTATAATCCTAGAACTTTGAGAGACCAAGGCAGGAGGATCGCTTGAGGTCAGGAGTTCAAGACCAGCCTGAGCAAGAGCGAGACCCAGTCTCTACTAAAAACAGGAAAATTAACCAGGCATGGTAGCACACACCTGTAGTCCCAGCTACTCGGAAGGCTGACGGAGCAGGATTGCTTGAGCCCAGGAGTTTGAGGTTGCAGTGAGCTATAATGATGCCACTGCACTCTAGCCCTAGCAACAGAGTGAGACCTTTTCTCAATCAATCAATCGATCAATCAATAAACAAACAGTTCCAGATTATACAAAAGGTGGAAGTTTCCCTAATTCATTCCATATAACTAGATAATCCACAATGTCCAAGCTGTTACAAGGACAGCAAAACCAATCACTGAACACATTATGCTAAACTCATTTGTTACTATAAATACAAAAATCCAAAATAAAACATTAGCAAAAAGAAGTCAGCAGTACATTCAAAGAACAATACACTATGACCAAGAAGATCTATTCCTGGACTACAGAGAGGATCAATATTGGAAACACTGTTAATAAGCTAAAAGAGAGAAACCGTGTGATTACTTTTATAATCATATTTGTTAATACATCTAATATACATTCCTTACTTAAATCTTAGTAAGCGAGAGCTCTGTTTGATAGAAACTCCTTAATTTAATAGTGTTTATTGGAAACCACCATACTCAGTAGTAACACAATGAAGCAATTTCTAGTAAAGTTAAGAACAATACAAGGATGCCTGGTCTCAAAGCTATTACTAAGCATCAGCCCGGAGATTCTAGACAATGCAGAAAAAGGGCAAGAAAAAAAAAATGAGCTATAAATACCAGAAAGAAAGGAAAAAATGATGTAACTGCCAGCAAATCTAAGAGAATCAACTGGAAACCAAATATGAAATGCTTTGACAACAATAGAAAAGCAAATACAAAACAATAGCAGTTTGAGAACATAGATGGTGGTTTTCTATGTACCTGTAAGAACAAGTATGGTAGGCGAATAATGGCCCCCATGATGTCCACATCCTAGTCCCTGGAACCTGTGAATACATTACTTACCGGCAGAAGGCCTTTGCAAAGGTGATTAAGATAGATTATCTTGAATTATTGTTTAATTAGCCAGGCATGGTGGCGTGCACCTGTAGTCCCAGGGAAAAAAAAAAGTACTCTATTTTCTCCAGAATTTATTTGCAAGCCACCGACACCTATTCTGCTGCTGAGATTTGACCTTACACCCTGCTGTACTATTCCCACCATTTGCTACATACATAGTAACTTTTTGTCTCCATGTCAAATCATAGTGTAACCTTTTTGAGAAAGTTTTGATAGGCAATTAAATTAAGGACCTACATAGTACCACTAATGTCCATAACTAAAAAGAAGTGACAATGCTATAAGCAACTATGACCAATTTGATCCACACAAGGGCAATGACAATTATGTTCGTGGTAGCCACCTGACTGACTGTATAACAATTGTAAGATTTCATAGATATCAAAATGTGAAAAAATATGCCTCTGAGAATCAATAAAACATAATATATACAAGTATATGAACAGTAGCATTATCTGTAATAATAAAAACTTGAAGGGAAAAAATACTTAAATATCCTTCCATAATGGGTAAGTTAATAAATTAGTATACATTCATAAATGGAATACTTATGCTTCCCTCAAAGAGAATGAGATAGCGTTTTATGAACTGGTATGTAAGTGTGCCCACAGAATATTGTAAAGCTGAAAATTAAAAATAAAATTAAAAAGCAAGATGAAGAATTGGGCCAGGCACAGTGGCTCATATCTTTATAATTCCGGCACTTTGGGAGGCTGAGGTGGGAGGATAGCTTGCGGTTGGTAATTCAAGACCAGCCTGGGCAACACAGCAAGACCCCATCTCTACAAAAAATTAGCTGGACTTAGAGGGGTGCACCTGTAGTCTCAGCTACATGGGAGGCTGAGGCAGGAGGGTCACTTGAGCCCAGGAGTTCGAGGTTACAGTCAGCTATGATTGTGCCACTGCACTCCAACCTGGGCCACAGAGTGAGACACTGTCTCAAAAAAAAAAAAAAAAAAATGAAGAATGGTACATATACAATGATTCCATTTGTCTTCCTTCTCTTATTCATTTTTAATGGCCACTCTGCCTTCTCTCTTTCTTTTTCCCCACCCACTGGGCCAATCTAATCTAGAATCCCAAAGTTGAAAAACCAGACCTGCAAGAATGTCTCAGAAAAGAGAAAAACTGGCTCACGGTTCATCAAATTCCTTGAGACTTTGTTTCTGCTTCATTAATGTGGGGAAGCAACTCTGGGAAAAATCAATATTTCCTCTCTTCTCCGTAGTATCCTGCAAATAACTCAATTACCCTTTATGATTTTATTATTGATCCTTGTCTACCACCCCCACTGAACTGAAAGCCCCTTGAGGCGAGAGACATGTTCCTCATCTCTGTGTTCCCAGTGTGTAGGGCAATGGCAGGTACAGCATACCTGATTGTTTAAATGTAAACAATCAGTAATAAGAAGAAAGCTAAGCAACTGGTATTGTATTAATCCATTGGAATATAAGTACTCTGAATAAGACATGGTTTCTGCTCATAACATGCATTCAATCTAGGAGGGGAGTTACACCCTATGTAAGCATAACAAAAATCCAAGGAAGTATATAATAAATGTCATAGGGTAACTTTAAGTAATAGTTAACATTTGATAGACACTTATTGTATGTCAGGTATTACACTGGTTCTCCATATGAATTAACCCAGTCTTCACAATAAACACATGATGTACTAATAGGTATTCTTGTTCCCATTTTCATAGTTAAGGCAACTGAGGTACATAGAGGTGAAGTAACTCATCCAAAGACACAGAGATAGTAAGTGGCAGATCTGAGATTTGAATTTAGATAGTGTGACTCCAGAGGAACCATACCAAACAACTACTTATACTTTCTCCTGAAATAGAATATGGGAATTCAGAAGGAAGAAAACTTACTATCATCTTGGGAGGGAGAGTGGAGATCATGGTAGGAGAAAATATATGAAGTGAAGAAAAGGGAGGGGGTTCCAGATAGAAGAAATGGCATGAACAAAGACATAGAGGTGGAAAAGTTAGCACTTAAGAGTATATTATAGGTGACACATGCCAGTAGTCCTAGCTACTCAGGAGGCTGAGGCAGGAGGATCACTTGAGCCCAAGAGTTTCAAGACCAGCCTAGGCAACACAGTGAGACCCTGTCTCAAAAAAACAACAACAACAAAAAGAATATATTATAGATTAGAGTTCTAATTATCAAGGATAATAGTTGGCCCTTAAATCTAAATCCCTCCACATCCTCCAAAATATTCTTCAGATCAAGAGCAGCAAATAAAGCAACATAAAACATATGCTGTCATCATAACTGGAAAACAGAGAACACTACAAATTTAAATTACCGGTAAATAGAAAACTAAATGCCAGCAAAGCAATCTCTCCATCTCCCACAAATCCTTGTGGAGAGTCAGGGCTCTCAAAGGACTGTGTGCAAGAGAGAAGCAAAGGGCCCTAGAGTGAGCTAGATTCACACCTAGAAAGAGAAATTCCACCTTAAATGTGAAAATACTGAAAAAGAGACCCAGTATGGTCAGAGCACTGACTGCAAGGAAAGGATAAAAAGCCCGTTGGTGGCAGGTGGTGGTTAGAGAAAGGCACTGATTGCTTCTGGGAAAGAAGAGGATGGAGAGGAAGCGATAGGTGCCCTTTGGAAACTAAGTGGTAAGGGGCAAATGAAGCAACAGGGAAATGTAAGATCCTACAGGACAAAAGAGAATCTAAAACCAGGAGAATACACAACTCATGCCCATCCTTATCAAAAAACAAAGCAAAAGACATCCTTTAAAGAAACTGCACTTCACTCAATGACAGAAGAGGGCACTCTTAACATAGAAATCTTGTTAACCATCTTACACCAGCAAAAGGCAGTCTTCATTTAAAAACAATAAAAAAAGTATAATCAAAACATTTCAGCCTGTGAAAAGCTCTATGTTTTTTAAAAGACTCATAAACTAGAGGGAAAAACCCTGTCATGCAATAAACCAAAATAAATATCCTCAAACAAGCATTTGGAGGTATGAAGGAAACACTTTGAATCAAAAAATTTAAAAATTAACAACAGAAATAAACAAAAAATAGGGAGAAAATTAAAAAGAAGTTATTGAATTTAGGAAAGAAATGAAAATACAAAATCATTCAGAAATAAGGACGAAATGTCACAGTGCCTAAAGAAGAATAGATTAGAATGAAATTTAATAAGGGACATTAAGAAGTACAGAAACACAACCAAAAAGAATAAAAATGAGATTAAAAAGAAATAAAAAGGGAAAAAAATAAAGTGGTTGAAATGGAATATAGGTAAAAATCCAACAAATGTATAATTAAAGTCTCTGAAGAAGAAAAACAAAACATTGAAACAATTAATATTTAAAACTATAATCCAAGATAACATTACAAAAATAAAAAGACATGAATAGAAATACTAAAAGGGTACACCAGGTACCTGAGAAGGCTGACCCAGAACAATCAATCCCAAACCTTATCCAAGTAAAACTATTAGACTTTAAAGAGGAAGAAAAAAAAAATCTTCAGGGTCTCCATTCAAAAAAACAAACAAGTAACCCAAGGGCAAAAGAATTAGGCTGCAACAGAGTTTTCGATAGCTACATAAAAAGCAGGGCAACCAAAGAACTGAATCTTTTTAAGAACTCAAATCAAGAAAGTGTGAACTAATATTTTTATATCCAGCCAAGCTATCTTTCAAGAATCAAGGCTATAGAGGAATAATACTAAACATGCAAGAACTCTGGGAATACTGTATTCTCAAGGAATCTACTAGAAGATGGGTTTCATTCAAGATATAACTGGGGAAAGTTCAGTAAAAGGACTGATGGTAAGCATTTAATGTATTGAATTGTAGCTCTAAGACTAAAATAAATGTGGGGCAAGGTGGAGGAGTGATACATAAATGCTATAAAGTCCAAATAACACAACTAAAAAATCAGGAGGGGAAGTGACAGAGAAAAACGAAAACAAAATAAACTCATTAAATGTCATAAAGGCAGTGATTGTTAAAGTATGCTATTAAAAACTGACAAACCAGATGATAAAAAGTTAAACAAGAAAGCAAGAGACAGGGCATTTTAAAAAGCCAGCCACTAGAAAAAATATTTATAAATCTTTCTTTAAAATTAATAAATAAAAGTAGGATAGCAAAAAAATCACATAGAGAAAGAAGTGCGGAAAATATATATAAGTTGCGATAACATAAAATTATGGGACACGGCTGTTTAAACATATCAGTCCTATCAATAACTGTAAATGGACACAACTTGCCTATTAAAAGATAAAAAGATTTTCAATCTATCTTGCAATGGAAGATCCAATTATATGCTGTACACAAAAGGGACACCTAAAACAAAATGATTCAGAAAGGCTAAAGTGACAGACAACAGTATACCAGACACATGGAAATCATAAGAAAATAGGGGCCACGATCAAAGAAGAATTCAAGTCTAAAAGCATTAAATATGGCAAAGAAGAACATTTTTTAATGCTAAAAGCCACAGTTTACAATGAAAATATAATGCAACCACCTTTGTAAAGAGGAAGAAAGCATGAGAAAGGATATAATAACTATGAAAGCAGAAATTAATGATGGAGAGCAAGAATCAGGAAATTTTTTTACAAAGGGCCAGATAAATAAAATTTTTAAGCTTTTTTCCAAGTCAGACAGTTCTGCCACAACTATTGAACTCTGCCTTTGTCCCAATAAAATTTTATTTATGAAAACAGGTGGCAGACCAGATTTGGCCTGCAGGCCATAGTCTGCCAATCCTTGATGGTGAGAAAGGAAAAAAAAAAAAGTAGATACAATGAATAAACCAAAATCTTAGAAATACTAATAAAATAAACAAACCACTAGCTAACTTAATGTAGAAAAAGGGAAGAAAACGAAAATAAAGGGAGAAATATCACTGAGACAGAAGAAAGTTCAAAAAATTAAACAAAACTACTTTGTAGACTAGTATACAGATAAATTTTGAAACTTAGATGGGCACCTTGGGGAGCAGAGGTAGGAGGATCACTTGAAGTTAGGAGTTAGAGACCAGGCTGGGCAATAGTGAGACCTCTGTATCTATGAAAAATTTAAAAATTAGCTGGGCATGGTGGCTCACACCTGTAATCCTAGCACTCTGGGAGGCCAAGGCGGGCGGATTGCTCAAGGTCAGGGGTTCGAAACCAGCCTGAGCAAGAGTGAGACCGCATCTCTACTAAAAATAGAAAGAAATTAATTGGCCAACTAAAAATATATAGAAGAAATTAGCCGGCCATGGTGGCACATGCCTTTAGTCCCAGCTACTCGGGAGGCTGAGGCAGAAGGATTGCTTGAGCCCAGGAGTTTGAGGTTGCTGTGAGCTAGGCTGATGCCATGGCACTCTAGCCTGGACAACAGAGTGAGACTCTGTCTCAAAAAAAAAAAGAAAAGAAAAGAAAAAATTGAGAAGTTATCAAGGAACAATCCACAGAAAATCCCCATCCCCAGATTATTTCATAGAATTTGATGAATTCTACCAAACCATACCAAAGCAGATAGTCCAATGCTACATGAATTACCCCAAGGTATAAATAATGAATAAACCTTTCAAATTCTTTTTATAAAGCAATGAAAATACTAGTACCTAAACCTGATAAAGATAATGCCAAAAAAAGAGAGAAAATTGTAGATCAACATCACTTGTGAATATTGGTACAAAAATACTACGGAAAATATTAGTGAACAGCATCCAATATCATATAAGAAAATAATAACACCATGACCAAGTGGGATATGTTTCAGGAAGAGAGAGGGAACACATGCATGAGCAAGAAAAGGAGAAATTTTAAATTATATCAAATTTAAAAGTTACAATTAAATAAAAAAGAATATCTTGCAGGTAGCTTTCCTTTGTATGGTATTAATGAATATTTTAGACTAAGAAGTTAGCGATCTTTTCTCTGATTTCAGCCTAGGAGAGAACAGTCTTGGAGCCTCTTTGTCTGTACACATGATTAGAATACGGAGGTCCTGCAAAGAATAAGATGAACCTATTGCTTTCAGTGCCATTTAGGGCCCATTTAGTGGAGGGCTCCAATTCTAAATAACTTATTCATCTTTAGGAGTAAAGATAATGGATATGGTCCCACCTAGCTGGATCTACAAGGTCATTATCTTACCTTTAAAAAGAACAACCATTTACTCCCCCCATACTTGGCATATTTGGATGATTAGATATTCCATGTGAAATATATGCCAATTTCTGACTTTCCCAACTGCAAGTGTGGGTTTCTCAGGCTAATGGTTTATAAGAAAAGCAGGTAGATTTCAGACACAACTCTTCCACCACAAACTACTACTATAATATTTATCATTTTGTGGAAAAACATCAGAAACAATGTTAAATTATTGATGGTCTTTATCATTTTTTGTTTGGACTTTCATTCTGTGAACAAGAATCAGTTATGGGGGAAGTTTTATAAGGTCAACATAGATCTCAAGTTATGCCCACAGTTAAAAAACCTGTGTCATAAAGACACTTTAAGAATTAAGGTTTTCTACCAGAACTTTATTCCCTGGTAAAAATGTCCTGTTCCTTCTTCTTTTAATTTTTTAAAAATCTACCAACACTATTTTAGAAATGTCTAAATGCATGCAATCCTCTGTTAAAGAGAACTGAATAATAAACATTCTTTCATATATAAATGATATGGTTTTAAAATCTCTAATTAGAAGTAGACTAAATAGACAGTTGGCTTTGCAAGCTAAATATCATCAGAAAGAATAGCTATAAATCAACTATTCTGAAAGCAAAGTTACTATTTTCATAATTTCTCTATAAATAGTGATATCATTTTAGTTATCCTTGATGCACACCTTGTGAGCAGTTTATCTTAGAGAGAACAACAAGATATAACATTGTTCTAAGCCGAGAGCTCTACTGTTACTTTATTGAAATTTTTCTTTAGATAAATTTGGTATCTGGTTACAATTACCAAGAAATTGTTCAAGCTAACTGTCTGTGACTGTATTATATAGAGAGGAGTTTTGAGGGTTCAATCACCCATTCATTGGCAGAACAGATTGAAACAATTCCCTTGGCTCAGTTCCCTGGGCTCAACCTTCCAGCAGAGGCAATCAGCCTTCCATGTAGGAACAAGTCCTTGTTATTCAAGGCATCACAGAACAACTGCCCCCAGGGTACTTACGAGAAAGAACATTCTCAAGCTTGATGACACCGGACAGTCATCAAATCTCAGTTGAGAGAAACCATATTTATAAAGCATTGCTTGAAAGAAATGGACTCCAGTCATACCTCCAAATATTTAAATAACCTAAACTTAGCCCTGAATCAAGCCAGATCAGCAGAGAGTAGGCATTTCTCATGCATCTTTCCTTGCCCACTCTGTGCCGAATTGTGCTATAATATAATGAGCCATGTTGAGGGACACAGGCTATCGGGGCACCTGCCTGGGAAATGCAGGGAGTTGGAAGAGGGGTGGTCCAGGGAGGATGGCAATTGTTCAAGCCCAGGGTTGGGCTATAGGCTGAACCGAATAGAAATAAGTATCTCCTAATAAAAGTGAAGGTGGGCAGAATTTATTTGAATACCAGATGTTTGTGGCAGATCTAGAACTCTCTGGCATCATTCTCTCTCTATGGTCAACTGACAGGCAAATTCCAGAGTAATATGTTAGGAGAAAAAAACTCTAATTTTGAAAACAAAAAGTAAATATAGGGAAGGAAAGTACTAACACCTAGCAAAAGGTATTAAGCTCTCGCTGGGGATAAAGAAGGAACAGAAACAACTTAGATAGAAGGTTATAAAGACTCAAAGCTCAGCTGGACCTGCTGGAACAGTAGGAATACTCAGAAGGAGCTGGAACACTGGGGACTTATCTCTCTGATGCAGAAAAGAAAACAGTGGCAGGAAGGAATGTTTCAGTTCCTATCGAAGAAGTACAGATGCTTTAAGTCTTAGAAATTCAATTCTAAGGAAAGGTGGGGCTTGGGTAAAAAGCCACTAACCCAGGGGATTCCCTGGACCTCAGACCAGTGGACACACAGGTTCTAATAACCCAACAGCAGCTCAAAGACCAGCCGAGGATAATTCTCCACAGGAAATAAAAGTGAAACCTCCTAACCACGAATCAGGACTCAGAGGCAGACTTTCAATAATAGAAGCCTATGGAGTTCAGAACTAAAACAATTCTTGGATCTTTCTGGGGATAGAGAAATTCAGAGAAAAGAACAGGAAATTGAGATTGTGAAGGAGACATGTAATACGAAGCATTTCACTTGAACAGTTTCTACTATAAATGTGGGGTACCCCACCCAGAAAGAAAGAGGTTCTTTCACTAAGCAGATACAGATCTTCAGCAATGGCAAAGGGCGGGTAGAAATAGAGCTCAAGTGAGAAATGAAAATGAAACGGTTCTAAATACTTGAAACAGGCATCAAGAAAGAGCTAGAGGCACCATTGCAAAAACACACGGGAAGCACAGTGTCAGAATGAATCCAACTAACCTCATGAGAAGAGAGTTCCCAATCGAAATTTAAATTGACAGGTGGAAGGTGCCAGACTGTTTGGTAACCTATAGAGGCTGAACTATGACATGCTAGGTTTTGCTTAATACTAGTAATTTAGGGTCCACATTGCGAAGGAGCAGGTAATGACAGACTTCTTTCTGAACTTAACACCTCCATCATACTCAAGCTAGAGTTTAGACCTCATCTGCCACCACTGTCCCCAGCTCACTCTGCTCCAGCCACACTGACTTCCTTCACATTCCTAGAACATGCCAAGGACATGCCTGCCTCAGGACCTTGGCACTTGCCATTCCCCCTGTACACGGAAGGAGTAACATCTATTACAAACAGGATTTCTAGGATGCAACAGATAAACACACTCTCCATGCCAGTAGGACCACTCTGGCTGAGACTCAGTAGAGAAGACATTGGGGAGAAAATAATTTGGAATTCCAATGCATTTACAGTTTAGTTTGCAAAAGGAGGTAGATTTTATTTCTACACTTTAATTTCTCCAAGAATTTAATAATTTGAGGGAATTCATATTCAAATTGCAAGCATTATTATGCAGCTGGAAATGTATTTGAGGGTGAGGTTTATGATGTCATGAGGTGCTCATTGTGCAACCTCTGCTAATACAGATAGGGCAAGACAGCCAGGCACAATTTTAGATGAAAAACAGAATAAAAAGTAAATTTTCAGACTTAGGGGCCCTCATTAGCATCCAATGCATTTCAGAATCTTCTAAACTGTCCACCCAGAGGTGGACATAAAAAGAGCAGCAATGAAGATGAGAGAGAGGCCTC
Source organism: Cheirogaleus medius (assembly GCA_008086735.1). Lineage (NCBI taxonomy): Eukaryota > Metazoa > Chordata > Mammalia > Primates > Cheirogaleidae > Cheirogaleus > Cheirogaleus medius. Next base: position 14,087,059 of record VBSM01003204.1, on the reverse strand, counting down.
AGGGAGGTATGAGTAGGACTTATCGTATTCTGCTGTTTTCCTTCAAAGGGGCAGCCTCTTCTGCTGGTTGCCCATAAATTTGTCTGTTAAACCCAAAGGATTAAAGAACAAAAGAAACTACAGTGATGTCTTTATCTCTTCCCGCTAGGGGGCGCTGTGCAGTTAATACAGCTGGCTTCTATAATATATGGCTTCCTCAAAAGGCCACAAGGGAAGAGTTTCTAAGGAGCCCAACCGTACTTAGACTGTCGTTCTATATGTCAAGTTAATGTGCTTATACACTGCCGAGTCACAAGGCCTCTTTGTCCTGCTGGTGCCCAACACAGTGTGGCTCACACTTCTGGTCTCCTGGAAGTTGGTTCTAGTTGTCCCTAATGAATACCCTTAGGGCTCGGTTGTCTTAAATTTGGAGTGAGAAATAAAACACTGAATTCTCAATCTAGGATTCCCAGAGAGCTCTGAATAAAGCCGTCCACTCTTGGTCTATATCCTCTATGTGCCAGAACCCTGTGGGGGAGGGGTAAGTGAGAAGATTCAGGTATCTTGAACCCCAGACAAATCTAACACAGTTTGTTAGGTTAGAACAATAGCCCGAGTCTCCTGACTCCCCAACTAGCATTATTTATGCTCCCTAACATTGCATAGCTCAGTACACATATTTAACTTACCGTCCTTAGGGACAAAACAGAAAGGCGTCTACACCTACCTGTTGGTGCAGTTGTTATCACCACTTGCGCTGTGTGTTCCTCAGCAGATCCCAGCAGGGTGATAGTCACTGTATAATCAGTTGTCGGGTACAGATCCAGACACACCACTGGAGCTTGTTCCCTAGTTGTGAAGTTAAATGATGTCGCGTGATAAAAGTTATCCAGATACCACCTTCGACCCAGAACTTTAAACTGTCACGAGATTAAAAGAAAGCATTGCATTAAATTTTCTGTTGGCTTGCAGATGTCTAGACTGTAAGCAAAACAGAGTCAAAGCAAGAAAGTTCCTTCTATTTATCCCTACCCACTCAGAGTTATTTTTCATACACTAGCAAGCTAAATTGAGGAAGACTTTACAAAGCTACCTTACCTATCCTATTTGATTTCCCTCATAACAACATATAGGACTAAGTTTAAAATGTGTAACTATATCTCAGATGAATAAAATGTCAAGCCATTCTAAAATAATCCCTAAATGCCCACCCAAGAGAAAGAAATTGAACTGGGGCTACTGGGCAAAATTCTTTTAATTTCTTTTCATCGTAAAGAATCTATGGACAAGCCTCATAGAACAGAGTACTTGAACTTTATGAGGACTCCCCCAGATGATGCATTTCAAGCAACTGTGCAATGGTACTTCACTGGATCCTTCCTATTAGAGCTCTGGAAAAAAGAGCTTGTGATCCACAGAGTCATCAAACACACCTGTCACCCAATCACACTCTACCCATTGCCAACTCAAGCAGCAGCGAGAGAGAATTACAGGGAAAAACTCTTGTGAAGCTTCCATAAGTAATATGATCAGCCCTTGATCAGTCAGCGTGCTTTAGCTGGTGGACATGCCCATGTGTTTAGTGTTTCCACCAATGCTGGTGTCACTGGCTATCCCATCATCTCTCCCTCCTCATCACTGTCAATCTCTGACTCTTCTCCATCAGTCTCCCATGGCTGTCCAAGACCTTGACACCTAGTTCACAGGGATTCCTCTCTCCCAAACTCTTCAAATTTTCTTGGATAACTTGAAGATCCTTATAGATAAGCCATCAAAACTTGGCCTCAGAGTTCCTTGAGCTCAATGCTATGAACTTCCTCCACTCCACGTCAGCCGCCCACATCTGTGGCCACACTCTAGACTGTGTCATCATCGGAGTTGCTCCCCCGGATCTTGCAGCAGTCCCCTATTCCTCTGGACCGCTTACGAGTGAGGTATAACATGCGTTCCGTGTGTCTGGGGAATACGTATTTTTCTCTTTTGTAAACCGCTTTTGAATGTTCGCTTTTTTCCCAATGGATTTAAGAGTGTTTCACATGTTACATAAATTAATCTTTGTCTAACATATTTTAAAAAGCAATATTTTTTCAATTTTACTGTTTAATCGTTTCTGTATAGGGTATGAAGAATTATTTATTTTCTTAACCAAGTTCTCAATTAGTGGTCCTAGAACCATCTATTGAATAAAACCTTCCTTTCTCAACTGATTTGAAAAATCATCTTTATCATATATTACAATTATTTTGGTACTTGAATATGTTTCTAGCTTTAGTGTTCTTTCTAATATGGAAATTTCAATATTTCACCTGCTGAAACTCCTCCAGTGGCTCCACATAGACATCAAAATAAAATCTAAATTCAAAAGCATGGCATACGGGGCCCCCCACGACCTGGCCACCGCTTATCGTTGCCTCATCTTTTCCTACTCTTCTTGCTACTCTACTTGCCCACAATACCCATCTTCAACCTCTCCCCAGCTCCTTCATCTGGCTAATTCTTGATTTTTTTTCTCTGACTCAGCATAATATTTGCTTCTTGTTAAAAAATTATACCTGGACATACACACCCCCACACACACACAAAATCTTCTATTCCATTATTTATTTACTCTTTATCAAAGTACTCATTATACCACATTGTAGTTGCTCGTTTACTTGTATTAATATATTTCTAATAGTTTCAATTGGAACTTCCGGGTCCTAATTTATAATATTCTTTCAGTAAATGGTTATTGAATAAATTAATGAATTTTAAATTAATAATTACTGAGTTGAGTTTACTCTCTACCAGATGATTTGCTAGGCACTAAAAATGACACAAAAACAAATCTTGTTCTTGCCTGAATTTACCTATAATTTTACTTGTGATGTTCAAAAAAACAAAATTAAATGAGGGCCAATAGCCATGCAATGAATTTCCTAAAAATCCATGCTCAAATGTGAATTTGATGGCAAAATAAACTGCAATTATTAAATGCACTAAAATATAAGTGTGAAATACCAGGCAGAGAAAATGATAGCATGTCACCAAATATAGTGTCTTTCTTCACTTTAGTTCCCTCATATCCATCTCACATCTCACATATGCTCTAGAAACAACAGTCACAAACTGTCTAGAGTTCATTCATTTTTAAATACTTTGGATCCTCACTTGGAGATCACCCAAACTGTTAAGTGACACAATCTTTGACAGATAGCATATGAGATCTTCTTACTTGGTACATTCGTTCTGATCCAACTTTCCTAGAATGCCTGTTTAATTTCAAACAAGTTTCATTAAATATTGAAATATTGAATATTCCATCATCTTCTAAGAGATCATCTTCTAAAAGAAAAGAGAGAACATATAGATAGGTTGCATCATCTTAGCAAAACACATCATGGTTAAGCACAAGTGAAACTCTAGCACCTTAAAAGAACCAATTGGGTATTTAACAGGAAGAGCATTAAATCTGGCATCAGCAGACTTAGCTTCAAGTCCTGGCTTTGCAACTTCTTATATTTAATGGCCTCAGCTCAGTCACTGAATCCCCTGAACCTCAGTTTCCTTATTTGTGAAATTAAGTCATCCAGCTTGCTTTTCTTACGGCACATGCTGTCGTTGAGAGAATCAAATGAAATACTTTTAAATGACTGTAAATTAATAAAGCTGTGATATTTTTAGAAAGTTAATCCTATCACCTGGATAGTCCATAATAAAATGTCATGAAGGTAAGCATACGAGTAGCCGGAAAGTCTGAGAATAAGGAAAAACGTGAATAAAAATCAAAGGCTATGAGTTAAAACTCTCAGGGCAAATGCTTTCCAACCTAAAAAATGACCAGAAAGTACATGACCAGGCAAGAGGAAATATGCTTTCACAGCAGACAGTATTTTAAGAGCTACTCAGCTGAGTTCTAAGGCAAAAAATAATCAGAAAGCAGACTTGTTTCAACCATTGTATAGAAAAAAGTCATTTCACACCTCCTGCAGTCTAATTCATTCCTACAATATTCTATTTTCTTAATGTAGTTATAAAGGAGAGTTTGGTTACTAATGAATTAAAGAAATCACATAGAATCCAGGAGTAATACGGGTAATTTTCAAGGAAAAGCAAATTTCCTAACAAATAAGCCTGCATGTTCATTACCAATGAGAAAAAGTTAAATGTCTACCAGAAAGAAGCTATTTTATAACTAGCTTTAATGTGTATTTCTCCCATGGGAGTCTCTGCTACCTAAGAAGTAATAATGATCACAATAAATTATTCTAGTCAAAATCAGAACTGTCCCCAGCATTTTCACTATCGCTGACTTTTGCAGCACAAGGCAATTAGCTGGGAGAATCAGATATTTCTGGCTATAATTGGAAAATGTAGAAATATACTTATGAGAGAGAATTTGGAGACCTATCATATGTGCTCTCTCTTATCTTCACAAATTTTAAAGATTTCATAAGGACATCAGAAATGAAAATTGCCACATATATGCATATGATTTTCAGGAGCACCAAATGTATATATTAAGAAATACCCCATAGAGCATATGCCTGTACGCTAACAGGACACGGGCAGAGTGCAGTCTGCATTGTTTCCGTGTCTTCGTTTTCACATAAGATAGCCACTGTAGTCTGAAATCAGGGGAAGATGGCAATGTGAACACAGACATCTGGCTCCCACTTCCCACGCCCAGTCCTGACAGAGTGACTGAGAATAAGTAAAAATGGGTCAAAATTTGCATCTGGGTTGGAAAGAAGGGTGGATTGCCATACGCGAGGCAGAAACATAAAGACATTTCTGCTCGGCACAGTGTGGAAGGGACCAGGCGAAAGAAAGACACTGAGAGCTACTGTGCAACCTGCCTTGCAAGTGAAGGAACATGGTCTCGAAGTTTCAAAGGAAGGAGCTGGAGGAGAACTGGCGCCTTCAGAGGAAGCAAGACAGGCCACAGGACAGCTCAGTGATGAATGTTCCATCAGGGGCCATGTAACCCACTGGCTCTCAAATCCAGCTGCATATCAGAATCAGCTACACACAGCAGACTGGAAGTCATGCTTGGATATCTGTATTTTTTTAAAAAGTTCAACAGCCTATTCTGATAGGCAACCAGAGTAAAAAGTATATATACTAATAATACTATTGCTGCTACTGCTAACAATAATAATATAATAATAATAGTCCTTCCTCAGCACACATCAGTAACAGGGGAGGACTTCAAAGTAGAGACCTAGGGATGTGTAGGTCCCACCTGACAGAGAACCCGGGTTAACAGGGGAAGGGACCTGCCTCTTTCCTGCTTCAGTAGGATGTAGCAGCATAAAGAAGCCAGGTCCAAGGCCAACAGCTTCACCAATCAAGATAGCAAAGTGCTCGAAAACACAGCTCAGGTTGGGGGGCATTCTCCCTGCTGCTGCCTGAAGGACACTGAATCACCCAACCCCACAGCAAAGCCTTCACGATGAGATCTGAGATAAGCATCCTAACATTATCCAACCAAAAGTAAGATCAAAGGGAATATCATCCAATTTTATTATGAGGGAAATACCAGTCCTAGACAGAACTTTTATCTTCCAAGGATAAGTAAACTAGAAGCCAAAAAAAAAAAAGCCTATAAAATGATCTTATAAAGGAGAGGGGTAGAAAGAGAAATTGTGCTTAAAATGCAAAGAATGAGCATATTTTGAAAAACGAAATCTTGAGCAAATATTGGTAAAATGAGGCAGCATCTGTTTTGTATTTTCAATAAAAACTTTAAAAAATGGATTCAAACAAGAGAGATAATAAGAGAATGTGACAGCAGAGAGGAAACTGGTTGAGAGAGGCAGAAATAAAAAGGGAACTAAATGCGACCCAAAGAAAAGGAAATGAAAGTGCAACAACAGAATTTAAAGTGTATCAGAAATGGTAAAAACTAGACATGTAAATGCATAAATGCAGATATGTGTAAAATGCATATAGATAACAACCTTGCTACATACAGAAGGCAGAGGGAAAAGACATGGGCATAAAGAGGGAAAAATTGAAAAACAATGTGGAATACAGGTATCTGAAGAGCCAAAAACAAACTTTAAAAAAAGCAATAGGCCAGGTGCAGTGGCTCACACCTATAATCCCAGCACTTTGGGAGGCCGAGGCAGGAGGATCTCTTGAGGCCAGGAGTTCGAGATCAGCCTGGGTAACACAGTGAGACCCTATCTCTACAAAAAAATAAGAAAAATTAGCCAGATGTGGGAAGCACATGTGTATAGTCTCAGCTACTCAGGAGGCTAAGGCAAGAGGATCACTTGAGACCAGGAGTTCTGCAGTAAGCTATGATCACACCACTGCACTCCAGAGTGGGTAACAGAGTGAGATCTTCTCTCAAAAAAAAAAAAACCTAAAAAAAATGAGAAGCTGACAATGAAATGCCATATTAAACCAATAATATAAGGGAAGAGAGAGGGGAAGGAATAAAAGGAAGTAAAGAATGCTAACTTCCTTATCTTATTTAGGGGGAAGTTAACATTTCATTCTTAACATCGGAAATAAAAGAAATATACACCCGAATAGAGTTTGGATTTTTTTCCTCTTTTGTACAGTTATTTTATTACTGTTACTTTATTTTGTTAAGTCCATATATTATATAAAACATAATAGGAAAAATGAACAAATTTATAAAATAAATTGAGGTGTCTGGATGAAAAAAATA
>VBSM01003204.1:14055272-14080316 GCA_008086735.1 Cheirogaleus medius | reverse complement strand
CTGGACTTTGGGATTGTTGAAATGAATAACTGTCCCATCATCTTTAATCATGTTCACCTCTTCAATACCAGCTATATTATTCACAGCTAGTATTTTAAGAGAACTCTGAAGCTTCTTGTCATCAGCTATAGCTGTTCTATGTATCACCTTCTTCTTTCTGCGAGCTGTACCCTTGCCCCCTATCCAGACCTGAGTCTGAAGTTTGGCTAACTTTTCTTGATTCATGCTGTTGGTAAATCTGGAGCAGGGAGGGTCCTCCAACACCAGTGCGTGGCAAGAGCAAGATGGCTGCCTCAGACGAGACAGAGAAAGATGATGGCGGCGGAGGCAGCAGCCTAGAGTTTGTTTTTTAATGTGATTACTTATATTATAGAATAAAAGCAAAATGTATAGCAAAAAGAAAACAAAAGATATAGTAAAGTAGCATAAAAGAAGAGAAACAATAAAATGACAGAAGAAAGGAAAATCATATCACACACAATAAAATGTAAGCTGGAGAATCTATCTATTCAAAAATAAAACTTGTCCCAGAAAGGTTCTCAACATAAGCTGTCTCCTAGAGTAACTTATAGCAATGTTATCCAGATAGCTTTTAAGAAGAAAAAAGTAGACAAAGGCATATCATGCAAATACAAGCACAAAGAAATCAAGAAAACCAATATTATTATCAAAGTATAATTTAAGGCAAAAAATATATTTAAACAAGCTAGGGTGAGCCATTTGGTACTAGTGAAAGAATCTATAATGAAGATAGCATTTATGAACATTAATATCACAACATCAAGGCCCGGTGCAGTGGCTCACGCCTGTAATCCTAGCTCTCTGGGAGGCTGAGGCGGGAGGATCACTCCAGGTCAGGAGTTCGAAACCAGCCTGAGCAAGAGTGAGACCCCGTCTCTACTAAAAATAGAAAGAAATTAATTGGACAACTAAAAATATATAGAAAAACTTAGCTGCACATGGTGGTGTATGCCTGTAGTCCCAGCTACTCAGGAGGCTGAGGCAGGAGGATCGCTTGAGCCCAGGAGTTTGAGGTTGCTGTGAGCTAGGCTGAAGCCACAGCACTCTACCCCTGGCAACAGAGTAAGACTCTGTCTCAAAAATATATATATATATATCACAACATCAAAATGTGTAAAACAAACCAATTAGAATCCCTAAGAGAAATTGAGAAAAATGGCAATCCAAGTAAGAAAAAAAAAACAAGGAATCCTGAATAGCCGCATTAATAAAGTTGATTTAAGACTAGATCTTACTCTGCCTACTAGCAAACACTCTACCTTATTATCCAGCATCTATTGAAATTACCAAACTTGGCCAACTAGTAAGGCCCAAGAAAACGTCAACAAATCCCCCCAAGCATAACAAAATGTAATAAAACTAGAAATCAACAAGGAAGTATAAATGTTCTAAATGTTACAAAGGAAAAAAACTACTTGTATAAAACACTTATAATTAATTCTTCAATCAAAGGGGAAATCCAAGTAGCAATTATATAATGCTTTGAAAGTAAGGGTAAAAAGAACATACATTAAAACACTCATAAATAATTTTGTAATCAAAGCAAAAAGCAGAATAGTAATTATATCATGACTTGAAAGTAAAGAAAATGCTTATCAATGCCTAAGGAATTATGCAAAAGCTCAAATCTGAAAGGGAAAAAGAAGCATTAAAAACTTTTATTATCAAACAAAAGAATGGAAGTAAGTTGAATTTTTTAATGCATTCAGCTCAAGAATTTAGAAACAAAACAATATAACCAATTTAAGAGATACATGGAGAAGTACATGATAAAAATATGAGAAGAAATTAATGAGTTAGAAAGAAGAAAATTTAAAAACCCAAGAGTTCATTCTTTGGGAAAAGGAAACGGTAATAAAACAGACAAGCTAATCAACTTTTAAAAAGAGAGAGAAAACCAAAATTAAGAGTCAGAATAAACTGGGATTATATATCCTATAGCCCCAGAGGAACTATAAGCAAATATACCATGACACTTCTGCCAACATATTTAAAATCTCAAATAAATGGACATATTTGAGAAAAATATAAATTATAAAAATTGACTCAAGTAAATGTAAGAAACTTAGACCCCAAGTTAAGGAAGAAATTCACAAAGTTGTTAAAGAATCATCTCCCTCAAGGGGTGAAACTTAAATGATCTTATGAGCAAACTTTAAAGGAAGGGAATAATTCCAAAGGGTATAAACTGTTCCAGAGCAAAAAAAAAAAAAATATGGAAAACTTCCCAAGTCATTTTAAGGGAACTAGCATAACCCTGATAATGAAATCAGACAACGGAATGTGCAGGATCTAGAGGAAGAGAATGACAAATCTTTACCACAGTGCTAAATAGAGAAAGACGAGTAGATACTGAGTAAATGTAGAAACATACCTCACTTCCAGTTGGGATGACTCAATATAAATCCTAATTCTCACTAGATTAACTTGCAAATTTAATACAATTCCATTTAAAATTTCAGACAGAGGAAAGCAGTCCAGAGACATTAAATAACTCATTACCCAACTCTTCAACACAAAGTTAAAATGCAAAACCAGACCTGCCTGCCTCCAAAGACCATGATTTTCCCAGTGGAAAGTAACTGGAAGAGGTAATCAGATATTAGTAGCAACAGCTGACACTGAACAGCAACCTGTCATCCCCAATGAACAGTGACAGATGAGTTTCAAGTCCTGAGATGATCTTTTAAAGAAGACATATCCCTGTAAGTCCACAGTAGTTTATTATTAATTTTGTAAAGTTTCTCTAATTGGTCACCATAGTAATTTTATAATACCTTTGCCTGCATATTATTTATTTAGAAAGAAACAATTTTGTTTTATTTATATACAAGTACTGAGAGGACCAATTTGTATAATTTCATAGTTGGTTTTATATTGTTACGATTGGCAGACTTTTCAATTATTTCTGCTGAATCTGTGTCACTTCCCAATACCTAGTGGCAGCAATATCTGAGGATTGAGGTGATTGTCTTAAGCAGGACAACAAACAGCTAATTAAGAACTATGTCTACTCCCCCAAAATAATAAATGCCATCAATGGCTTCTCAAGTTTTGTCTACAAGGTATTTAATTCATCCTTATACTCCATAACCAGAATTATATTTCTTTAAAAAATTTGACTGTAATTGTCACAATGTTGTTAAATAATTCACGTGACAATCATAAAGTTTTATTCTACTTCTAGAAGCTCCTTCCTGTCCACTGCTCTTTTCAACCAACATCTACCCTCCTGAACCCCTCCCACCTCCCCTGTCCACTCACCTACTCTCAATTTGATTCCTGACCCAAGTCAGTCCTGGGGTCTCATCCTAGACCTAAAACTGCTGTGTCAGCCCCCCGGTTCTTCCTCTCTCCCAGGCAAGGGCAAGAAATGACTTGAATTTGCCACCCAAAATAAGCCACATGGCTACCATCTATTGCCTTGGATACCTGAGAATGGACTACATCGTCACCCAAAGTTTTCCTCTTTTATTTTATTTTTTATTTTTTGAGACAGGGTCTCACTCTCTTGCCTGGGCTACAGTGCAGTGGCGTGATCACAGCTCACTGCAACCTCCAACTCCTGGGCTCAAGCGATCATCCTGCCTCAGCCTCCTCAGTAGCTGGGACTACAGGCTCACGCCACCATGCCCGGCTAACTTTTCTATTTTTGGTAGAGATGGAGTCTCGCTCTTGCTCAGGCTGGTCTCAAACTCCTGGCCTCAAGTGATCCTCCTGCCTCAGCCTCCCAGAGTGCTAGGATTACAAACGTAAGTCACCACACCCAGCCCGTTTTCTTCTTTTAAATGCCTTTTTATTACCTTCTACCTCTACCAGAGGACTCAGCTGAGAAACAGCACATCAGAGTCCATTCAAACTGGAGCCACTAGAACAGGAATCTCTCCTACTAGACCCACTGCGATTCTGACCCCAGAGCAACTACATCCCCCTGAGTACAAATCTCAGAAAGCAAGTGTGAACTTTCCTGCCCAACTGATTCTGAAAAATGTTTCCCCACAGCTTGTGCTTGGCATTTTCCAGGAGGAAATGAGACTTCACTTCCACCTACCAGCTGTCTGGAAAGCAATGACGGCTGGCACGGAGCGCCTGGGAGGGGCTGTGGATATGCTCACGGTGTAGTTGGCGCCTTGGTACAGGTCTAGGCACACTTCTGGGGTCCTGCTGTCTGTGGTCAGGTTGACTGTCTCTTCATGAACTGATTTCATCAGGTCCCACCGTTGTCCTTGTATGTATACCTTTGTGAGAGGAATAGACAAGAGGGCCCACCGTGACTCATCAATACAACTGAGACTTTGTGGTGCTGGATCCTATTCTGCTATGTCACATTGCACTGCTCAACCGGGGACGATAAGTAAGGCAAACCTCTGCTATCGGGTATCTGGAGATCAAGCTTGACCAGACTTGATCCCAGTGATCAATAAACCCTAAGAAGTGACATAAATGAGGCGTCTCTCTAGGAAGTGCTGTCCTGCACACAAACGGTCAACCCCGAAAGGAGGCAGTCACCACATGAGGACAGCTCGCTACATCTGTCACTAAGTCAGCAGGTGCTTCCAGGCTTGCTCCGGGGGAGTGAACACAAGTGCTTGGAAACAAGCAATAATGAGGATGCCAAATATAAACTCATCCCCCACATACACACCCTGTCAAGTGACAAATATGTTAAACACAGAATGTAAAATAACAAAATAGTCCAGATATCTTAAAAATTCTACCCACTCTTTTTTAAATGCCAGTGGGATTAGAAAGCAATTAGATTGAGACGCTCTAATGGAAGCAAGTCCCTCTGACTCAAAGCCCCATGAGTTACCACCGCTGTCCTAGCAGGGACAAGGAGACCACTTTACTTACCACATACAGGATCTTGGAGTTTATTCTTCCCGAGTTTATTTGCCACCTCACACAGGTGTTATTAAACACTGAGACATTGTGAATTTCTGTCATTATTTCTAAAATAGAAAAAGAGAGTTGACTCATGGAATGTATCAATGGGCTTTGGAAAAATCCAAATGGAGATTAGTTTGTCTATACAGCTGGCGTCTCCACGGCTCACCGTCCATGCAGCGATTCGGATACCGAGTCGGGCAGCTCAAGCTGTCCCAGGCCACTCACCTAACCTCCCTTCGTCAGGAATGAGCCTGGCACATTACCTGACTTAGAAGAAAAGGAAAGATTCCTGCTCGAGTATGGGTAAGAATTCCAACCTGCAGTTAGCCTGACGGGCCCTGGATGTGAGTTCACTCTTCCCTACAAAACACAGGTAAGACCTGCTTCCACCTTCCCCAACCCATCCAAGTGGTGGGGTGCTCTTGTTCCCAAGGAGGAAGATGACATGTATCACCACACGGGACCACTCCTCGGGAGCAGCTCGGAGTAAGCTAAATACATTCTCCACAAGGTCCCTGGATACTTGTGGGGCTCCTTTAACTGAAGCTGTTTAATCTTGGTCCATCAGGAAGCCACTGACTTCTCTGCTTTGCTCTGCTTCTTTTAAATATTCTGCATAAATTCCATGTAATGAATTTAGCAATGTGGGCTACCATACTAGGGCCTTGGTTCCCTGAGGTAACATAGCTTCCAATGGACCCAGTCAACCACCTAAGTGGCTATCCAGACAGAAAAGGGTGGGGGATCTAGCTTTTTATTTCTTTAAAATGAAATTCCCTACAGAAAAATAAGACTATCTCTATTTTCAAGTGATACTATTTTGTATATAGAAAACTCTTAAGGAATCAACATACACACACACACACACACACAAACACGCACACACACAAACCTACTAAAGCTAAGAAAGGAGTGTAGTAAAGTTGCAGGAAATAAAGTTAATGTACAAAAAAATCTATTGCGTTTCTACACGCTAGCAATGAACACTCCGAAAATGGAATTAAGAAAACCATTTCATTCACAACGGCATCCAAAAGAAAAAAAATCCCTGCAGACGGAAGCCACTATACTGTCATCCCTGGAGAAGGGAATCTCCATGTCACCAGACAGGGGTGCTCCAGGCATTCCCACCGAAGCAGACACCTCTTACGAATGCTCTGAACTCTCTCCAGCTCACCTGCTCACTGTTTCAGTCCCGCATGGGCTTTGACAACATGCCCATGTCTTGCCTCTGTTCTGGGGCTTCCCTGCTGCGGCTCCCACACCCATGTACGTGCAACCTGGAAGTGCAGGGGAGTTAAAGCCCCACGGGGAGAAGAACTAGAGGCTAAGTCCTTCTCCTTTCTGTCCCCTGAAGGGCAGTCCTACAGAGACTTCGTTTCTACAGCCTCTCAGGATGCTGTTGCACAGTGGGAGCAGTCCTTGTCCTCAGCGGAGACCAGTACAACAAGGCGTCCTTATACTGGCCCTCCTTCCTTCCCTGCTTTACTGCCCTTGGCCCCCACTACTCCTACTTCCCAGAGCTTTATTTCCTGTTGCATAATAAATATAAGCCTCCTTCCCCAGGCTCTGTTTTCTGGGAAACCCAAGGCAAGATTCCCATCAAGAAGAGTGAGAAAGATAATTCTCCGTCTCAGAAAATGACTCTCCTCAACTCAGCTCCTGTCTCTCCCTCCTAGTAAATCTCTTCTCAGCCTCCAAGTGGGAAAGGAAGCCTGAACCGTAGGCACCTGTAGGGTCAACTCATTTCTCCTGTACTTGGAACCAACACCAGCTTTGAACTGACCCTAGGCTACTGGTCTCTCTGCCCATAGAAGATTTTACATCTTTACTGAATCATCCCATCAGCACCACTACCTAGATTCTATGCCCCACATGACCTGGGAGGATCAAAGGAGGCAGAAAGAGGAAAATAGGCGAATTTCTGCAAGGATAGCAGGTCACCTATGGCTGTCCAAAGCATTCCAGGATCTCTATATCAATATTTCTCCCCAGATCACAGATGATTCCAGTCTTGGGCATGGGTACCCTAGGAGATGCAATGGCCTTATCAGTTCACCCTCTTGGGGAACACAAAGATGATGCTGGCCCCGGCCTTTTATCAGCTTGAACAAGCCCCAAATATTCCCAGCCCCTTCCCTCTGCACTGCCCTTCAAAGCCCCAAAGTTCTCGACACCTCTGCTCACTCACACATCCCTCTGCTGCTGACTCAGCACCTAGTCTAGAAGGAAAAGGAAACATCCCACCTCTCACCTTCTCTCTGAGTTGCCAGTAAAGCAAATTTTCTTCTTACTCTGCGTCCCTCTGTCACCCAAGCAGAGATTAGAAAGGAGTTTTCTTTCTTGTCCTTCCTTTTTGTCAATTCACTATGACAACTGTAAATGGCATCTCAGAGATGCCATCTGCCTCCAGCCTGTGCCATGCTCTCTACACAGATGGGATTCAGATCCAATTATAAAGATGTCAGATATTTCATCCCAAGAAGAAATTTAATGAAGTTTGGTTGCATTTCCCTCTAGGTGTCTACAAATCAGTTGGAAAAACTTCTTTACAAACATATCAGATATTGAACATCTACATTAATGCCGCCCTTCTAAAAGAGATGGCTTGGGGTGATATACCCCAATTCCAATGGTACTGATAATAACTGAAAACATTTCTGAAAGTCTTCTTTGGAACTGTCTCCAGGGCTCTTCCATTCACTCTTCGCCACTAACTGATCAGCTGGTGTGGCTATCAAATGCCACACCTCCTACCATGCCAGGCCCTGGGCTGTGAGCACGTTCAGAACATCAGTCCTTCCCTCAAGGAGCACGTTGTCTAATGAAGGGAGCAAACAGGTAAGTGGGAAAATTACAACTCAATAAGTTACAAATTATCACAAAGTTACACCCACGCATCACAGGACATAGAGAAAGAAGACATCAACTCTCACTGGAGGGCTCTGGAAGGCCAGCTTCATGGAGGGCATGACCTTAATGGATAAACGGCTGAAGAGTGGGGAAGACACATAAGCAGACAGGACAGCAGGTTCAGTGCCTGGGACAGTAGGAGGGTGTGGCACAGTCAGCAGGGTGAGAGAGAGGGGATTCACGTGACCGAGGAGGAGGAAAGATGGGAACTGAGCCTGCACAGGAGGGAGGACAGGGTCAGACTGGGAAAGGCCCTGTTGGCTGGAGTAAGTGCAGACTGACTCCTACGAGCACAGAGAGCTGAACGCATGAAAATGATAGGAACAGTCTGGGTTTTAGAAAAGCTCACTCTGGTGTATTTTGAAGGAGACACTAGAATACAAAAGAACTAGAGGTCAGGAGGAAAGAATACAGCACCATTTACTCTGCGATTACTGTATGTCTGACAGGGATTGCTCTTTCTAGACTCGAGCTCACCTCCCCAGCAGTCGTAAGCAGTAATGATGGACACAGTAAGAAGAGTGAACATTCATTGACTTATTACGATGGACCAGATAGTATGCGCAGTACCTTAAATGTATCATTTCATTTAATCTTCAAAATAACCCCATCAGCTAGATACTTAATATATTAAATATGACCATTTTATAGACCTGAGCTTAGAGATGTTAAGTAACCTGTCAAAGGTCACACGGCTCCTAAGCAGTCAAGTCAGGATTCAGAACTAGATGTGTCAGACTCCACAGCTAAGCGCCTTTGCACTGAAGAGGCTAAGACATGAAATCAGATTGCTGTGTAACAAAACAAGAGACAATCCTGAAGGAGAAACAACAGGAGATGAGGGAGAAGGAACAGCGAGGAGTCCAGGCTGATTGGTAGCCTTTGAGCCTGACAGTCTCCACTGCTCTGCTAAGAAATATGGGTGGAGGCAGAATAGGTTGGTGAGAGACTGCTGGCCTGTGTTGGCCATATGCTAAATGTGAGTTACCTGCTGACTATTCAGGAAAAAAATTCTTGAAAGCCATGGATATAGGGATGGAATTTGAAGGTATGGGTGCAGGTGAGACATCCAAGTAGGACACAGGGAGTGAGTAGCGCAAGGGCAGAACACCGGGAAACAGAACCCAAGAGGAACCCAGAGGAGAAAGGGCTTTGCAGCAGAGAGGTAGGAGGCTGGCAGAGAGAGTGATGTCTAGGAATGGAGGAAAGAAAGGATCTGAAGAGTGTTTCTTCCTGGAAAGTTATCTCCCTTCTTTCCCATCAATCCCCCACAACCTCCTCACCCCCCACCCCTACCCAAGAAGGGCCTGGAGCAAGTCACCCAGGGATTGGGGCAACTCCATCCCTCTCTTCTCTCAAATGGCTCTGCCCTCCTGATGGAGCGCCCACACAGTCCTGATCAGATCTGAGGCTTGCTTTGGGTAGAGGTAGGTAGAGCAGGTCTTTGGCCTGTCCCGCTATAGAACACTTGGGCCTCTCTGGCTTAAAAAAAAGGAGTTCCCACAGCATCCAGTTGAACTCTCACTGGATTTGGGACAACAAAGCCTCAATGGGTGATAAAGCAAGTACCTTCGTTTTGCTTTACTCTGTGTGTGTGTGTGTGTGTGTGTGCACATGCACAAATGTACGTGTGCATATATAATGTTATATATTTTGGTACTCTGTTAGCATCTAGTATCACTCTGTGTGTGGTACTTATCACATTTGTGATTAAATAATGATGTAATTAGTTATTTAATAACTACTTCTCCCGAATGTAACTTTATGATGGCAAAGACCATGCTTATCTGTCTATTCCCAGGCCCTGGTACAGCGCTTGAGACACAGATACTCAAAAAATATTCATATTTGGGTGCTTGTTTGAATGGATGGGTGAATGGAGAGGTAAGTGATCAACAATGCTAACTGCTGTGGACAGGGTAAGAGGAATGAGGACTGAAACTAAAGCATGAAGTTGGCAGTTAGGTGGTCGTTGTGACCTTGACGAGAGAGCCCCAGGGGGTGTTGGATGCCTGATCTCCCTTCCATAGGCTGAGAAAGGAGGGAGGGAACCCAGACAGTGAGCACAGATTACTCTCTCAGAAGTCCCACTGTGCAAGGACAGGGGCTGGTCTAGTGTTCTCTCTTCATTTCCAATTTTATATCCATTTTCTTTATTTTTAGGAACAGGAAAAGGTCATAGAGAATAAATTCATTTACTGCCTATAAGCTCTGGGGAAAAAAAAAAAAGAAAGAAAATGGAGAATAAATTCAGGTGACCCAAGGAGATGGTCACTCAGTGTCACTTCTAGTCAAACAGCATCTGACTTCAAAAGTAACATGACAGATCTTCCAATACAATTCACAAACTCCCTCCAAAGGCCATTCCTAAATGGGGATTCCAGAGCAAACACATTGTGATAATGGCAACAATACTGAAATCAAGTCATGGCTTCTAAAGGTGACTACTTTGAATAAATGCGTGTTTGGCTATGAAGGTTCTAATATGTTTCCTTTCTTTACTTTAAGGCTAATTTAGAGCCACATAAAATACGTAGACATAGCCTGGCTTAGAATAGTGCTTTCCTAAAACGTATTACACCCTTTAGGATGATTTTTGGTGGCATGTGAATAAATTTTTATATGTTCACTATGTGTATATTACAAAAAATACACCTAGTTCATCAAACTCATGATATCACATATATGACAAGGTATCCCTAATCAATAAATTTAAATTATAAATTTAAGTTTAAAATGTAAGTTGTTTTAAGAAATATACTAAGTAAATAATACTTTTATTATAGCAAACATTGTTAGGGTGGGGTACAAATATTAATTATCCAAGCTTGGGAGACACTGGCATACAAGAGAGAATGTGGGCTTTCAGGGGTTACAGACCTTACAGACCTGAGTTCGAATCCTGACTCTATCATTTGCTGGTTACTGAATGACCCTGTGAAAGTTGCTTAACCTTTATGAGTCTTAGATTACTCATCTATGAAATGAAAAGAATACTTACTACACAGGGTTTTACTGAAGATGAAACACAACCAAGCATTAAGGCCCCTAGCAGAGCCCCGGGCGTGTGTGTTGGTGCTCATTCAGCGGTAGCTATAGTGCTTTATGGTCCAAACATTATACACACATCCAGATACATCCCAGCCACGTGGCTATTCATATAAATGTGTCCATTTATTCCAGCTGACCTTTCTGTTCCCTCTGAAATGTGTGTAGCTGCAAGTGAGCACTCGCTGAGCTGGACAGGAGGGTCCACAACCAAACAGAAGGAACAGAGGCCCACAGGAGTCCTGGAGGCATCTGGGCAGTGCCTGAGGCAGGTTAGGGACACAGAAAGGATCCCAGCAGATAAACCGCCGGTGTTCCAACAGAGATGCTGCCCTTCTGAGAGCACCCAGTGAGTGAGCGTTAACCTTATAATTATTAACTCAGATTCTAAACATAAAAAGCCAAATGACCTGTGCAGAGTGGAAGCCAGGGAAAGTCTTATCAAGAATGAATCAGCCTCTTTGATCTGGAGGTAAACTGACTCATTAACATCAAGCTTCCACCTGGGGTTTTTCCAGACATTGAAGTGGTTGCCTAATTCCCAGCTGTCTGGATTTTCCAGTTCAAACTGGCCTTAAGAAAAAAAAAAATAAAAAGTCCCACCACCTCAGTAGCATTCACACTCCATCAAAAACATACATAGATCTCTGCCACTAGTCCAAAGGATTAGAGGCTCCAAAAATATTCTTAAGGTAATTAAAAACAATCCAGGTAAAATAAAGATAAATTATTCCACCCAGTTTGAAACTAAACGTCCAAGTAGAGAAAGAGGGGTAGATGGATGGAGTTAAAACAGAGAACAGAGGTAGAGGCATTCAGGGAGTAGCAGAAAAGTAGAAAACAATGGAGGGGGGAAACCAAAAGTGAACATGGAGGAAAATAAATACGAAATACACCAAGGGAGCTGCGATGAGGGAAGTCTAAAGAAATGGGTGAAAAAAACAGGAAAAAGAGGAAAGAAGGGGGCAGCTGAGCAAGAGCCATGGTAATGAGCAGCTCTCACACCATTTCCAGAAGCCTCTCCTACCTACCCACCCAGAGATCATCTGCACTGCGCTATGAATTAATCAGCATGTAAATCACCCCCTTTATCTGCGGAAATTGAATTTAGCTGCCAATCCTGATTGAGGGCATAGAGGCCTCCCCACAGAAAGATCACAGCTCTCAGGGAGAATGCCTTTTCTTTCCTTAAATCAAAGCTTGCATAAACCCAAGGAAACATCTGCAGCTGGAGCCACAGACTTTGTGAAAGGTAGCAGGCTGAGGACAGTAATTATAATTAGCAGTTACATAACATGTTTGTTCTTCAAAGCGCTCTACAAGCATCAGCTAATTAATAGCTTACTATGCCCCATGCAGAGATACTGGTTTTTCCTGCAGTGACTAATCCTTGTACCCCCATTGAAATCTGAATGGCGGAGGCAGAGTAGCTTGAGCAATGAAGCAAAGGGCTGAGGGTCCAGAAGCTATGCCCAGCCCTCTTACCGAGTGAGTCAATAGGTAGCTCTGTGTTGGGGACACTTCTCCAAATGTTGAAGTCAGTACTCCAGGAGGCAGCTGCCTCGCCTCCTCCAAATAACTCTAGGAGGTGCTATTAGGGATGCAATGTATGGCATTAGCTCTTCTCAATTTTCCCAATTATTAAGACTGTGACCCTGGAGTCTGGGGTGTAGTTACAGGTTGTTCTTGCTTCTCTGTGCAAGTTGAGCAAATCAATGCAACTCTCTAAAAGAAGGTTGAATTAGATCTCTGGATTCTCACCCAAGTCTACCTTTCTTTGTTTTTCCACTGCAGTCTCTTGTCTACATCCCCTTGAGTTTGTAGTGGAGATAACTGAATATAAAAATTGCATGGCACATGGCCAGGCTCGGTGGCTCACGCCTGTAATCCTAGCACTCTGGTAGGCTGAGGCGGGGGGATCGCTTGAGGTCAGGAGTTCAAGACCAGCCTGAGCAAGAGCAAGACCCCGTCTCTACTAAAAATAGAAGGAAATTAGCTGGACAACCAAAATTATATATAAAAAATTAGCCAGGCATGATGGCACATGCCTATAGTCCCAGCTATTTGGGAGGCTGAGGCAGAAGGATTGCTTAAGCCCAAGAGTTTGAGGTTGCTGTGAGCTAGGCTGACGCCACAGCACTCTAGCCCGGGCAACAGAGCAAGACTCTTGTCTCCAAAAAAATTGCATGGCGCAGACAGGGCCTCAGCAGCAGAGCTGAGTTTTCCACCTGCTCCAAAGATGCTTTACCTAAGGACTTCAGAGGTCCATGAATGTCTTAAATTTACTTTTAAAACATCATATGTATACATGTATGTGTATGTCTTTGAAGAAAAGGTCAGTTTCCCCTATTATACCGTAACTTCCAAGAGGGTAGTGCCAACAAGGTACCTCACACATAGTGCACACGAAATAGATACCTATTGAATGAATGGATAGATCTCATCAAATGCCTGTCCCAATTTGGTTATGAGCCATTGCTCTGTAGACAAATAATCACCAAAGGTCACATGTTTTGCTTGCTCTGGCATACTTCCCTATGGAAAATGTTGGTGAGCAAGATCCAAGACATTCTACCACAATTCTGCTGCTAATCAAACCAGAAACCCAGACAAAAGCCACCTGGAGATTTCACTATTCAGAGATCTATCTTCAGAGTCAAGCAAGTCAACATCCAGAAATATATTCCCAGAGACCATGTGACAACCATTTGTCACACACCCCTGATCAACCATCACAAATGGGAAGAATCATTGCATTTTCCCACCTTGTCTCTTGGAGGCAGAGCTGTGAAGTGAAGCATAGGTACACTTCTGATTCATGAGAAGATCTTCACGGGAGGCTAATAATTTCAGGAAAAAGACTAACATGTGCATGGTGCTTTAAACTTTCCAAAATCCTCCCCATAGATTATCTCATTTCACTCCCTCTCATCACTCTTGAAGGTAGGAAAGGCAGACTTTACTTTCCCCCTTTTATAGATGAGGAAACTGGGGTTCATGAGGCCCTGCCTGATGGCACTGCCAGAATGTGAAGTTTCAAAACTCCTTTTCACCAGCAATTCCACTTCTGGATAAATATCTGAAAGAATAGAGGGCCAGATGTGGTGACTCACACCTGTAATCCCAGTGCTTTGGGAGGCCAAGGCAGAAGGATCACTTGAGGCCAGGAGTTCCAGACCAGCCTGGGCAATAGTGAGACCCCATCTTTAGAAAAAAACAAAAAATTAGCCAGGTGTGATGGCATGGCCTATAGTCCTAGCCTCTCAGGAGGCTGAGGCAGGAGGATTGTTTGAACCCCGGAGCTTGAAGTTACAGTGAGCTATGATGATGCCACTGCACTTCAGCCTGGGCAACACAGTGAGACCCTGTCTATAAATTTTTTTTGATTTTTGTTTTAATTTAAAAAAAAGAATTGAAAACAGGGTCTCAAAGCGATATTTGTACAGCCATGTTCATAGCAGCATTATTCACAATAGCCAAAAGGTAGAAGCAACCCAAGTGTCCGTCAACAGATGAATAGAAAAACAAAATGTAGTATATCCATACAATGAAATGTAATTCAGCTCTAAAAAGGAAAGAAATTCTGCCACATGCTACAACATGGGAAATCGAAGACATTATGCTTAGTGAAATAAGTCAGTCTCAAAAGAAAAATACCATATGATTGTACTTAATGTACTTATATCAGATTCATAAGACACAGAAAGTAGAATGCTGGGGTTCCCAAGGCTGTGGAGAGAGGGAGGAGGGGAGTTGTTCTTAATGAGTATAAAGTTTCAGTTTCGCAAGATGAAAAAGTTCTAGAGATTGGTTGTACAACAATATGAATACATATAACACTATTGAATTGTATACCTAAAAATAGTTAAGATGGTAGATTTTATGTTTTGTGTATTTTAGCACAATTAGTAGACATAAACATTGAAAAACTATTTTCCATCACACTACATTTTCTCTGAAAAGCTGTCAACATGCTAAGTTAGGAGTATGCTCTTCTGAGAACATGGTTCATGAAGAAAAACTTTGCAGCCAGCCAAGCAGAGGAGACAGGCATCACTGTGATTTTAAGGTGAATTTCAAAAGATGGATGCAAAAAATTTTCTATCCAGCTTATTTTCCCAATCCACCCTCTAAATCTTCAGGATTTAGCTGACACGTATAAAGCCAGGTGCCCACTCAGGTAAATGACAGAGCCAGGCACGGTACACTGAGTAAGGCAGCAATTAGATGGTTTTATGCCCCAGGCTCCTGCGGGCTGTTTTGTTCCCAGGTAACAGGAGCTCAGCAGAACAGAATCTGTACCTGTGCATGTTAAAGTGCTTTCTCTCCAGGTGCCTTTCTCTGTGCAAATGGAAGTGATCTTTCCTCCAGGGCTCTCAAAGCCCTCTTGACAGACATAGTGAGCCACACCGCCCAGCCTGGAGCTGTGATTCCCCACCAAGGTGGCGTGTCGCACTTCTGGAGGGCGGCCACAGTCGATCTCTGCAACGGGAAGGAACACATCACTAGGTACGAGCTCCAGCTTCAAACCCCACAATTAGTATTTTAAAAATAAACATGTAATAAGGATAGAAGCTACTCATGTGGAAAAAGGGAAAAAAACCACTAACCCCATCAACTAATCCAAATATAGGTATATAAAATAAGGTTGTTCAGAAGTACAGAAAATAGGCATATCTGAATTTAATGAAATTTCCAAACATGCACACATAGAGAATAGCCAAATTATGAGACTATATAAAAAATTCCTTGGTCTATAAAATAATGTCTTAGGGTTCTTTTAAATATTAAAATTTTCTGGTACTTCTTACTATGTATCTTGAGATCTCTAACTCCTGAGTAGATGATAATGCAATTGTAGCAATTATTGCCAACTGTATATTAAATGAAATATATATAAAATCCCTGAACTTTTTAAAACAAATTAACAGATAAAGTATTTATCTTCTAAACATTCAATTTATATGTACCTTTCAAAGAAAAGTTGCACAGAGGGAAACAAACCTGGAATTACAAAATTGACATAAAATTTCTTCTCTACAGTTCTGACTACTAAAAGACAAAGGAAAGTTTACAGAGAACTACATGAAGGTGAAAGATTACAACATTACCATGATAGACCCAGCCAAACTATACTTCACTTAAGAGCCCAAATAAGCCATTTTCAAATACTTCAGAATTTTAAAATATCCAAAAACAAAATGAATCAGAATAAATATCCTAAGAAAAGGAGTAGAGGGAAGACAAGTTTTAGAAGAAACACTAATAAGGAATGAAATTGGCAAAATGTATGACTAAGTCTCCATAATCATTTAAATGTGATTGTAAGGCTTGATGTAACTACTAGTATAGAATTCTAGAACCAAAAGCTGAACAATATTTTTTTAAAAAACTTAAAAATAAAATTCCACATTATTTCAATAAAACCAGAGGAGTGAGCTGAGGGGAAGAAGTAAAACAAGCTAAATTTTTCACATTATGCAATCGTGGGAAGCTCATAGATAAAATGTTACTTAAGAAAGTGTAATAGAATAGAATAGAAAGTATAATAGAAAGAATAGCCATAATATTGATAATTTTAAATGTATCCAATAGTTTCAGTTAAACCTAAAAATAGAAAGAAAAAAACAATTTTTGGCATTCATTCTGATTTTCATATTTCTCCCCAGTGTGTAGGAAGCCAAGAAAATTAAGCATTCCTGACATCCAGGCTTTTAAAACAGAGGACGATTTATTGAGACATAGCATTCAAAATGGAGAAAATGGTATAATCTGTTCCCATCTCCCCATCAACCATTCTTGGCCCTAGGAATAAGTGGCTTCTCTTAAGTGAGCCTCTGATACAGAATTAGTGGATTTCATGGGTGCTCACTCTTCTGCATCCCGTTATGAATGCTTGGTCTATTGTAGGACCCCAGAGTTATTTCCCTAAAAGAGGCTTCCCAGAGTGAGGTCTCATCTGTTGGCACTGGAGTTATTATAAGACCCTTAATACGACAGTCCAACCCACCTGGCCAGTCATTTGGCTCTGAGATCTTAAAAAAAAAAAAAAAAAAAGCTTCTGGTCAGTACAGCTCAAGTCAAGAGCAGTTATAAGACCAGAACAAGGTGGTCATTTCACAAATCTCCAACTCTATCTACCTCTCACGTCCCATGTTTGCTCACAGGCTTCATTCCTTTTCCATACATGTTTACGAGACACAAGACCCCTTGGCCCTCATGTTTTGCCAACATCAAACCTTTAGACATATTTAATGGCCCAAGGCATCCCAAGACACGAGTACATTTATGTGTACATGAGCAACCAACCAAACAGACGGTTAATGTTTCATAAGACTGCCTGGTCATTGTTGACATCTAAAACATTTAGTTTAAGCCAGGGTTCAGTTACAGCATGAAGTGGACGGAACATCAGTAAAGAGGTCAAAGGTGTAGGTTTATTATGTAGGTTTGTGTACCTTGAAGCTGGAATTCTAAAAAGCTCGTTGGACAGGTTTGGGAGGGAACCCAGCAACGGGTAGTTAGATTAGGATAGAAGCACAGATACAAAAGGGATGAGAGTATGGAAGATAACTAGATTGGCATCCATCCTGGGCATGTCCAAGAATAAAGAATGCATGATAGCTTTAGTTGGGTCCACAAGATTTATTTAAATTAACACCAGCTGGGCATGGTGGTGCATGCCTGTAGTCCCAGTTATCCAGGAGGCTGAGGCAGGAGTTCTGTTAAATAGAGTGGTCAGAATGGTTTGATCTCTTTTTAGAAAGGTAACATCTGAGTTAGGGCTTGAAGCACGATACTGAGCCTGCCACGTTTAGGACCAGAGGAAGGACATTTCAATAGAATGAAATAGCCAATGCAAAGACCCTGAGGTAAGGAAGCTCTTGGTGTGTTCCAGAAAGGGAAAGTGACCTGTGTGGCTGGAGCATAGTGAGTGAGAGAGAGACTGGCATGAGATGAAGGTGGAGAAAAAAGCAGAGCTGAATCACACAGGACCTTGCAAATCTTGGATTTTATTTTTAAAGCAACTGAAGGCTCCCGGTAGGTTTTAAGTAAGAGAACAAAATAGTCTGGTTTAGGTTTTTAAGACTAAACCCACTTTAACTGGTGGGTGGAGAATGGATGAAAGAAGAACAGGAATAAAAGGAGAGAGATCAGTCCAGGTCCACAGCAGCAGTCCAACAGGTGATGAGGTCTTGGATGGACTTGGATGGAGGTGATGGTGGAGATGGGAAGAGGACGGGTTTGAGGTGTATTCTGGAAGCAGAATCGACTGTTCTTGGTGATGGATTGGATAGGAAGGTGAGAAAGAGGGTAGAATCAAGAATGAGTACTACCCATACTTGGAGATATAATATAATAATTATATAGTAAGTATTACCTATACTTATGCAAGTATTGTCTGTACTATTGATTTCACCTTTATCTTCTGTTTTGAGGATTTAGCGTCTTTTTGTGAACATAGTATGTCTTCCTAAATATATGGACAGTTCCTAAAGGACAAAATTTTTGTCTCATAATTCTTGTACCCCCACAATGCCCACTTAAAATCGCACGTTTTACACAGCTGTTAATTGATAGCCTGCTACTACTTTACTATTGTTTGAGATGCAACAAATGCTACTATGTTATGATAATAGTCCCTGAGGAAGGAAACAGACATCAGTAAATTTTAAGTCCAAATAACAAGACAGTCATTACTTCTATATTTATTATCCAACACAGGTAACTCACACCTATCAAACATCAAATAGATGAGAGCTGAGAAAAAACCCCCAAAAAACTAATATCAATCTTATACCACGGAATTCTAAGCAATTTGTTCAGGCCTCAGTAATTTTAATAATAGCACTCACTGAAATCCTTCCAAACATAAGGAAGTCTACTAGGTATACACAACCTTATTTATTCCTCCCAGAAAACCCTGCAAGGTGACCGGGCACAGTGGCTCACGCCTGTAATCCTAGCACTCTGGGAGGCCATGGAGGGAGGATCGCTCTAGGTCAGGAGTTTGAGACCAGCCTGAGCAAGAGTGAGACCCCATCTCTACTAAAAATAGAAAGAAATTAGCCTGACAACTAAAAATATAGAAAAAGTTAGCTGGGCATGGTGGCACATGCCTGTAGTCCCAGCTACTCGGGAGGCTGAAGCAGAAGGATCGCTTGAGCCCAGGAGTTTGAGGTTGCTGTGAGGAAGGCTGACGCCATGGCACAGTGAGACTCTGTCTCAAAAAAAAAAAAAAAAGAAAGAAAGAAAAGAAAAGAAAACCTGCAAAGTAGATGGGTGAGTTTAAGTCACATTCAAAAGTTACACCAATAATGAAAGATTGAGCCAGCATTCAAACTGTGGTTTGTGTGACTCCAAAATCCAGGTCTGATAAATCTGGGCAGCCTCACAATGCAAGGGTCCATCTAGACTGACTAGGTCATATAACCATATAGGTTAGCTAAAATCTAAAGAGAAAAGGTTGTATGATGGAGGATTCAAATCAGTCTGGAAGAGTTCTATGACAACCTTGCCCAATCTTGTCCCCAAGAATTTTTCTCAGAGCAAGGGAGCTGCTGGAAACAGACTCCTCTCTCCAGCTGTGTGACCCCATGAAACCTTCCTAGAACTAATGTTTAACCCTTTGCATGATATGAGGGTCTGGCCTGGGTCTTGCCTAGAACATAACCCTGTCACAGATATTCCCAGCCGCCACCACTTCTACTCAGACCGAATGGTAGCCCAGCAAGTAGGTCGTTCCTACTAAGACTCCAAAAATCAATCCAACAGAGGCCACAGTGGGTAATAAGAATATAATTTTATGTGAAAAACCCCCAGAACTCTTACTATTGCAAGGAAATAAACTTTAAAAACAGTTTATACCCAGAAGAAAGGAAAAAATAAGCAGCACAAATTTGCAATGCATATGCATAGGGGTGTTCATTAAAGCACATGTTTTTCTGGCTAATTACATTATTAAGTAACGACGTTTGAATCTGCATCAGAAATACAGTCAACTAATTATGAGCATGGCTGGGAATTTTTCCTTACTCTCCCATTGTCTGTGATTTTATTCAAATAATCAACTTCAAAATAGGCCTCCCTGGGGGGAAAATGTGTTGTGCTGGGTTCAATGGCCAAGTTTATAATGTAACTTTATCTCATATCTCAGAGATAAAAATGTTTCTCCGCACTGCTAGCTTTAATATTCTGCCCAAGAAAATATTCCAAAAGGAAATTTGTTTGATGAAAGGTATAGACAATTTATGGCATCTAATCAACAACTGACTGTATCGCAAATGTCACACACATTGGCTGCTGTTTATCATAAACATCAGCACAATAACACAGCGTGGTGACAGAAATAACTTGGTAATATAAGCCTTCATCTAAGACTGTTATAGAGATCAATAAATAACAAGCTGAAAAAGAAAAAAACAATGACCCACAATGCCTATAAATTGCAGCTGACATTCTGCCACCTGCCAGGGAAATGAATGATAGACCTATTCCACTTATTGATATTGACCCAAAAATAATATCTTCCCAGAAAAATAAATAAGTACTAGATGTAAATCTCTGCAAAAGAGCAGAAACAAGTGTGAAGGCTGAAGAAAATCACATTCAAGTCAGTTTTCATCGTTACCCAACAGTAAGAGAAATAAATCTCTATCACTATCTCTAAATTTGCTGTAGAATCAAATCAGGTGGTGAAGATTATCACCTTGCAATTAGTGAAATGTGGTGGGTTGCGAGGGCCCAAACAGCCTAGGCAGATCAACACGAGGGTCTACACTATACTCGTGTTCTGAAATAGACAATTCAGCACAATACTTACATTTTCTTCATTTGTTTCATTTGTGAAAGTGATCTGTACCACTAAATAACAAGCTCTTTGTGGGCTGTGCCTATATCCTATATTTTTAAAATATCCCCTGCAATCATGTAAATTATAAACATTATTATGAACATTGATCTTTGTAATAGTCACATATAAGTCATATGGCCTAAAAAATTGGGCTGAATAGTATAACCTATGACAAAGTTCCATGCATTTTGCAGCATGTTCTGAATTTGGCTACACATATAGTTAGGCCCTCATTCCAGGATCATTTGGGCACTAAATTATATATATCATTGATGTTGGGGGTTAGAATCTAACGTCTTAATAAGTGGCAAGTTAAACTTCGAAAACGTTATTCTAACCATCAAAAGAAAATGGGAGGGTTACAGTA
The DNA here is from genome assembly GCA_008086735.1 of Cheirogaleus medius. Lineage (NCBI taxonomy): Eukaryota > Metazoa > Chordata > Mammalia > Primates > Cheirogaleidae > Cheirogaleus > Cheirogaleus medius. Next base: position 14,059,224 of record VBSM01003204.1, on the reverse strand, counting down.
TGCCATGAGGCACATTCTCAAGAGTGGCTTATTAACTGCTCTCTAACTAATGAGCTCATTAGTACCCAAAAGTCTACTTGCCCTTAAGGCAGTAGAAATTTTAAAAATTACTTTTTGATGTATTTTGTATTCTAATGTCTTCCATGAACGTTAGCCTTGATTAACAATATATTTTTTTCAGACTGTATTCATAGAGAAAGCTCATTTGGAGGCAAAAGAATTTTCCATTTCACATAACAACACTTATTGTCAATAAATAGTGCCTAGTATGGAAACAGCTAGAATCTGAACACTTCAGAAACTGCAGAGGAGGTGATAGGGTGGGTAAAAGCCTGAGTGTTAGGAGAAAAAAACGGTTTATCATCATATCTCTTATAAGGATCTTTCTATTTGTAGAGGTGATAATGGTTTTTGATGTTTTGAGCTGCATATGAATATTTATTATTTCAAAATATATTAAAACTCTTCATTTTAATGTTCTAGTTGTAAATAGAATATTTGAATGGAAAACAAACAAGGTAAAGTGAAAACCGAAGAATTTTAGATTTTCCTATTGTATGGTAGGAAGTTTCAGAAAGGTCTTAAATTTTTGTTAAAGGTCTACTTGCCACTCCCCACTAGAGAATGACCCCTTGTTTATGATAGTAGCATTGATCCCAGAGCTCCTCTGCAGCAGCCACAGTGCCAAGTGCTTTATTCATTATCTCATTAAATCTTCTCAATAACTCTCAGGGATGAACACCATTTTATTTCCTTCTGCAAAAGGAAACTGGTGTTCAGAGAGGTTTAGAAGTGGTTATTCAACTAGTAAGTGGCCCAGGCAAGACTCACACAGATCTTTGGATTCTAAAGTTTCTGCTTCCCCACTCTGTGGCAGTCTCATACCCGACATCATCGCTCATTCTGCACACTAAAATGACTTCGACCACTTACAAATATGGAGGCATATATTAATGGCATTTACTTGGCAAAAGGGTAACCCAAGAGATTTGTTGCATGCAGCAAATACAGGTTTTTTTAAATGTGTTAAAAGATCGGTATTTAGTGAGGGGCCAGAAAATGTATTTCAAATAAGCAAATGTCCCATCACCTGGAACACAGATGACACAAGGTAAATGTGTCCCTGCTCTGTCCTCCCTCACCCACGGTGGCATCACTAGTCAACCACAGCACTCTCAGAATCCTTTCCACACCAGTACTAAAAATCGAGGCAGTCAGGCAATGTAACTTACCTGCCACCCCTCACCTGAACATCCTAATTTGTGTTCTGATTTATGTCAGAGTTTTTTCAAACCTTTACCACCTTTGTAGAGACAGATTGGGCTCCACTAAGAAAATCTCAAAAGATGAAGAGTTGACTTGGCAGCAGTACCCTTCTGGCTGGGTCCTGGACCACACCAGGCATGAAGGTATGTTTGCCCCAGCGTCCCTCTCCCTCCAGCCTTTTCACCCTTGCCTCCCATCTCCAGGGTGCACTAGGGCTGCTTTTACATGGAATCTGCCTTCTAGAAAAGTGCTTCGGGTTTTCACCTTGGTGCATAAGCTAGTGACATAAGGTAAGGCACTGCCTCACCCTGGTTCTTAAACTCCTCTGTGAAAAGGGAAATAACACCAATCTGTTACGCCTTAGCAGAGCCTGATTCTCCAGGAGTGGTCAGCTCTTTTTTAGTGGAATTTGGAAACCACGTCCCACCCTTGTTGACCAACTCAAAGGAGAAACTCTGCCTCTGCAGTCAGCCCACGGTGCCGGGCCATCCATGGTGTCAGGGCATCTGCACAGATATGGGGGAAACAGGACTCAGCCCCATAGCTCCTGCTTTATCAAAGCATGGGAATGTCATGGCACGTGAGAAGCAAGCTCAAAGGTCCAGAAGACCAAGCAAGAAGGAACAGAATCAGGAAAGGACATGAAGCCTGGGGGGTGAAACAAAAGAGGAGGCCAAGGTTTCAGCAAGGCTCAACCACAGGACGAGCCCGGGACGGTGGTTCAGGAGTCAATTCTATTGCCTGCCATTGTCTGCGGCACCTTTTGAAGGGGCTTCTAGGCACTTCCACAGGCCTTAGGTATGCCCAGCACTGTGTCGGGTGCTAGAGGGATCATGCTGAAGAAGGCCATATGGGCGCTGAGCTCTCAGATTTATAGTCCGGTAGAGGACGCTAACAACCATAAGAATAATCAGAAATAATATACTTACATATTAGATACTAAGAAAGAGAATAATGGCAGAGGTGACATTTAAGCTGAAACTTAAAAGATGAAAAGGAGCTCACTGTGCAAAAAGCAGAGAGGCTCAAACAATAGATGAATGGATAAACAAAATGTGATCTATCTATACAGTGGAATATTATTCATTACCCAAACAATGGAGTCAAGTTCTGATACATGCTACAACATGAGTAAACCTTGAAAACATTATGTTAAGTGAAAGAAGACAGATGTAAAAAGACAAATACTGGCTGGGCACAGTTGCTCACACCTGTAATCCTAGCACTTTGGGAGGCAGAGGCATGAGGATTGCTTGAGGCTAGGAGTTCCAGAACAGCCTGGGCAATGTATCAAGACCCGACACAACAAAAAATTTTAAAAATTAGCAAGAGGTGTTAGCACACACCTATAGTCCCAGCTACTGGGAAGGCTGAGGCAGGAGGATGGCTTGAGCCCTGGGGTTTGAGGTTGCAGTGAGCTATGATTATGCCACTGCACTCTAGCCCATGCAATAGAGCAAGACCCTGTCTCAAAAAGTTAAAAAAAAAATTATATGATTCCATATATATGAGGTACCTAGAGTAGGCAAATTCATAGAAACAGAAAGTAGAATAGAGACCACCAGGGACTGCAGGGAAGAAGGAACGAGGCATCAATGTGTAATTAATTAATGGGTACAGTTTCTGTTTGGGATGATAAAAAAGCTCTAGAAATTGGTAGTGGCGATGGTTGCACAACACTGTGAATGTATTAAGACTTAATGCCACGACATTGTCCACTTACATATGGTTAAATGGTAAATGTTATATTATACATATTTTACCACAATACAAAAAAATTTTTTTAAAGCAGGGAGGCAAGTATTTCAAGTAGAAGCAAATGCCAGGACAAAGGCCCTGCAGTTGGTAAGAGCTTGATGTGCTGGTTGGGGGAGGGCAACGAGAGATGTCACCAGGAGAGAAAGAGAAGCAGAAAGGGCCAAACCCCTGTTGTCGTCAGAGGCCAAGCACAGGATCCTATTCTGTGCAAGGGCATGTTTCTGGCAAAGTTTTAGGCAAGGAAAGAGGATAACCTAACTTGTACTTCAAGCATAAAAGTAGAATCTTAAAGGGATTGTTCAGTGCCAGCCAGACACACGACGGTGAGAATTCCCAGCCTGAAAGGACAAGAAGGCCCCATAAAGTAGGGGAGCATGTCTGGAAGACAGATGCTCCCAGAACCATCCAACTGGCCCGCCAGCACTGGAAACCACTCCTCACTAGACTCGTCTGCAGGTAGGCAAAGGCCTTTGTGCCCAAGTGCCACCTCTTGCATGTGATCAGACCATTTCCCCCTGGGACCTCTCTTACCTCTTTTACCCATTCTTCTCACATAATACTTGGGCTCTCACCCACCTCTTCTCTCCAGACTCCAGACTTCCAGACACCTCTTCTCTCCAGACTCCCCAGACTCCAGACTCCTCAGTCCCGGTTCTACCACATAGAGCATCAGGCCTGGACTCCGGATCCGTTGTTAATGATAACACAGTTAAAGCACTTCCCTCACCTTGCTCTTGGCTCGACTGAAATTCAAATGTTTAATTTCTTCAAGCTGCCACTGTCGGCTTGCATCTTCTCTGGAAATTAAAAATCTAATAACAACAAATGTATTGGAAATGCAACCTAGAGAGTCTACCTTTTCCAGCGGGTCGGTGGAAAGGTATGACTGGCATTTCAATGCATTCCAACCTAAACAGGAAGAAGGGTC
>VBSM01003204.1:14005661-14025843 GCA_008086735.1 Cheirogaleus medius | reverse complement strand
CCTCCCAGAGTGCTAGGATTACAGGCGTGAGCCACCGCGCCCGGCCTCATCTCTACAATTTTTTAAAAAAAAATTAGCAGGGAGTGGTGGCACATACCTGTAGTCCTGACTACTTAGGAGCCTGAGATGATAGGATTGCTCGAGCCCAGAAGTTTGAGGCTGCAGTGAGCTATGATCTGGCCACTGCACTCCAGCCTAGATGGCAGAGCAAGACTCTGCCTTCTAAAATATATACATATACAAGGTCTGTCCAGAAAACATCCAGCCATGTAATGTGAAAATAGAGACATTTATTGAAGAGACAAGATACAAGAAACATTGTATGGAGGACAATGATACTTCAGTCCCCTTCAAAGTAGGCACCTTGGGACCTCACACAGTTCTCCCAGCGTCTCTTAACCTAACCCGTACACATTCTCAGGTGTTCTGCTTGTTGCAGGCCTTCCAGAGCATGGATCACTTTCAACAGATTCTCGACCATCTTTGAAGCATTCATTTGTGCCACACTTTTATTTGTGCTGCACTCATTGCATCGTCCCTGAAAGCTTTCTGAGTCATCTGAATAGCTTCAGCAGAGGAATGTTCAAGCTTAAAGCAAAATGTGATGCAGACTCGTTGCTCTACTTGCTTAGTCATTTTGAATGCGACGGCCACACAGTACACATGCTCACTCCACAGTCTACGCCCCATGACTAGTAGAGCGACGGCGTCATTGTTCACGCACGCGCATTCCAGTCCACCCTCCTTGGCTGCCAGGTTTCATCGTTGTCATGCAAACCATTCTCCTTATATTAAAAATGGCTGGATACTTTCTGGACAGAAATTTATGTCTAAATTTCCAAATCAATTTTGGATCCTGCCGGGATCAGATTTATAGGAAAGGTCCCTTTGGAAAGCCCAATCCCCCAATCTCTAAAGCATAAGTGGAGGGGATCCCAGGACAGCCTTGAGTGAGCTGTGGGGAGCCAAGCTGCCCTTCCCGTGTCGGCTCCCGGTGTCAAGTTTGGGGTTTGTCCAGTGGATGCCTATCTTAGTATAAGGCCAGAAGGAGAAGAGGGCAGGGGGGGAGGATACCAAATATCCTGGGACACTCTTGGAAAAATCCATTGCTTGGTTCCCACGCTCCTGACCAGAAATGATGTACAGTACTGCTTTTCCCAGAAGCTGCTTTGGGAAGGCCACTAGCAGGCTTGCAAATTATAAAGAAATTGTTTATATGTGAGAATTTCAGGAATGGCTTGAATATCCAACTGTAATGAGTCTGATATGCTCGTGTTGCACTTATTGCTTGAAGTTTGCATTAACAGGAATGATTTAAATATTTGAAGCTTTTGAATTATATTGGCTGGAAACTTGTGCGTTTGAAACAGATAAAAGTAACAGTCCCTCTGTAGCAGTCCACTCCACCCACACACACATCCATCCTGAGCTGGCTCTACATCTCAGAACACTCCAAGGCCATCTTGAAAGAAGTCACGTTGCCTCTCCCAGAATGGAGTCGTCATCTCCAGCAGGTTTGTAAGAGTTGGTCACAGCCATCCGTCCCTCTGGAAGAATACCCTGCTGATGACTATCTCTAAGTCAAACAAAGACAGACTTCTCATTTTTGGAAGCTGAATGACTCTCAGACACTTTGTTGCCACTCAAGAAACAGTAGGATTACTCTGCCTTCTCCAGCCCACCCCGCCCTCCCCTGAGACAAACACACATCAAACACCCATCCTGGAGTTAGTCTGTGGGCCTTGGGCAGCAAATGCACTATTGGCTACTGCACATGACTGTCACAGGGATACAGGGACATGTATCCCACCCAAAACACCAGTATTCTCAGAAAAGCGAAACAAGCATGGGTGGGAAGGTTCGGCTCAGCATAGCAGGCAAGTCCCCTAGACTCCCTATTTTTACAATAGTGCCCTCTCTCCTCACTTTATTGACACTGGAAGTACATGCTAATGGACTCGGACACCCTGGGGTCCCACCGCAGAAGCTGGGGCAGCAGGAAGATGTGGGTTGGATTTGGGAGCCAACTTGAGACACTCCAAGAGAAGCTCAGGGAGCAGCTGGCGCAGTATTCACCTGTCCTCCCCCTGAGCTCAGGTGGGTGGGGTGGTGGGGACAACACCAAATGAGAGTGAGGCTCTGTCAGCCAAAGTCTCTGTGTGTCACGCACGCACACAGCGTCACCTGCCTCGCTTGAGAAAGGCTCAGCTGTCGGTGGTTTGTTCCACAAACCCTGAAAGGAAGCCTGCTGGCAGCCCGTTTCCCGCCCCGGGATCAGCCTGAGGAGCCTGGCAGCCACCGCAGCCCTGAGGAGACTCGGGCCAGACAGCCAGGGAAACGGCTTGACCAGCAAGACTGCTGGGGAAGCCGCGACAGCTGTGAAGGCTGACAGGGCTGGACCTCGGCTGATAAACACCAGCTGACAGAGAAGAGCCATATCACTGACCTTGGCAAATAGTACAATCTTCAAAATATAAAGACTTTACTCAATTATTTTGCAAAGGACTCAGCTACAGGCTTTATTGGTTTCTTTGCTCACCACAGTGTTTTGTGCCCTATGTCTTCCTCTTTCCCCTTCTCCTCCCCTCCTCCTCCATGTTCTCGAAGATACTCGAAGAGGTATCTTCAAATATCTCTTTCAGAAAGGGTTCCTGAGCGGTAAACTTTCTGATTCTTTGCATGTCCAAATACATGTTGGTTTTGCTGTCATAATTTAATTATAGATTAACTGAGTATAGAATTCTGGATTCAAAACAATTAAGTGGTGGGCCATGGTGGCATGTGCCTGTAATCCCAGCTACTTGGGAGGCTAAGGCAGGAGTATCACCTGAGGCCAGAAGTTTGAGACCAGCTTGGGCAACATAGTGAGACCCTGTCTCTACAAAAAGAGGAAAAAAATTAGCCAGGCATGGTGGTGCACATCTGTAGTCCCAGCTATTCGGAGGCTGAGGCAGGAGGATGGCTTGAGCCCAGGAGTTCGAGGCTGCAGTGAGCTGTGATTGCACCACTGCACTCCAGCCTGGGTGATGGTGCAAGACTCCTGTCTCTATTTAAAAAATAATAATTAAGTGATATGTTAATGGGGTCTAGAATTCTGGATTCAAAATAATTTTCCCTCAGAATTTTATCTTCTAGCATTAGTGTTGTAGATGATAGAGAATCCTATGCTATTAATAATTTGGTAGAACTTATGGTAAGCAATTTTTGAAAACTTGCCTCTAGGCCTGTCAAGGTGGCTCACGCCTGTAATCCCAGCACTTCAGGAGGCCGAGGCAGGAGGATCGATTGCGGCCAGGAGTTAGAGGCTGCAGTGAGCTATGACCATGCCACTGTACTCCAGCTCAGGTTGACAGAGTGAGACCTCATCTCTAAAACAAGAAAGAAAGAAAAACGAAAAAAAAAAAAAAGAAATTTGCCTCTAGCTTCTATGATTGTTAGTAATTTTCATAGTACTCTTCACTTTCTTTGCCAGTATGTATTGAATAAGGGAGACGGCCCTAAATCAATTGACTGAACGTCCTGTTCACAAGTTTGACGTTTAACCATGCAATTCTACTCTTCAATTCATCTGTTGAAATATTTTTTATATCAGCAATCATGCTTTTAATTTCCAAGAACTCTGCTTCTATTTATATAATGGTTCTTATTTCTGCAGTTGTGATAACTTCTGTTTCATCAGGAAGTTGTTCATTTACTTGTTGAGCGTGATGACTCTTCTGCTGGTGTTCCTCAACTGTTTCATGACTTTTGCTGTTCTTATTTCTCCATGAGGGTCTCGTTTGTTTAGAATTGTTAGTTTGGCTGTATTTCCCCAGTCCTGGTGTGAGAATCGCAGCTTTCTTAGGAGTGAATGGAGATTGGGTTACCGCGGTTCTGGCAACAAAGTTTGCACAAGGCAGATGGTGGGGGGCGAGGGGAGGGGTGCACTTCAGGCCTCCCTCTTGGCTGCCGTAGCAAACCTGGGCCGGGCCACTGGCTACTCTCTCTGGCCCCAGCACCTTCTCCGGCGGCCTCTTGTTTCAAAATTCTCATCTTATTTGGTAAGCAATAAGCTTCACTTAAATTTTTCACTTGGGGAAATAATTTACAACTAGCCACTTCCAAAACAGAAAATGGGTGCAGATGTTTGTAGCTCATTAATTAATTACCAGCTCACTGTCCCACCAGTTCCTGGTGATACAGGAAGATATAGAAAGGATTATGGCTTCTAGATCAATCTAGTTTTTTTTAGAAACTTTCCTGTATTGCACCACAAAAGGCCTATGGGACCTCAGAAAAGAGAAAGATCCTTCTAGCTGCCAAGATCTGGGAGATATCATTAAGGAGGAGGCTCTCAAGCTAGACCCTAAAGGATGACTAGGTTTTCAATGGGCGAAAATGGAGACCCCCCCCCAAAAATACAAGATAGACAGAAAAGGGGCTTTTTTCTGAAACAACTGCATGTGAAGATATTTGCTAGGGGATAGAGGTATCTGATTTGCCATGGACACTCAGAGAAAAAAGTCAGGAATTAAAAGGAAGCTAAAAGTGAAAATCTTTTTGTGCTCACCCCAAAGCCTCCATGCTCCCAAAACCTTGTCCCAGGAAAGGTCTCCAAGCCAGGATGCTCTTAAACTCTGGCAAGAGGAACCCCACCCTGAACTATGCTTTTTAGAGTCCCTTGTATATTACAAATGTGTTTTAAAAAATAAACTTATTAATGCACACAATAGCACTTTTTGGTTCATCATCTGATTGTAAAGCCATGCAAGTGAATTATGAAACATATTTAATAAAGAAAAATTGTACAGAAGAAAATGAATACTTGTCATGAACATAAAAAATTAATTTATCAAAAATCACGTGAGTGCCCTGTCACTCAGAATCCCATTAGTATTGGCATAAACAACCTGCAACTGTGAACTGTCACCCTCACGACAAACTCCGTCCTGACCCATCTTGACTCCACATCTCTTGCCCCACATTTTTGAAACAAAAGGTGAAAGCTTCCAAACTCCCAAAAAGTTTCTCGTTGGATCACTGACAACATCAGAGATAGATACATAAAGTATAGGGAGGATGGAGAAGTGAAAGTACATTTAAAAAGAGAAAAGTGAGATTAATTAATTTATTAAGTGAATTAATCCCTCCTCTGACATAGCACAGAATGGAACAGATTCTTGCATGATGAAGTATTATTTCCTAGTAGCGCTGATGTTCTTGTTTTTCTTCATGTTTTATCTAATTCGTGACTCCAGAGGTATTCACAAATTTTCACAGTATTTGCAACAATTGCTCAGGACAGCTCAGGAACATTTTGCAACATTAACAATTCATATTACTCTTTTTTTTTTTCTGGTTTTTGAGACAGGGTCTTGCTGTGTTGCCTAGGCTGGAGTACGGTGGCATGATCATAGCTCACTGCAGCCTTGAATTCCTGGGCTCAGGTAATCCTCCTGCCTCAGCCTCCCAAGTAGCTAGGGCTATAGGCATGTGTCACCACACTCATCTAATTTTTTTATTTTTTATGGAAACGGGGACTCGCTGTGTTGCCCAGGCTAATCTAGAACTCCTGGGCTCGAGCATGCCTTAGCCTCCAAAACTGCTGAGATTACAGGCAGGAGCCTCTGTGTCCAGCCTCATATTACTCTTAAACTGTGACTACGTAGCTCTAGATAAAATGCTTATGATGCATGATACCAGTTCTTCACATTGGCAACTAAATAAATATTAAAGGCTAGAATTGTGAATAGTTTTATTTTTATAAAATTACTTAATAAGATTTAAGTATTTATAAAATTAAAGTCAGCTTTATTTAAATGATTTTGATTTAAAATGTTTATATTCATTAATCATAATTTATGGGATTTTGAATATTTTGGAAGGCAATTTATTGAAAATGTATTAAAATAATTTAATTTTTTCATTTTATCTTAATTTACATATTTTGATAAAATGTTTTCAAATTTTGTACCCTGTGAAATAACCACATTTTATGTTTAATCCTACAGACCATATCTGGCCCACCAGATTTTTTATGTGTGTAAATAAAGTTTTATTGGAAAGTAGCCACACGACTCATTCATTTACATATTGTCTATAAATGTTTGCATGTTACATTGGCAAAATTGAGTAGCTTTCACAGAAACCATATGGCTCACAAAATCTAAAATTTTTACTATCTGGTCCTTTATAGAAAAGCTTGCCAACATCTGCTTTAGATGATTACATCCAATAAAATACAAACTATGTAAAAATCTTTAACATAGCAACAAATTTTTTGCAGAAATGAATACAAGAAAAATGAATTTTATGGAATATACACATATAATGTTTTATAAACATGTATATATTTTATTACTCATCCAAACAGCACTGACATCTCAACAGAAAGCCAGACTTGTACAATCATTAAATTTAGCCTGCCAACTTTTAGCCATATAAAAGTCAGAGCTTTTCATGTATTTTTCAGTTTTGTGTTTATGAAGATGTATTTTCCAATGCACAGTCTATTTCATTGACTCCTGCTCCAAGCTTGGCAAATGTAGGGGCAGACCTGTGAAGTGTGCTCTGAACCATGCCATGCTCGGCTGCGCTGAGGGCTGAACCTGGATACTGGCGCTGGGGAGATGGTCCCATGTGCCTTTTATGGTAGTCTGTAAAGACAGAACAGTCCCAGAGCGGAACATGCCTCATTTTGTGCCCCTCTTCAGATTTGCTGGCCACCAAGACATTCGGACAGACACAGTGCCCAGAAGGACTCCTCTCTCCTCCTGCAACTGCCCAGGTGGGACTAGCTGTGACCCTAGAAGCCCAGGTGGGCTTCCAGGCCAGGTGCATGGAAAGCTCTGGCCTTGGGAAAGGACTCCTGAGGGACGGTCAGTGCAGAGACAGCTTAGTTATCTTTCTCCCACTAACTAGGGCACAGGAGCCTTGTCTTCTTGACTTTGTGACCATAACACGCATGAAAGTTCTATGTATTCTGTGCCATTTATGAGTCTGAAAAAATAAATAAAGTTCTATGTAATGAACAATGACCAATAATTTCCTGCGTTTACCAGGAGTTATCTTCAAATTCTTTTCAGTCTGAAGATACTTGTGGTGGAAGTGACTTGGTCATGCAAAAGACGTCACCTCTCCAGGTGTTATCTCCACTATTCCTTAAATAAAGAATCACCTCCCTTTAAATAAGTCTGAAGTCTTTGGAAATTCAATTACATGTAGCTGTGTTATTTATATAGTGGCTGGTAATCAGAAGAGAAAGAGATTGTGGGTGATGACATTCATTCTTAGTCACAAATTAAAAGGGAAACATGACAACGACATTTCCACTGTGAGAGAAAAGGTCACCTGGCATTGAGAAGCCCTCATTGCAAGGCTGTGTTTGCATTCTAATCGTCTGTACTTCCTGGGGATGTCACTGCTGCTGGTGCAAAGGCTGGGTCCACAGTCTACTTAGGAGAAAGAGGGAATACTATTTCCCTAAACATTTACTACCTTGAGATCAGTGATTCTCAACTAGGGAGGTGAGAAGGACACATATCAGAATCTCAGAATGGGAAAAACATAGAAAATGTTTTTATTTTATTTTATTTACTTATTTTTATCTTTTATTCTTTTTGAGACAGAGTCTTGCTCTGTTGTCTGGGCTAGAGTACAGTAGTGTCATTATAGCTCACTGCAACCTCAAACTCCTGGGCTCAAATCATTTTCCTGCCTCAGCCTCCCAAGTAGCCGGGACTACAGGTGCGTGCCACCACACCTGGCTAATTTTTTTCTCTTTTTGTAGAGACAAGGTCTTGCTCTTACTCAGGCTGGTCTTGAACTCCTGGCCTCAAGTGATCCTCCCACTTTGACCTCTTGGAGGCTAGGATTACAGGTGTGAGCCACTGTGCCTGACCTGATTTTTTAAAAAAAAAAACCCTCCCTTTTCTAAAAAAAACAAAACAAAAAAAACCCAGAGACTAAAATGCATGTGGAGAATACGGCGTGAGAAAGCATCTGAGCTAGCTGCCAGACGAAGGGGGCGCTCAGCACGGATTTGTCAGCCAAAGCGTGTTGTGTGGATTGCATGTTTGGTGCCATATGTGCCACAATTCCTACTGCAAATGCAAAGTAAGTGTCTTCTGTTTTAAGGGGACTGTAGGTTTTTACTTTATAGCAAGTTCTGATTTTGAGTTGTTATGACATGGCAAAAAAAAAAAAAGAGGGGCTTTGATGAAGGTAGGAAGATAAAAACACAAAGATAATTCCCTTTGGAAGTTCAACAGTGAGGGGTAAGAGGAGAAATAGAGAAGTAAGCAAAGGAGCACTGGGGATTATGCATGTGTAAAAGGCTGGTAGGAAAATCCAGCCAAGCAGAGGAGGTGGAAGAAGCAGGGGCCCTCCAATCCTTGCACCTGCAAGAATGATCAATGAAGAGATCACTGTCTTAGTCTGTTCTGTGCTGCTGTAAAGAATACCCAGGACTGGGTCATTTATTTACTTACTTTTAGGAGACAGGGTCTCACTGTGTTGCCCAGGCTGGAGTGCAGTGGCTACTCACAGGCACGGTCATAACTTGCTGCAGCCTGAAACTCCTGGGCTCAAGTGATCCTCTTGCCTCAGCTTCCCGAGTGGCGGGGACTACAGGGGTGCACCACCACACGCAGCTTTGGCTCATTCATAAAGAACAGAAATTGATTTCCTCACAGTTCCGAAGGCCGAGAAGTCCAAGATCAAGGCTCCAGCATCTGGTGGGAGTGTCTTACTACATTCTCACATGGCACAGAAGGCAAGGGGACCAGAGAGAGAACAGAGGAGCAAGCTACAGAACTCGTGGTGGCCTCTTTTATAAGGGCCTTAATCCTATTACTGAGGGAGGAGCCCTCATAGCCTAATCACTTTTTTTTTTCTTCTATCATTATTTTTTTGGTGGGGTGGTAGGGACAGGCTCTTGCTCTGTTACCTGGGCTAGAGTGCCGTGGCATCATCATAGCTCACTGCAACCTCAAACTTTTGGGCTCAAGTGATCCTCCTGCCCCAGCCTCCCAAAGTGCTGGGATTGCATGCATGAGCCACTGCATACAGCCCTTTTATTATTATTTTTAATCTACACATAACAATTGTGCATATTTATGGGCTATAATGTGTTATTTCAATACATATATACAATGCGTAATGATCAAATCAGGGTAGTGTGCCCATCACCTCAAACATTTATCATTTCTTTGTGTTGGAGACATCCAAATCCACTCTTCCAGCTATTTGAAAATATACCATAAATTATTGTTAATTATAGTCACCCTACACGGCTATAGAACACTGGAACTTATTCCTCCTATCTAGCTGTACTTTTGTATCTGTTAACCAGCCTTTGGCTATTGGTCTCTTATTACTGTTACACTGGCAATGTCTGGGTAGTGGGTAGAGTTCGATCTCTGAGGTAGGAGGGGACAAGAGCCTGAACGTAGCGACGGAAGAAGAGAAAAGGGACTATTCTGCAATGGGCAGGTATGTGCAAACCTACCCCCAAAGGCCAAGAGAGCTGAGAGACTGAAGAAAGAGGGTAACAAATCCAGTTTCTCAGACAGAAACATTAAATAGGGACTTACAAACAGAAGCCTCAGGGGCCCTCCGATCCTCGCACCTGCCCTCCAGAAAATATCCTTTACATAGCAAGCTTTTAGGGTAAAGACATTGGCAGCTGGTCATATCTGAGACTTACTTGTGAAACTCATGACTCCTGAGGAGGTTCAGTAAGAATCTTTATGAGGGGTTATCTATGTGACAGGCATTGTTTCTTTGTGAGAGGTTATCTATGCTACAAAAACACCTTGGTATGCGGGAGTCAAACATGAGTTACCATGGCAGTTCAGCTTCAAGATGACATTGCTCTTGCCATGAAACAGGCTGTTTTCCATCAGGGACAAAGCACTGATGTGGCTGCTGTAAGCTTTAGAGTCTCCGGTAGGTTGCGGAGGGACTGCATCAGACCATCAAGGCAATGAAGAGGGCACGTAGAACAACAACCACATTTATTTGCCTATCTTGGTGAACATCTAAATGCCAATGCCAAATTTGTCCAAATTCCTTCAGTTCCATGCTAAAGTTTGTGGGTGGCCAAAAAAATATTCACTTAGTTAAATTTAGAAACTATTGCCCTACTTTGGGATGAGGCTAACATTTTCAAACTTTTCCAAAAAGCCTAATTTGCAGTTAAGCTTATTTTGTTTGGAATACAGAGTCAAAGCTCTGAAGACATTTAAGCTGAAATACAAAGGTTCAAATACCAATCATGTTGTTCCTTCCAACATTTATAACAAAAATCCATTTCTGGATTCTTCCAGTAGATATTAAAAATGTCTTTTCATTTTTTCATCTTGATGATTCTCTAAAGGACAAAGATTTTGGAGATTGCTTCCCAAGAAAAACACATTCCAACCTCAGCTAGTCCAGCTGCAGGATAAATGCAAGCTATCATTTTTCCTTGTGTCAGGGGTAGACCCAAATTTTCGTTGTAAAACTCCAAGGGAAAAACTCTTCCTGATATTCAGTCTTTGCCAGAAAAAGCCTCAAGAAGGGTTTAAGTGACACAACTTTGAGTCAGTTGCATACGAAAACATTTTAGAAAAGCACATTGGGGAATTCAGGGATAAAATAGTTCCCTCTTTATGACTTCGCGATTATGTCAGTATCGTCAATGTACATTTGCTAAGCTGGTTTGTCGGCCCCCTGGCTATGATAACCAAGCAGGCTTGACTTAGAAAATGCTGTGTCTTCCATACCACATAAGGCTTATGACAAGCCAGTATACTCACTGATGACACTGATACTATATTAGTAAGGTTAAAAAACATGTATTTTTTTAAAAAACCAAAATTTATTTGTTCTCAAACATTGCCATTGCTTTGTTTTTAGCCATGATGTTTACATTATTTTGAACCTTCTAATGACCCTAAAGAGAGTCATGAGATTTGTATGTTTATCAAAGGAAAATAAAAAAGATTTGAGAAAAACTGCTCTACATGGAAAAAAATCGTGCTGAGAATAAAGATGCTCGTAGAAGGATAAGGAATCGCTGTCTACAATGGCTCCTTTATGCTGGCATTTCATTTAAATTCCTGTTCTTAGTTGGAGGGCTTATTTGGCCCCTGGAGGAGAGGGACTTTTGGAAGAACAACACTCTAGGCTTTTTAGATCTCAGGCTTTGGTTCTGAGATGGATGGGCAGGTTTTCCCTTATCCACTGACCCTTTTATAATTTCATCTTGCTTCCCAGACCTTCTGCGACCGCCCCCGTGCCGGAGCGGGAACGTGGTGAATCACCAAGATCCCTCCAGCTTCATGCACTGTCTGGCCATTTGGTCCAAACCACTGTCTACCTGACTGCCACTTCCCTAAGGTGATGGTACATTAGGACCCAGACCTCTCGTTTAAGACATCCTTGACTTCTTCTAAAGACCTAGCTGAGACAATTCTCTGTTGAGGAAGAGCCCCAAAGGAATACGGCAACCGTCCCCCACACTGAGTTCTCTAGCTTCATCCCTGTATCAATGGCTACTTCCCTGGGATCACAGGGAAAGGGGAAATGCCCACTCAACGAAGAAAAATTTAGAGCTTTTTTGATCATTTCCTTATGGGAGAGAAAGGTCAAGCATATAATTTGACTGTTAGATGACTGTTCAGAAATAGTAACTTTTGGGTAACATTTATTATATGCCAGGTACCGTTCTAAGAGCTTTGTGTAGAGTAACTCATTTATCCCTCACGACAACTCTATTAGAAAGAAGGGTATTATTATTATCCCCATTTTATAGAAAAGAAACCAAGGCCCCAAGTATTGCGGACTGAATTGTGCCTCCACAATTCATATGTTGAAGCCCCAATCTACAATGTGACTATTTGGAGACAGGGCCTTTAAAGAGCAAACTGAGGTAAAAATGAGGTTGTAAGAATGGGGTTCGAATCCAATAGGACTAATGTACTTATAAAAAGAGGAAGAGACATCAGGGATGCATATGTCACATGAGGACACAGGAAGAAGATGGCCACGTGCAAGCCAAGGAGAGAGGCCTCAGAAGACATCGACCCTGTCGACTCCTTGACCTTGGACTTTTAGCCTCTAGAACAGCGAGACAATAAATGTCTGTTGTTCAAGCCACTCAGTCTGTGGTAGTTGTTATGGCAGCCCTAGCAACCTAATGATACACCAAGAAACTAAGAAATTTGATCAGGATCACACAGCTCTTAAGTGGTAGAGCTAGGACTTGAACCCAGGCAATCTGGCTTCAGGAATCACGCTCTTAACACTACACTCTTCTATCTTCATCTACTGGTCTAAGGCAGCACTGTCCAATAGAAATATAAGGTGAGCCACAAATTCAAGCCTTGTGTATAGTTTTATTTTTTTAATTTTAATTTTTAATTTAATTTGTATAAGTTTATGGGGTACAAGTGTAATTTTGTTACATGGATAGATTGTGTAGTGGTGAAGTCAGGACTTTTAGGATATCCATCACCTGAATAACGTACATCATACTCATTCGCATACATAATTTTAAATTTTCTAGCAGCCATAATTTAAAACACAGGTGAAATTATTTTAATAATATATTATATTTAACCCAATATACCAAAACATTATCATTTCAGCATGTGATCAATAGGAAAGGTTATTGTTGATATATTTTACATTCTTTTTTCTGTACTAAGTCTTTGAAAATCCAGTGTTTATTTTACACTTACAGCACATCTTAATTTGGTCCATCTACATTTCAAGTGCTCAGTAAGCTACATGTGGCTAGTGGCTACCGTATTAGACAGCACGATTAAAGCATGGCTCTTCCCTGTGTGCAAGATAAAAGTCAAGACTCCTTAAACTGCCATGTAAAGCCTGTTCTGATGTGGATCCACCCATGTTTCAGGCTTCATCTCATGTCATTCCTGGCCTTACAGTCCATACTTCTAAAATTGGCAAAACTTAAATGTTATCCCTTTGCTCACATGACTCTACCTTTTTTTTTTTTTTTTGAGACAGAGTCTTGCTCTGTTGCCCAGGCTGGAATATGATGGCCTCATCATAGCTGACTGCAACCTCAAACTCCTGGGCTCAAGTGATCCTCCTGCCTCAGCCTCCCAAGTAGCTGGGACTACAGGTGCACACCACTGCACCTGGCTAATTTTTCTATTTTTTGTAGAAACACTGTCTCACCCTTACACAGGCTATTCTCAAACTCCTGACTCCTGACCTATATGGGCACATGGAGGAGGTGTATCTACTTGAGTGTGGGGTATCAGGAATGCTTCTTGGAGGAGGAGAAACCTGAGCTGGGTATCATAGAATGGGCAGGCGGAAGCCACATAAATGAGAGGAAGGGCATCCAGACAATGGGAAAATCATGAACAAAGATGCCAAGATAAAAAACAGAGTGGGCTGGGTGCAGTGGCTCACGCCTGTAATCCTAGCACTCTGGGAGGCCACGGAAGGAAGACTGCTTGAGGTCAGGAGTTCTAGACCAGCCTGAACAAGAGTGGGATCCTGTCTCTACTAAAAATAGAAATAATTAGCCAGGAACTACAAAAAATAGAAAAATTAGCCAGAGGCACTCATGTGTGCCTGTAGTCCCAGGTACTTGGAAGGCTGAGACAGGAGGATCACTTGAACCCAGGAGTTCAAAACTAGCCTGGGCAACATAGCAAGACCCCATCTCAAATTTAAAAATATTTACATTAAGGTATGATTTGGGTTCTACGTCCAGGCTGAGGGTGGGGTAGATATTTTCGGCAGCTTCAAGACAGATACTCCAGTCCCCTTTTTCAATCAGACTACAACTCCTTGTGTCAGTCACTTTGGGCTGGACACCCCAATATTCATTCCAAATCTCCTTTTCTCTTTTATACTGTACCTATAAAAGAGAAAAGGAGATTCTCCTCTGATGGACAGGCTATGGCTATATGGTCATGGCCTCCTTTGCAGCTAGCCACATAATATAGTTCTATCCAATGAGATACAAGGTGAATCTCATGCTTTCTTGTGGAAATGATGGGATACAGCTGGCAGCATCCCTTCTTCCTCTTTCTTGCCTTGCATTTACATGTCATGTCAGAAACCAGGGCAGCCATTTGCAGTTGTGAGGGATAAGCCAATGCTAAGGACGGTGAAGTGGAGAAACAGGAGGCTAGTTCTTTGTCAACACTGTGGAACTGCTGTACCATCTCTGGTCTTGCTACCATGAGACCTAATGTGAATAAAAACCTCCTTATTGCGTAAGCCACTGTTATTGAGTGTTGGTGACTTGCAGCTAAAAGCATTTCTAACTGATTCACTGCTTCTATTTGGAGATTTTGTAGCCACTATTTCAGGCAGGAATGGAGGTGGAAAAGCCATCCAAACTGAATTATTCTAAGCATTGGATATGGTAGGGAAGCTGAAAGTCTTGGCATCACCACATAATAAAAACCATCAGACAAGGCCAGGACAGTGGCTCACGCCTGTAGTCAGGAGACCAGCCTGAGCAAGAGCAAGACCCTGTCTCTACAAAAAAAAAAAAAATAGAAAAATTAGCCAGGCACAGTGGTGTGTGCCTGTAGTCCCAGCTACTTGGGAGGCTGAGGCAGGAGGCTCTCCTGAGCCCAGGACTTTGAGGTTGCTGTGAGCTATGATCATGCTGCTGCACTGTATCCTGGACAACAGAGTGAGACCTTGTCTCAAAAAAAAAAAAAAAAAAACCCATCAGATAAAATAGTGAGTGGGGAGGTGGCATTCACATTGGGAGAATCTCTGAGGCTAATGTGAGGAAAGTGAAGGGGTGGGCAAAGAGAGAACAGTATTTCTGATTTTAGAAACATCTACATGCAAGTTAGCTCTGGGCAACAGAAATGTTTGACACTAAAGCAAAGACCAAACCAATCTGATGGCCCTGTTCATAGCCACGGATCTGCTTAGATCTCCCTGGGTTCCCTGATTCTAGGCCATGAAGATGCCTCCAACCACCAGCATCTGCTCTTTAACAGACAAATCTGTCCAGGTATTAACATCCAGAAGTAGCCCAGGAAGGGAGTTTGGTAATAAGACCTGGGCTAGGTGGCTAGGAGACAGACATACGTATTTATAGAGTTATTTATAAAGTGAAAACTTATAAAAGAAAAATAGGAGGCATCTCTTCTCCCCTGAATATCCAAAGTTTTCTGGGCTTCATGGGTTATGGCTGTTGCTTCTTCCTTATTTCATTTGCCTCAATTGCCCCATTTATGAACCCAGTGAAAGGCAATCACTGTATTTCTTACATTTTTTTTTTTTGAGACAGGGTCTTACTCTGTCACCCAAGCTACAGTGCAGTGGCATCGTCATAGCTCACTGCAACCTCCAACTTCTGGGCTCAAGCAATCCTCCTGCCTTAGCCTCCCAAGTAGCTGGGACTACAGGTGTATACCACCATGTCTGGCTAATTTTTCTGTTTTTTGTATAGATGGGGTCTTGCTATGTTGCCCAGGCTGGTCTTCAATTCCTGAGCTCAAGCGATCCTCCCACTTTAGCCCCTTAAAGCTGGGATTACAGGCATGAGCCACTGCTCCCAGCCTGTATTTCTTGTTATAAAAGTTATAAATAGATGAAATTGGAAAATGCAGAAAAGCACAAAAAATGTCTATAACCTCACCATCCAGAAATAGACATTGTTAACATATTTAAAAGTGTATTTGACTCATTTAGGATGTTTTCAGTTGTAAATAATGGAAAACACAACTCAAAATGGTTCAAACAATGAGACATTTTGTTAACTCACATTGCAAAGAGTCAGAGAGGGGCTGTTCCAGAGTTGGTTAATTCCGCAATTTGCAAGCAGTCATCAGGAGCTAAGTCTTTCCATCTCCCTTCTCTGCCATTGTCAAGGTTCAAGATGGCTGCTGGAATTCCAGACATTATATCAAGAGTGAATACTTGACAGGGTGCGGTGGATCACATCTGTAATCTTGGCACTCTGGGAGGCCGAGGCAGGAGGATTGCTTGAGCTCAGGAGTTTGAGACCAGCCTGAGCAAGAGCGAGACCCCATCTCTACTAAAAAAATAGAAAGAAATTAGCTGGACAACTAAAAATATATAGAAAAAAAATAATTAGCCAGGCATGGTGGCACATGTCTGTAGTCCCAGCTACTCAGGAGGCTGAGGCAGGAGAATTGCTTGAGCTCAGGAGTTTGAGGTTGCTGTGAGCTAGGCTGACACCACGGCACCCTAGCCCAGGCAACAGAGTGAGACTCTGTCTAAAAAAAAAAAAAAAAATATATATATATATATATGGATCCCACTGGGATATTGGGTAATCACTCTGTGATTTCCCCCACGCGAACAGTAAATAAACCTCTTCCTCTTATTAATCTAACTAATCTGCCTTGTGGGTTGATCTTTCAGCAAACTTTTGTGAGAAAGAAGTTTTCCCCTCACCCCCACATGACCATCTTTTTGGCTTTTCATATACAGTTGGCTCTCTGTATCTATGGGTTCCGCATCTGTGGATTCAACCAACCATAGATCAAAAATATTCTGAAAAAAAATGGATGAACATGTATAGACTTTTCTCTTATTATTTCCTAGGCAATACAGTATAAAAACTATTTAGATAGCATTTACGTTGTATCAGGTTGTAAGTAATCTAGAGATGATTTAAAGTACATGGGACGATATGTGTACTTGTATTATACAAATACAAACTTCTGTGTGTATTGTTATATGCAAATACTACACCATTTTATACAAGGGACTTGAGCATTTGTGAATTTTGGAATCTGCAGCAGGTCCGGGATCCAATCCCCCATAGATGCCAAGGGATGACTGTCTATTACCAAGATGCTTTCCAGAAAAATCGTTTATACTACTAGCAGTGGAATACGGCAATGTTTAGTTCTATCCTTATCAACATTGAAAGAAAATCTCTTTTTGAATGATTACCAGTTAGATAGATGTCATCATTCTTGAAGGAAGCATGTGGTTGCTCTATAGTAAGAGGCATTAATGGAAAAATTCAGCTTTGGTCCACACATGCCTTTCTGACTCTATTGGCAAATGAGTTCAAATCAGAACTGTAAGCCCTGGGTCTCCTTTCAGTGGGTTCTCAGAAGAATAAGAATGCTGCCCAGGGATGTGACCACCTATTTTCTGAAGACAGGTCAGAGAAGACTCCTGCTTCTCCCTGGAAGCTGGGGCAGAGGGATGTCTAGATTTTTCCTTCCACTCTTTTCCTTTTTTAATCTAAATCAAGTTATAGGTAGCTTGGCAACTCATGTCTTTTGATTGGATAATTTAATCCATTTATGTTTAATGTTACTACTGATATACAGTTGTTGGGACTCAGAAAACAATACCCCACAATGAAGGCCTCAGAAGCAGAAGTTTTTCTCTGATTTTCTCCTGCTCTCCTATCCTCAGTCCCATTTTCCCTAAGACTAGCCATAAAACCTAAGAATATTACTCTAACTTTCCCTTCACCGTCTGTGTAAAAACTGGCCATAACGAAATTATTTTACCTACCTTTTTGACTATAGGTCATAGATCCCCATTCCAGAGAGGATCCTGCCCCATATCCAGAAGGAAGGAAGGCATGTTCAGAGTAGCCAAGAATCTAGACAGGCCTTGCTGGGTTTCCCTTCTCAGTCTATTAGCATTATATCATACCTTTTTTGTCCAATCATATTTCTACACAACTGTTCATATTATATTGAACCTAAGCATAGAAATGGAGAGTTTCCCCTGTATCTTTGGGTCTTCATTCTGAAGGCTCCTGTATATACATATTAAATAAATTTGTATGCCCTTTTTCCTATTGATCTGCCTCTTAGTGATTTTCAGCAAAATTTCAGAGGGCAAAGGGAAAGCTTTCCCTTGGCCCCAACATAGTCAATCTTTATTATTCACAATTCCTTATTTGTGAATTTGCCTACTTGCTAAAAGTTTGTAACCCCCATACCAATACTCAGGGCACTTTCGTCATCATTCACAACATGCACACACTGGCAAAAATACTCGAATTGCCCAACATACATGCTCCCAGCTGAGGTTGAACAAGGTGACACTCTGCCCTTGTTTCAGCTCTCATACTGTAAATAAGTGATTTTCTTGTGGCCTATTTAGTGTCATGTTTGTTGCCTTTTCGTTGGTGTTTCAGAGTTTACAATGACCCCCAAGAGTAGTGCTGCAGTGCTAAGTGTTTCTAAGTGCAAGAAGGCTGTGAGGTTACTTGCCTTTAGCTTGAAGAACTTCCTTTAGTACATCTTCTAAAGGTCTGCCAACATCAAATTCTCTTGGTTTTTGTTTTTCTGGGAAAGTCTTTATTTCAGCTCTGTTTTGACCTACAGCTTTGCTGGAGATAGGATTCTTTGTTGACAGTTTCTTTCTTTGACACTTTAATGTTATCCCCCTGTTTTCCGGTCTCCGTTGTTTCTGCTAAATCAGTCATTAATTTTATTGGGGTTCCCTTGTAAGCACAGAATCATTTTTTCTTGCTAAAGATTTCCTCCTTGTCTCTGACTTTCAACATTTTTCCTATAATGCATCTCACATTTCTAAGATTCTCATTTTTCTTCATTCTTATTTATCTCTGTTCCTTAGCTTGTCTAATCTCTATCAGTCTATTATTCTTTCTTCTGTCAGTTCAAATCTATTATTGAACCCCTCCTGTGAATTTTTTATTTGTTATTGTGCTTTTTCAATTCCATATTTTCCCTTTGGCTCCTTTTTATAATTTCTACTTCTTTGTTGATATTGTCTTTTTGATGTGATATTGTCATCATAGCTTCAACTACTTCTTTAATTGTAGCTTCCTTTAGTTCTATGAACATGGTTATAATGGCTAAAGTCTTTTTCTGATAAATGCAACATCTGGACTTTTTTTTTTTCTTTTGAGACAGAGTCTCACTCTATTGCCTGGGATAGAGTGCCATGGTGTCAGCCTAGCTCAAGACAACCTCAAACTCCTGGGCTCACATGATCCTCCTGCCTCAGCTTCCCAGACAATTTTTTCTATTTTTAGTAGAGATGGTGTCTTGCTCTTGCTCAGGCTGGTCTCAAACTCCTGAGCTCAAGCAATCCTCCCTCCACAGCCTCCCAGACTGCTAGGATTACAGGTGTGAGCCACCATGCCCAGCCCCATCTAGTTTCTTACAGGAAATTTCTGTTGTCTCGTGTTTTTCTTTGCAGTGTGGGTTATACTTTCCTGTTTCTTCACATTTCTTGTAATTTTTGGTTTAAAACTGGACACTTTAGATAACATATTGTAGTAACTGTGGGTGTTGGTCCCCTTTTCTCTGGGGCTTTTTACTGTTACTTGCTTATTTGTTTAGTAAATGACTGGATTATTTTAGTGAAGTCCATTTTCCCAGCACCACATTCAGCCTCTAATCTTGTTCCTTCAGGAGTTACAGCTTTGAGTATGCTCACAGTCACTCTGGAATCAGTGGTTTTGGTAGGGATCTCTTCCTCTGTTCCCTGACCACACCTCGCTGTTAAACCACACTGATCCCAGCTGATTGCTCTACTGTTTTCAACAATGACCTGAGGTATAAGTTGCTCTACAATTTATCCAATTGAATTCTGGTTTCTTCCAACTGAATAGTTTTTTAGATCAGTGTTTGATTTTTGTTCTGACCTCAGAAGAGTTCTTCCAGCTGTTGTATTCCCTGTTCTCTCCTGCAACCCAGCCATTTACAGTTTAGCCTCTGTCTTGAATCTCCTCCCAATTGCCTTTTACCACACTTCCACTGTCTTTGAAAGTGCTTTTAGGCTTGACATTTTTCACTGTCTGTTGCAAATAAGCTCAGGTCTCTCTGTAAAAGATTAAAAGCTATCTGTTTCATGACCTGTTCCTCCTGCCAGGCACAATCTCTGAGCAGGGCACTGGAGCTAGAAGTGAGAACAGTGGTAAGCTTCTAAGTGGCACCTCCATTCTAGGGGCTGAGCCCTTGGTTGTGAGGGGCTTGTTAAAGAAAAAATTATGCTGACACTTGTTATTATAAAATGGGAAGGAAGACTTTATTCAGAACTATCACAATAAGTGTCAAGATTATTCAAATAGGAGACATCAGGCTCAACTCCAAATACAAGACGAACAAGTAAGGATTTATAGGCAAGGAGCAGGTTGGGGAAGGCTGTTTAGTAGATGAAAAATTACTAAGAAGAGACATCAAGCGTAGGGGGAATTCTTGCTAGACTGACCAACAGGATTTTTTTTTTTTTT
>VBSM01003204.1:13985795-14005561 GCA_008086735.1 Cheirogaleus medius | reverse complement strand
TCTATTTTTGGTAGAGACAGGGTCTCACTCTTGCTCAGGCTGGTCTTGAACTCCCGATCCTCCTGCCTTAGGCCTCCCAGAGTGCTAGGATTATAGGTGTGAGCCGCCGCGCCTGGCCGAAAATTATGTTTTTAACCAGCTTAAGAATTTTACTTTTCAAACTCATTGAGTCCCAATTCCCTGATATTTTTTCCTGCACAAATAGCACAGACCCCAGTCAGGAAGATGAAGGAACAACTTCTTGGAGAGGTTGGCTTTTAAGGTCCTAATGATTCTCTTATCTGTGTCTTGCGCTCCTAAGGGGAAAATGTGTATTATTATTATTATGGGCTGAATTGTGTTTCCCCACAGTTTATTTGTTGAAGTCTGTGATGATTAATTTTAGGTGTCAACTTGACTAGATGAAGGGTTATCTAGAGAGCTGGCAGAGCACTATTTCTGGGTGTGTCTGTGAGGGTGTTTCCAGAGGAGATTGGCTTGTGAGTCAGTGGACTGAGTGGGGAAGATCTGCTGTCAGTGTGGGTGGGCAAGGGACCCAGACAGAACAAAAAGGGAGAGGAAAGGCAAATTTGCTTTCTTCCTTAGAGCTGGGACACCCTTCTTCTCCTGCCCTTGGACACTAGAACTCCAGGTTCTCTGGTCTTTGGACTCTAAGGACTTGCACCAGCAGGTCCCTGGGTTCTCAGGCCTTCAGCCTGGGACTAAGAGTTACACCATCAGCTTTCCTGGGTTCTGAGACCTTCAACCTTGCCCGAGCCACACCATACTAGCTTCCCTGGTTTTCCACTTGCAGATAGCCTGTTGTGGGACTTCTCAGCCTCCATAATCACCTGAGCCAATTCCCTCAATACATCCTTTTTCATACCTATCATCATCTATCCATCCATCCTACTGGTTCTGTCTTTCCAGAGAAGACTGAATAATAACAAAGTCCTAACCCACAGTACCTCAAAATGTGACTGCATTTGGAAACTGAGGCTTTAAAGAGGTAAAATAAAATGAGGTCATATGGGTGAGCCCTAATGCAATATAACTGGTGTCCCATATAAGAGGACATTAGGACACAGACACACACAGACCAAACGACAACCACAGGAGAACACAGGGATAAGATGGCTATCTAAGTCAAGGGGAGAGATCCCAGAAGAAACCGAATCTGCTGACACTTTGATCTCGGAATTCTAGTCTCCTGAACTTTGAGAAAATAAATTTTTATTATTTAAGCCATCCAGTTTGTGGTAATTTGTTACAGCAGCCCTAGCAACCTAACACAATGTGCAAGGGACTATTTTGGCCTCTTTGGGATTATCCGTATCTGGGAAATCTATGCTTCTTGGGGACAACATGGAAGAAGTAATGTCTACCCCAAAATGTATAGGCCAGAGGCAATAATTTTTAGTAAGGGTATGGATCTATGCATCCATATACTCAAAAAGACAGCTGTGCTATTGGAGTTTGTCACCAAATTCCCAAAGCCCTAAAGTGGAGAGGAGAGTGGGTTATTTTGTAGGTTGAGGCAGGGCCTCCATTTCCTTCTGTGACTATCCACTCAGCTCTCTGTATATTTCATTGACAAGCCGGCAGCTTGGCTTAGAGATGGGGGTTTGCAGTAACCCAATTGCTGTCCATGAAGTAACCAGAAGCACCAGGGTTCTATCCATAATGGTCTCAGCAGTTTTGTTTCAGGGGAGGAGAATGGGGATTGCCAGGGGAAAGAATTTGGGGCTGGTTCCATGAGAAACTCCTATCAGCTGAAAGGAAATGACAAATACTTATTAGCTGAAAGGAAATGACAAATATTTATTCAATAATCTGCTGTATGCTGGTCTCTGCATGAGTGCTTTATTTCTTACAAAGAAGATGCTGCTTCTTAGTGAATAAGGGTTATCACTAGAACTCTGTAATGTCGTCAATCTTTAATGCCTTTATTCATAAGAATTTAGAGTAGATTCAATCTAAAAGTGATTCGATATAACAATATAGTTAGCTTTTAGATTCTAAAAGCTAACTATATTGTTATATACCAAGCACATAAACTCACACTTAATTCTGTAGGTCTAGGAACTATATTTTTAAATAAAAAAACTAGAAATGTTCTGAAAATACAAGGATACTATGCGCCTGTTCTGGAAAATCTGGGGCTGATAGTCACTATTATTGGACCATATTTAGAGATGTTTAAAAACAAGAGATGTTAATGAATCAGGTAAATTCTTTAGATTTAGTTTGTAAGCTAGTACCATGCTGCAAGAATGCTTTCCATCTTTAAAATGTTCCTTGATGGCATGGCTAGAATAACTTTTACAATTTTGGATACTCTGACAAACATATTTATCTATGAAATCAGCCTACACTAAAGCACAGCAACAACAGGTGCTTTATTATTACAGGTGTGAGAGAGCCATTAGGACTATCTTAAATCTTGTAGTTTTTTCCCCAAGTAATTCCCACCTAAGTAAGTTTTTATTCCTACCTTATTTCACTCTCAAGTTCATATCTATTGTTTTTGTCATAAGGGATAGGTGTGCATTGAAAATCCACAGGATAAATAGGGCAATCTAAGCAGATATCCATGATTAACATAGCAAGTCTTTTGCAAAAGAACTACAAAATAAAAAATAAGACAAACATTAATAAACTAAGCAACAAACAGATTTTGGAGGATCAAAACAAGTGGAAAGCAGGTTCTCTGAAAATACTCCGGCTCAAGAAAAAGAGAAAAGGCACAACAGAAAAAAATGGCAACTAAAAAATGGATACAGGCCGGGCACAGTGGCTCATGCATGTAATCCCAACACTTTGGGAGGCCAAGAAGGGAGGATCACTTGAGCCCAAGACCAGGTTGCGCAACACAGTGAGACCCTGTCTTTATAAAAATAAAAAAAATTAGCCAGGTGTGGTGGTGTGCACTTGTAATACCAGATACTTTGGAGACTGAGGCGGGAGGATCCTTTGAGCCTAGGAGTTTGAATGCAGTGAGCTATGATTATGCCATTGCACTCCAGCATGGGCGACAGGGTGACACCCTGTATTAAAAAACAAAAAACAAACAAAAGGGTATAATTACTAATGAGGCCAAGAGTTAAAAACATTGTAAACTTTTAAAAATACATTTGAAAACTACTATATAAAATGAATTAATAATTAATCTTCCCAGTAGAAGGGGAGAAAGGGTAAGAGTATAGAAGCTAAAACACTGAAAAGGAATTGTGTTTAAGCTGAGTGATGGAAACAAAGTTTCATTATACTAGTCTACTTTTATAAGCGCTTAAAACTTTCCATAAAAACACTGGCTTAAAAAGGTAAACTTTTGGAGGATGACAGGAAATAAAAGTTATTTTGAAAATAGACAAGGGGAAAAAAATCAAGTGTTTATCTTATCTTTCCCATAGAAATTATCTCAAAGTAACCAAATAGTTGATACGCAAAAGTTTCTCTTGTATAGAAGAAATCTAACTAATACAGGCAAAAGGAATGATAGAATTAGAGCTTTGCAAAAAAATAAAAAAATAGCTAGGAAAAAAAAAAGAATTAGAGCTTTGCCATTTTGCAGCCCCTAAAAATTAATGAATCTGGGCAATGGTCATCAATGGCTGCTGCCATCATAAGAAAACACACAACATTATGGAAGTGCCTAATGCCATCTATGAAGTATTCTTACAGAAGAGGGAGGCAGGAAGGAAGGAAAGAAGAAACCAGAATCAGAATAAGCTCCAAATTTACAGAAAAATGTGAGGAAGGGAGACATATTGAAGAAATAACATCATGGGGATGTAATTAGCAAAATCCAAATTGTTAGTATATAAAAATATATGTATAGATGTGTATATATAAATTATATATACACATATATATGTATATACATGTATATTATATACATGCATGTGTATATATATTTTAAGAGTATAGAAGCTAAAACTCTACATGTATATTATACATACACACACATAAAACCCAGGAACATAGATTCAAGTTGCCCTGAATATATGCTCCCTAGACCGTTACAATTTTTTTTTTTTTTGAGAAGGAAAAAGAAGTTTATTAATTTGCAGGCAAATGAGGAGGTTGGCAGATTACCTGTTTCAAAGTACCAACATCCTGTTATAATCCTGGGAGTGGGGTGAAGAACAGATGAAGCAAAATTTACCACTAGTTGCAGCTGGGTACTGGGTACATGGGTGTTTATCATACTTATTTATATATGATTAAGAATTCTCACAGCAACCTCAAACTCCTGGGTTCAAGCAATCCCCTTGCCTCAGCCTCCCGAATAGCTGGGAATATAGGTGTGCACCACCACACCCAGCTAATTTTTTCTATTTTTGGTAGAGATGGGGTCTTGTTCTTGCTCAGGCTGGTCTTGAACTCCTGAGCTCATCCTCCTGCCTTTGCTTCCCACAGTGCTAGAATTACAGGCTTGAGCTACCATGCCTGGCCTTTCTGGATAAATCTATTAATATTAGGGACTAGACATCAGATAGTCTACCAGATCAGGCTTACTGTGGCAAAAACAAAACTAAAATGCATTCATTAAATCTTTTCTGAATCTAGTTGGGTGTAAAACTGTTTAGAAAGGTAAAATTTACTTAAAAACATGGTGTTTTTGTTTTGTCAGTGAAACATTTTTTCTGTAGGTATGCTATGGTCAAAGAAATGCGATATATACATTCACATGAAACTCAGTCCATGGAATCTTGGGTTCTTACAGGGTCTTACTTCCTTGGTAGAATAATCTGCTGAGTTAAGATGCATGGGGAGCTTCTTGCTCATTTATAATCATTTTAAAAAACACTCCCGGGTAACTTATACAGTTTAAATTAAGCATTAACCAGAGATGAGAAACCTATTCTCATACTCTCTCAATTACCTTCTCAAATTATCCTGTTTCTAAACTTGATGTAAATAAAAGTGTACATTATGTATTCTTTTGTATATGGCTTCCTTTGTTCAAAATCACATCTATGAGACTTTTCCATATAGTTTTATCAGCTTTACTTTGTGCATGTGCATTATTATAAAGTATTCCATTATATAAACACATCATTATGAAATCTCTATCTCTAATAATGCCTTTTGCCCTAAAGAGCACTTTGTCTAACATTAACATTAATATAGTTAATACCAGCTTTCTTTTGGATAATCTCTTAACAGCTTAGAATTTGATATTTATATTCTTCAGGATCAAGGGATTTAGTAGATAATTCCATAACCTTAGGCACAGAACAATGATATAGGTGCTTATCAATCTAGTAGAGGTCAATTTATTCCAACAGAACTATTGAGTTTTTCCTGTTACCCTGTCCATATCCTTAGAATAAGCATACGGGTGAAGAAAAATAGATACAGCAATCTTCTTGGGAATCATTAACTTTTTATGGTTTCTTTATACTGGCAGAATTGGGAATTCTACGTCAAAACCGAATGGCTCAGGTGTTGGTGGTATAGTGGTGAGCATAGCTGTCTTCTAAAACCAAATGGCTCAGGAATGCGGTAATTCCAGCAAAATTGTTACTAGAATTTATCATTTCAGCATAAATTGTTTTGGTAGAAACACAAAGGAAATAGTGATGGATTTCCATTAGAAGTTGAAATAGACAACAGAAAAAAGAGATTTGATGTAGGAACAATCACACAAATTATAAACAAAGTGGGCCTATCACTTCTAACTATACCTAACCCAGCATCCCAGTTCAATTATCAACAAGTTAGGCATTAAAAATTGGTTGGGCACAGCTTGATGGTGTCCTTGATTATTTCTACACCTGTTCTTCAAGGAGTGGCATTTGTCTTAGAAATGGTCATTGCCTAAATTGGCTATTTCTAGAAGTAAAAAGTACATAATTATTGCAGAGTATATATTCCCATATATTCATAACTTGTAGGACATGTATTTATAGATATAGGCTGACATTTCTACTACATTACATATTTTTAAAAGTTAAGTCACTATGTTTTCTTTGTATTTTTCCCAGCATCTAGCTCAATTACTGGCACTATCAATATTTGGTGAACTGAATGAGTAATTTCTACTAAATAGTTCTATGGCTGAATTGTGTGGCCTCCTTCCCAAATTCGTATGTTGAAGTGCTGACTCCCAGACTATTCATTCAGAAACAGGACATTTAAAGAGGTAATTAAGATAAAATGAGTCTGGGGGTAGAGGCTCACTCCTATAATCACTGTGCTCACTGTAATTCTAGCACTTTGGGAGAACAAGGTGGGAAGATAGCTTGAGCCCAGGAGCTTGAGACCAGCCTGAGCAACACAGCAAGACTCCGTCTCTACGAAAAATCAAAAAATTAGCCAGGCATGGTGCTGCATGCCTGTAGTCTCAGCTACTCAAGAAACTGAGGCAGGAGGATGGCTTGAGCTCAGGAGTTTGAGTATGATGCCACTGCACTCTAGCCTGGGCCATAGAGTGAGACCATCTCCCCCATTCAGGAAAAAAAAAGAGACAAAATGAGATCATGCAGGCAGGCTCTAATCCAATTAATGGCCGACATCCTTATAAGAAGAGATTAGGACACAGACACACATAGGAACTTTAAAGGCACAAGAAGACAGCCATCTACAAATCAAGGAAAAACACTGGAAAAAAATCAACACTGCTGACACCTTGATCTTGAACTCTAGCCTCTAGACCTGTGAGAATATAGATTTATTCTTTAAGCCACGCTGTCTGTGGTACTTTGTTATGGCAGCCCTAGCAAACTAGTACAAACAGTAACTACATTTTTAATAGTTTTTAGTTTAAATTTCTTACAAGTAGGTAGGCATTTTTACCCTTCAGCAGAAAACACTCCCACCACTTAGTCAATGTATTTAAGTTGGTTTTGCTATTTTTCAGAAGCATCCCAATACCATGTACAGATCTTCAAGATCTTAGAACTGCAACACCTGGGTGCAATTGAGAGCACTGGATCTAGACAAGGAGATCTGGGTTTTAGTCCAGACTCTGCAATCAATTGGAAATTGAACTAGGTAGTCTCTTAGGTCTCTTTATGCTCAAAATTGTATGACTTTTAATGACAGTTTTAAGCTCTTACTGTGTAAATAAGCAATTAAGTCAATCAAGTTTATAAAAGCCTCATTAGGTGATATGGTTTTATCTTTTCCTGATAAAAATTCTTCTTTTGCTTAAAGATTTTTTATTTATCTAGTGGCATTTACAGAGACAATAGATTTTACAGGTAAGCCAGCAAAGATCTGTAGTGATTACTTAATTTTCCATTCTTTTAAGTTTGTTTCCTACTTTTAATCATGTGATTGTATGTATAAATTTATGGAGTACAAGTGTGCATGGTGGTGAATTTACACCTTTTAGGATATCCATCACCTGAATAACATACATTCTAATTCTATTGAGTGAATTAAAAATAAGTTCCCACTTCCAAGAGATTAACATAAATATGACTACTTAGACCCCTGCAATACAATACTTTTTTAAAGGACTGAGAATTAAAACATTTGTCCAAGGAAAAGCAATATATAATTAGCTGATATCTGTGCGTTACTCTTTAATTAAAAAGACACAAACTCTGTTTGAGATCACACCTCATGTCTCAATGTGTATGTACATTAATCCCATTGGGAAGCCACATACTGCAATAAACTGGAAAAAGTGTTCCAACTCTAGTTTGGCTTTGTACATATGGGAGAAGAGAAAGAGAAAAAGAGCAAGTGTGAGCAAGCATGCTAACATGTACTTGCACTAATGCCATAGAAGAAGACGCATTATAGGAAAATAAGAAAAGCATTCTGCTCCTCAAAATGAGAAGTATTCCTAAATTAAAAGAGAGGTAGTTAATAGATTTAGGGGTTTTTTCTTTTGAAAGTTGTTTGAATATGCGCTTGCTATTCTCTAACTATGACACATTTAGATGGAAGGCTATAAAAAAGAAAATAAAATATGACATCATTAGGATTACAGGTAAGACAAAGGGAAACCCAAAGTACAGACAAGAACACAGAAAAATTTTAAGAGAGTACAGATGTCATGACATTTATTAAAAGGCATGCTACAATGCTATACTTGATAGGAAAAGAGATTATAGATATTAATAGCAAATATACAAACTGAACGAAAATGGAATATACTGTAGTGTACAGAAGCTTGAATTAACCATGCACTACGCATTTAGAAAATGTTTTTTAATATTTTATCTTCTCTTTGCATTTATAACATAATTCACTTCAAAAATCACAGAATCCTTTTCTTCCAATGCCACAAACTCTGTTACAAATGAAAGCTGGTACTGCTGCTTATCAAAATATACAAGACAATTGCTGCTTTATATAAAACCACTTTACATGTTAACTTGTTCCCCAAAACCTTTTTTTTCTTTTTGGCCTAGTTAAAAAAAATGTTGTTACAAATATTTACAGCATTTTCTTCTGTTAGATGAACATTCTTACAAACTGAAAAAAGGAATTTTATGAACAGACCACATAAAACACGAGACAATGTCAAAGGCTCCTAGCTGTGCTATTTTTTTTTCTTAAATACAGTACTGAAAATGCCCATCAAACCCTTGTCATCCTAATCCATTCTGTTCACATTTAAACTCCCATTTTCTCTAAGTAGTCTATTCACCAATAAGAAGTAGAAAGTAAAGGCGCTCTGCACTGGGTCTTCTTTCAGAAAGGAGCTTGGGGAATATGCTTCACAGAGAAGAGTTAAAACTAGAACAGTCAGTCTTTGGTCAGAGCAATGAGGTGACATTTTAATGCAAAACTTTGCTTGGTCAGCAATCTTTATAATTAGTACTTTCTGGATAACTGGATATATTGGATGAATTTTTAAAAGATCAGGCTAACAATGATAAGGGGAAAAAAGGCTAGAGTACAATTTTCTTTTAATGGCATCAAAAAATAGCTATTTAAATATGTGTCATTACAACTACTACATAGATCCAAGAATTGAAAATAATACAATAAAAAAAAAAATCTGTTGAGAGTGCCGATTTAAGCTTGCCACAAGGAGCTTTCAATCATGACTATTATTACAAAGGTTACTAGACCAGGCAAATATCCCTGTTCTCTGGAACATATGCCTCAGGTTATAAAAACCAAGGTAACTACCACACAGATTTAGAGCAGCTCTGTTCTTGGACCTGCACAATGCTCTATAATGAATATTATGTGATAAAGGCAAAAGTGTAACTGAAACTTCATTTATACAGTTACATTTCTTTGCTTGTATAAATAGTTTGTGGGACATTCTTTTAAAACTGTATAGTACATATTTCCTGAAAACCAGAATACTGATACTACCTTAGTCTCAAATAGGAAGAAAATATTAAGACTACTTGAAGAAGGCACATAAACTTTGGTCCTGTTTTTTCTCCCTCTATAAAACCCCCCAAACTAAGATTTTAATAATTTTCTATTTTTAAACCATTTACAACTAACTGTTAGAATTTGCTCTGAAAAAAGACTGCAAAAAGTCTTGTAGATAACAATAAAACTCTTTTAAAAGACAGCTGAGTTATATTTTTAAATATTGTGCAATCTAAGTTGTATTTCTTTTAGCACAATAGTAGAATATTTTAAGTCTGGCAGTTTTGTTCTTGTTAACAACAGATCAAGACAAAGAAAGACTAAGAAAAATGCTCTACGCATAGTCATGCTGTCTCTATTTGGTTTTAAAAATAGCAGTACACATTAGGTTTTCTAAGAGATAGGTGATAGCTGGCAAACTTAGATTT
Organism: Cheirogaleus medius; assembly: GCA_008086735.1. Taxonomy (NCBI): domain Eukaryota; kingdom Metazoa; phylum Chordata; class Mammalia; order Primates; family Cheirogaleidae; genus Cheirogaleus; species Cheirogaleus medius. The sequence goes on along the minus strand of VBSM01003204.1, from coordinate 13,995,854 downwards.
TTAAGTGACTCATTGGGGGGGAAAGACATGTACTTTTGAGTTTGTCTTTTTTGTGTCTAAAAATATTTAGTGGGAACAGAAGAGAAAATGCATGGCAATATATTCGACATATAAACATTGCTGAAGAGAGACATTCATAAGAGCTACTTAAAAACTAAAGCAGAACCTATGATAGTCACAGTAAGTGGAGCCAAAGAAGGCCTTGCTCCCATAGTGAGTAACACAGGCAGAAATTGTGTCTTTAAATAAACTGTAAGGTCTGCAACTTTCAATAGTAAACCAGAAACATTACTTCAAATAACTGCTTAAAATATTTAGTCTTAAAGAATTTATTTCATTCTGTAAGAGCTACTGGGTCATTTTGATATTCTCCAGTAAGTATCAGTTAAGATACTGGGTCTCTCTAGCCCGGGCAACAAAGTGAGACTCTGCCTCAAAAAAAAAAAAAAGAAAAGAAAAAGATATTGGGTCATTTTTCTATTTGTATCTTATACAAAACACATTTTACTTCTATGCAAGTTATTCCAATCTCAATGCAAAATATTTTGGCATAGATTGTTTGCTACTGTTAAACGTGTACTGCTATTTTTTGAAATCCTGAATATATATACTTTGTGTAAAAGTCAAGACAACTTGAAAGTGGTAAGACAATACTCTTTAAAATAAAGTAAATAAACTTAAAAACAGGATACTATGAAAGATGAACAGCAAAAATAAACTACTGCTTAGAAGATACTGAATAAATGCATGCCAAAACAAAAATACACAGATCTAGTTTTTCCACCACCCTGATATTTTAAAATCTTTTTACAAACACTATGCCAACACAAATACTGTAGATCTCTATAATTCAAACAGCAAATAGCTCGATATGGACAACACCCATGTGCTACAGCTAATTTTAAACACAAACTGATGGTTTCAACATGCTATTTTAAAATAAGAACATCCCACTTCCCCAAATCTTAGTTTGGTTAATTTTCTTTGTCAATAAATTAAAATGTATGTAATGTGCACATGTATATACAACTTCAGAAGAGTGTATGTATGTATATACACTTATCTACATACACACACACACACACACACACCCCTACACAAATCCCTGAAAAGGATTCAAATGTTCTCTCTCTCAGATTTAAAGGCCATTCCCTACTTCAAAATTACATTCAACACCACTATGATCTCTCTTCTGCTATTAGTAATTTTTGCTACACTTACACTGAATGTTATAAGAATCAAGAATTAATAAATTACATAGTAATTCCTAACTCAAAGCAAATGAAATAATCCAATTTAACATGTCACTGACAATTATAATAGTGCCTATGTGGATGAAAAAAGTAAATTTTGGGAGTTTTCTCAAAGAAATTTTTTTCTTCCTCCCGCCAGTGTCTAGATAAAAATATACTTCATAAGTAAAAACAAACGAACAAACAAAAACCTACAACTACATACATGATTACAGCTATCTATTCAACCAATACTAAACAGATTCATTTGAAAGGTATTAACTTAGTATCCTCCTTCCTATTCTACCAAATATGTGTTGCTCGGTGTTGAGTGAATTCTGCTTTTTATACCTCTTGCAATCTCTATTTTTTGTAAAATTTCTTTCATAACAACCTCCCTATGTTCAAATTAATGGCTGGAATATAAAAAAGAGACCAAGATATTCCTTTTTCTTTTTTTTAAGAGACAGCATCTATGTTGCCCAGGCTGGAATGCAGTGACTATTTATAGGTGTGTTCATACTACAGCCTCAAACTCCTGGGCTCAAGCAATCCTCCTGCCTCAGCCTCCTGAGTAGCTGGGGGCCACAGGCTCGTGCCACCACACCTGGCAAGACTTTCTTTTAAAAATTGAGATGAGCCACTTTGAGAATCTGCAATGTATAAAAGGGGTGGACAAAAATGACCCTTTTGAAAAATTCTGCTTTAAAAAATTTGCTCAAGCACTGAAGGAATAATTAACAAAAGCAAAGTTTACATTTTACAATCACCGAAACAACATTAAAATGTACTCATACATTCAACTAAAAAGAGAGAGAGGGACAGAGTATAAAAAATAACCCACCTTCTCATACTCCAAATATGTGAGCACTCAGTTATGAAGTTACATTAACAAAGAAAAGCAAGTTCTCACTTGAGTATTGAGAAAAACCAAGTAATCCTGAGATAAATTCTGATGGGCGATAAAGACAAAACTGAGATTGCATTCTATAGCCCCAAAGTGGTATGCAATTACTGGCAATAACTGCTATCAGTCACAATGTAAAGAGGCCTACAGGTGTGCACTGAGTTATTCCCCAAACCATTCACCCTTCCCCACCCCATTTCTGCACCAAAGCACCAAAAATTTGAATATAAACTATTACTTATTGAAAACCACTTAAAATTGCAATGAAAAACATTTTTAAATCTTTACCAAAACAGAGAAAGAAAAAAAACGCTCACCAAGCCCACAATATAGCTTTCAAGATATTTAGATAAAACTTTAACCTATTGTTTCTTAAGCACATAATAAGGCACATAATAAGAAATTAAGTAAATACACAGTAATTCTGAATAAGTATTAGAGATTACAGTGGTACAAAAAACCCTTGAGATTTTTTTTTCTAAAAGAAGACCTTACCAAAAATAACTTTTAAAAAATCTGTCAAACCATATGATAGACCTGAATATTTTCCTTAAGACTGTAAACTTTTTTTCTGAAAACAATTATAAAAAAGTAGTTTATATGTAGGATTATTTTTCTTTTAAAATTTTCCAAGATCATATTACTTGACAATGGTTATTTTGAAATTTAAAACATGATTTTCCCTAATACAATTATAAATTATTCTGACATCTTAATAGATTCTAGTTGGATTTCACTTAATTTCCCTGGGGACAGTTGAGATACTTCATTTTCCCAAATAGTCTTGAAAAGTTAAAGATAGGCATTATTCAAAGCAGTGCCTTACAGTAAAAAAAAGAAATCATTGCAAGAAAACATGTAGGTTTGTAAATCTGCTTCCAATACAACTTAACATTGCAAATAATTTATAACTGAACATAATTTCCTACAGGGGTCAAACTTCTGAATCATAAGGTTAAAACTTTGTTGTGATTTAAATTACTTACAATGAATAATTTTAAAAGTCTGTATGTTCAAATTTTTCGAAGTACAAAGGAGTTTAGAAATGTTGTATAAGGCTGATCTGGACCCAAACGAAAAGAAAGTTCATTCTCTTGAAATCTAATTTAATATAGGGAATTAAATTATTGAAAAAATATTTTTCCTGATTTTTTTCCTGAAGGTTATTTTCATAGAGACCATGGTACAAAGAAAAAACAAACCTTTGATCACATACTGCCAAGGGAAAAAATAGAAAAAGAACATCCTTGATTTTTTTAAATATACTTGAATATCAAATTCAGAAAGTTATTTTTGTGAAAGAGGCAGAATTGGTCTTGAGCTGCTTCAGTCTATGTCTGAAGGTTTTACTGAAATTATGGTCCAGTTTTAGGAGAAAATTTCACGGAAAAGTCAGATTGTAGATTTTGAGAAAGAAACTCTGAGGTGGTGATTTTCTCCAAGATCATGGTTATGAAGATCAATGAGGGCCTGGATTGCTTCTTCCACAGATCCCAATTGAATGAGTGCCATTTTACGATCTTTCCTGAAAATGGCATAAGAAAAAAAAAAGTATTTCAAATTAATTTTGCTTTCAAACTCCTTCCCCCACCAGAAGACTTTACTGAGCTATCCTAAAAATCTGTATACCATATTAAATAACGTATTTCCTGAAAGCAAGGACTTACTGAAAGAATTTAAAAGCCTTCACTGAACATCCAGCATCTATGAAAAGGTTCTTCAGATCATCCACTGTAACAGAAGGGCTGTGGAAACATCACAGAGAGTCAGTTACCTGAGCCCCAATTCTCAAATGAAACAAAGATTAATTCTTGCAATCAAATCTCTAGAATATTTTTTATTTCAGACAGAATTATAAGCCATATAACAAAGACATGATTTACAAGTGCTCTGAATGATGTCCAAAACTGACACATATATGTCCTCAAGCAATAGAATTGTGTCTCAATGTTTGCAGAAGACACGGGCAGGTATATAAGAGACAAGGAAATTTTTCTATATTTATTCTTTCAAAGTGATTACTGGCTTCAGTAATTAACTCTAGTACTTCTAAAGTACTTTCCTAGCTCTGATTTGTCTGCTATAGTCCAGAGTTCTATAACAGATTTTCAACTTCTTTCAGGGTGATTCTGAATGTGGGTTATGTAGTAGCCAGGCTCTAAAATGGTCTCCAATTACTGTTGTCTCCTAATAGTCACATCCTGTGTATTCCCCTCCCATACTAAATAGAGACATTCTCTGTAACACTTAGGATACTGCAGAAATGACAACATGTGACTTCTGAAGCTGAGAGAGACTGCAGTTTCTATGTCTTCTCCTGAATCATTTGCTTTGGAAGAAGCCAGTTCCCATTTCATGAGGAGACTATGGAGAAGTCCTCACGGCAAGGAACTGAGACCTTCTGTCAACAGACAGATGCATGACTGACCCACTTTGGAAGTGGATTCTCTAGCTCCAGTTAGAGCCTTAAGAAGACCACATCCTTGCCCAGCATCTTGACTGTAACCTTATGAGACTCAGCCAAAACCACCCAGGTAAGCCACTTCTAGATTCCAGACTCACAGAAACAGCATAAGACAATAAACATTTACTACTGAGTTAAGCTGTTAAATTTTGGGGTGATCTGTAATGCAGTGGTAGATAACTAACATAGTGGTCTATCACATGAGAATCAACTGCCTACAAGTAGATTCATCTTCTCATGACTGCTAGCAAGGATGGTGTAGTAGAGCAATCATTGGCTCTGTAGGGAGACAGATACAAGTTCACATTCTATTCCTCACTGGCTTGGTATATTACTTTGAGTAAATTATTTAACCTGAGTCTCAGTTATACTGATAAAATGAAAATAATGACATTACTTCAAAAGCTATTATGGATAAACTGACAAAGAATATGGAATAGTGGTTACCAGGAGCTGGGAGTTGGGGAAATGGGGAGTTAATTGCTTAATGGGTACAGAGTTTCAGTCAGGCATGATGAAAACTTTAGGCAGAGGGACAGAGGTAATGGTTGCACAATAACGTGAATGTATATTGCACTGCACTTAAAAATGGTTAAAATGGTAAATTTTGCATTATGTATAATTTATCACAATTTTTTTTAAAAAAGGTTATGGAGATTAAGTTAGGCAACATGTGTAAAGCACCAACATAGTACCCAGAACCTGGAAGATAGTTCAAAAATATTAATGTCCTTTCCTCTTTTTTTATACATACCATGTAGGTTGGAGCAATTGGCGACCAGCTCCTGTGTGCTGTATTGTATTTAAGAAGCTAACTATAACAGGGGCCTGCCTCAATATCTAATTGTTCCCCACATACCCTATTCCACAGTGATGAGTTGCTAAATTTCTAGATCCATGTAACCTACATTTTTTCTTTTTTGTTTCTTTTGAGACAAGGTCTCACCCTGTCACCCAGGCTGGAGTGCAATGACCTAATCATAGCTCATTGTAACCTTGAATTCCTGGGCTCAAGTGATCCTCTTGCCTCAGCCTCCCAAGTAGCTGGGACTATAGGCATCCACCACCATGCCTGGCTAATTTTTCCACTTTTTGTAGAAACAGGGTCTCACTATTGCCCAAGCTAGTCTCGAACTCCTGGCCTCAAGTGATCCTCCTGCTTAGGCCTCCCAAACTGCTGGGATTACAGGCGTGAGCCGTTGCACCTGGCCTACATTTTTTAAGTTACTTACTCCTCCTGTTTCCTAGCTGGCATGAGGTCTGATCCACTGCCAAATTCAGATTCAAGGTTTCTCCATGTAGCCTAACTGGAGATCTGCAGGGAGGTTGGGCATTCAACTCACTATGAGTAATTTTTTCTATTCATATTCAGCTCCTAGTCTCATTCTCAATAATGTTCTTGAACTTTACTTTCCTCCATCCTCTCAGTCTTTATATTTTTATACACACCCTACCCCACAGCTTTTCTCTCTCTTTTCCAAATCTTACCCTCTATATGTATTAGCTTAAATTATTCAAAATTGTCATTTTTGTAGATAAAGGACTTCAAGAATTAGAACAGAGATTGTCAGATACTTTCTGCAAAGGGTCAGATAGTAAATAGCTTAGGCTTTCTGAGCCACAGTCTCTGCCACAACTCTTCAGCTTTGCTGTTGTAGCTAAGAAGCGGACACAAGTAATATTTAAATGAATGAGTGTAGCTTCTATGAAAGGTGAAATTTGAATGTTATATAATTTTCTTAAATCAAAAAATATTTTTCTTCCATTTTAGAAAGTAAAAATCATACTTTTTAGCACATAGGGCTATACAAACGCAGTTATGGGCTGTAGTCTGTCAATCCCTGGGTTACAAGATAACTTAAAGAACATATCCAATGCAACACTGGTTAATAAAGAGACCTGTTAGTGGTCACAGGGAAAATAACTTTTAGCTTTTAAGTATTTAACATATATAGGGATCTGCAGCTTGTAGATAAAAAGTACAAAATTAGTTTTTACCAAATTCCTAGATACATAAATTATTTTATTTTGCAGCCAAGCAAGGTGGCTCACGCCTGTAATCCTAGCACTATGGGAGGCCGAGGCGGGAGGATTGCTTAAGCTCAGGAGTTTGAGACCAGCCTGAGCCAAGAGTGAGACCCGTCTCTACTTAAAATAGAAAAAATTGGCTAGGCACAGTGGTATGTGCCTGTAGTCCCAGCTACTCGGGAGGCTAAGGCACAAAGATCACTTGAGTACAGGAGACTGAGGTTGCTGTGTGCTAGGCTGATGCCACAGCACTCTAGCCTGGGCAGCAGAGCGAGACTATGTCTCAAAAAAATAAAAATTTTTGCCATATTGGTTACATAAGAGTCATTACTTCTACTAAGGGATGTACCAATCCCCACTAAGGGGATTGGTACATCCCTTAGTATTTGTACATATCTACAAATATGTACCAATATTTCTACATATACTTATTTTTATGACCTTTTATAATTGAAAGGTAACTAGAGTTCCTAGTTCTCTATTTGGAAAGAAAATTTTAAAACACTAATATCTTTCAATTTTAGAGTATATAATCAGAGATATAACCTTCTGAAGGCATGATGACAAATTTATCTTACAAGAAATTGTTGACCAGGACTACTAAGTTGGAATAATCTCAGAATTTTTCCTCTCCCAAATCACATACCGTATATTATTAAGTCATCTATTCTGCAATTATGCAGGAAAAATACAAAGCAAAAAAATATATATTAATTATCTCAATAAACAATAACTCATTAGGTACATACGGAATGTTGGAAAGATGCAAAGTGGCTGATGGTGGAAAGATATTCTGGAAGTTTTTAGAGCCAGGCTTTTTAAAGCGATGCAAAGGACTATTGCTGAAATCCTTAGTCAGACCTTGGTCTTCTTGTCCCTCTCGAGGAAGCTGAACTGCTTGATGTTTGGACAGTGTAGCACGAAGCACTTTTCCATAAAGTCTCTGACCACTTAGATGGTTCATTGCTAGTATATGGGAAGAAAAGAAGGAAACTTTGGGAATTAAGAAAGATTCTCAGAAATATCTATCTAAATGATCATAAATTATTTTTATTTAGTCACTTAAAATTGTATTGTCAGTTTGAGGGTTAAAAGGGTTTCAAAATCCAAAAACTCTCAGAGAAACATACTAAATGACTTCATTTTACTATAATGAGAACGATTAAAAAAAAACAAACAAACCAATAACCAACCAACCAAATAAAAAGTAACTATTTTCTGAGCAGAGACTTACGAAGTTCCAGAGTGCCTGGAACATATTAAGTGCCCATAAAATGGTTGTTGAATATATTAGTTTTATCTCAAAGAAAGCATTTTTGTAAGAAATCTGAGTAGCAGTATTTTAATTCCCTGCATAACAGTGAGGCCATGGAATGACACTTTCTTGCACCATCATTACAAGCTCTGGCCAGATTTTTAAGCCACTCAACAGTTCTAGAAAACTTCATTGGGAAGAAAAAGAAACAAAATGAAACAAAACAAGTCATATTAGTTTAAACTTAATGGAAAAATCCTAGAGTCAAAGTTCTAACTATCAACAATATGTTCAAGTAGATAAATGAACTATAGACTTAAAAGAGTAATGAATATTTTTAAATCTTAAAATATGAGCAGGTGCAAATAATAATGAAAAGTTACCTCAAGGAGGTACTCTTGTAAAATTATGTTTGTAATAGCTATATAGTTATTTTGAAGGAAAATTCATATACAGAAGGGGCAGGTTATCATTATTATTATTAATCATTAGTACCTAGCTGAGCTTGATTTGCATCTGCCATCTGAACCAAGGCATTTTCTTTTTTATTAAACATAATCTTCACTCGATGAACATCACCATACACTCCTAAGTAAAACAAAACAAAACATTCTTTTCAATGCTTGATTGTGTAGTTTAATTAATTTTACTAATATATTTAAAGAAGGCTTCTTTTTTCGTACTATATACTCTCAGTTGGCAATTTCATACATAGACTCTCAGATTTTTCTCTCTTCCAGGATCTATTCATCTATTCACCCTTTTTCACTCAGACATCCCATAAACATTTTAAATTTAGTATGTCCCAAACTCTGATTCTTCCCTCCTTTCCTTTGTGTGCTTCCAGTGTTCACTAACTCTGCAGACAAATAATAGTTACTCCAGTCAGACACCTGGGAGTCATCTTTTGACTTTTTTCTTTCCTTAAACACTTACACCCACCCACTCAATCACCAGCACCCATTGATTCTATGGCTTAAGTACTCTCATGTTTGTGGACTTCTTCTTGTCCTCACTATCATTAAAGCTATCATCACCGTTTCACACCAGAACTACCATAACTTAATTGATCCCAAATGATCTCATTACACTCAATTTTTCTATACTAGTGTTCCCCAAAGTGGGTCCCACATCATCCCAGAGGACAGGCAAAATGATTCACTGGGGTGTGGGAAGAAAATAATCTAACTCTTATCTGTACTGATCTGTTTATATAAACCAATATGAAAAAACTACATTTTATGAATTTTTAACAAATAGATAAAATTATAGGCAGGAGACTCTACAATGTGAATGGCAGTCTCTTAATTTTTTCATTCAGTGTATTATAATATATTGCAGTTTATGTGCTACAGAGTATCATTAATATTATAAAAATAAGATCTTTCAATAGCTCCATCATTACCATACTTTGTAATAATGCAATGACAGAATGACTATGAAAATCTTTGAGGCACACAAAGGAATGCCGGTTATCTTGTGGGCAAGCACCTAAGGGCAAATGAACCTAGAGATGAATGACAGCTTAAAAAATTTAAACAAAAAACCATGCTTTCACTAGAAAGTCATATGAAAAATGTATTATTAACACATGATTTTAGTACTGAAACTTACACAAATGCATCAGTAATAAAAACTTTTGGTCAAGCACAGTGGCTTATGCCTGTAATCCCAGCACTTTGGGAGGCCAAGGTGGGAGGATCACTTCAGCCCAGGAGTTTGAGACCAGCCTGAGCAACATAGCAAGACTTTGTCTCTACAAAAAAATTAAAAATCAGCTAGGCATGGTGGTGTGCCTATAGTCCTAGCTACTTGGGAGGCTGAAGTGCAGAATGGATTGAGTTCAGGAGTTCAAGGTTACAGTGAGCTATGTTAGACCACTGCACTGTAGCCTGGGCAACAGAGCTAAATTGCAATTTAAAAATTAAAAAAAACAAAAAACCAAACTTTTATAGTGACTGCGAATGAACATGAAGGATTTCTTTGGAGTGATGGGTTTCTAAAATTGGACCATGGGCTGCAAACATGTGTAAATTTATTAAAAATCATTGAGTTGTATACCTAAAGTGGGTAAATTATAAGGTTGTACATTAAACTTCAAAAATGCTATTTAAAAAACCCTGGCCGGGCGTGGTGGCTCATGCCTGTAATCCTAGCACTCTGGGAGGCCGAG
>VBSM01003204.1:13952756-13983118 GCA_008086735.1 Cheirogaleus medius | reverse complement strand
AAAAAAAAAAAAAAAGAAGTTGAACAGTAAATGTTTATTAATTCAAACATTTACTGGCTGTATACTATGTGTTGAGTGCTGTCAAAGGCATTAAAGACACAAAGACAAGACAGGTCTGTTCAACACATAATTGATAAACTTACTAGTAAAGACAGAAGCAGTTCATATATTTTATATAATTGAAAAGGCAAATCTAAGGTTATTTAAAGTAGATAACCTACAGTTATTTGTGCCAATGGTAAGTGATATATAATATAAGTAAGTATGGTAAGTACTTACAATGGTAAGTAAGTATAAATGATGGAGAATATATAACAGAATTACTGGAGTTAAGAATGGAACCAGAGAGAATTATTTGTAAATACAAGGAAGCTGTATATCATGAGTCACTTCTATGGCTGATAAGCATAATCTTGTAATATAAATCCTTTAAATATGAAAACATTCTTCATCTTGGTAAGTTCTTAGAAAATATAGAACTTAATTAAAAGATCATTTCAAATTCAACTTAAGAGTCACCTGTAGCTTGAGGAAATCCAATGGCTGGGGCAAATCCAGCAGCCCCTGCATATGGTGAAGAAATTATACCTGGTGCACCTAATGGGGAAAAGAAGATAAATAAATATACTACCTTCTATGATTATCAAAGTAATATAAAATGGCTATATGAGAGTATATTGTTGATAAAGAGATTCTGTTATAAAGATTTGTTCAACAGGTGATCTTATACATTAAAGATGTAAGTAAAAAACCTCTGCCACTTCCAGAGGCTAACACCTTTCAACTGAGTTCAGGGATCAAGAGGACAGCATTTCATTTTGTATTAGACTGAGATTCTTGCCCTTATTGAGAGCATTATTTCTATATGAAGAACCATCAATCGCTTATTAAATCTTTTTAAATCATACTGTATCTATGGGGTATCGTGCTGATAAAAAAATGAGATAAAATCCTTGCCTTTGAGAGGCTTGCAAACTAAAAGTATGAATTATAGGAGATTCATATGCTGAGGGTCTAATGGTATAAATTCAAATGTATATTGCAAGTGATTTAGGAAGAAAGGATTACAGAGGATTCACTGTGACTGATTGGAGAAGTTTTCTCTGAAGGTAAAATCTGAGCTAGACATTATATAATTGAAAAGCACAGTATTTAGTGTGTATCAAATGCTGGTCTTCTTCCCTTTCCTTTAAGAAACCTGGTGACTGGGTAGCATCAACAAAAACAAGAGTTAGTTCCAATGGAGGAGTCAGTTTTAGTAGAAAAATGATTAATTTGGTTTGAGGCATGTCAAATTTGAGGTAATGGTAAGACATTCAAATGGAAATGCCCACAACTGGAAACAGGGGACCCAACTCAGAATAATTATAGTAAATAAATACACAGATTTATAAATCATCTATATAGAAATAAATGTGAAAGACATACAAATGAGAGCTCCACTAAAAAAGGGCACATGACAAGAAATGAAGTTATTTACAGACAGAGCCTGGGGGTATTAGTGCACTTAAACAGAAGGAAAAGGAATATCCTACAGAAAACAGAAAGAGAAGACCCTTAGAAATAGGGGAAAAGGTGTATTATGGTACCCCAGAATCTAGAGGAATAGATTTTCAAATGGGAAATGGGGAGGACCTTCAATACAGGTCACAGAGAATGAGAAATGAAAAAGGTATACAATAGTTTTAGAGAAATAGTGAAAAGTCAGATCACAAGTCAAGGGAGGCTTTTGTTTTTTTAATAAGGAGATGAGCATTATTTATAGGAAGAAATATGTAGGCTATACTTTCCAGAGAAGCTAAAAGCTCACATAATTTTATTTTCTTCATTAAAGAGAATTATTTAACATAATTTAAAATATAACTGTAATTTATTACAATAATTCAAGAAAATATAGTCATAAGAGACTGCAAGGATACAACTAATGAGAAAATTAACAGTAAGTGAAGATACAAAAAATGAGAATAACTGACAGAATAATTGATGAAATAGGAAGGGAGAGTGAAATCCATTCAACAAATATATGTTGAAAGCATATCATGGGCTAAGCATTCTTCTGGTGAGGAATCACTGAATAAAGCAAGCAAGGATCTCGGTCCTTGCTAAACTTACATTCAAGTAGGCTCAAGATAATAGGTTAAATGACTCATTTTTACAAAAGAAAGAACTCTATTTAGGCAAAAAGGAAGAGTTAACAAAGAGGCTTCAAGACAGATACCAGTATTTATGAAATTTCCACTAGAAAGTCTAAACATAAAGTTAAACATAAGGAGATATAGTAGAAATTATATTATTGTTGCCCAGTATACTTGCCACTTCCCTATAGCTCTGGCTAGTTGTGTGACCTGCAGTACTTTCTGTGGGAGGAGCATTCATTTCTATGCAATCAAACTGGCTGTGATCACACCACATGTTTTTTCCAAGGAATAAAGACAGAAATTGCATTTGCCACCTCTACACAGAAGCTTTAAGAGGCATTATGGGTTTACACTCGCTCCCTTATTCTTTACTCTCTGTCACAAGAAGGATATGTCACAAATAGGAGTGATACCTTCAACCCGGACCCAGATGCAAACTACTGATTTGCGGGGAAGAGAGGTAGCAGCTTGTAAACACAGCAAAGTGGCTAATACAGATGGCTACTGGGTGGTGGGGGGAGTGAGGCAGAACATTAGCAGGTTTTAGAGAAAAAAGGAAAAAATTTGAGATCACTATCACAGAACATTCAATAGAGATAAATATAAGAACTGGCAAACAATTCTCAAGGCCAAATTTTAAATAATTGCTTCCATGTAAAATATGGTTAATAACATTTGTTAAAATTTGACAAAAGAATCATTTTTAAAGTTTCTATAAATCTATCCTCCCCAAATGAGCAGAAACAAAAACATTTTAGCAAAGTAACCTCTTAGACAATGGATTAGTATCTTTATTTTAAGAAGTGCTTACCCAAACCTTTGAGAAAAAAGTTGAAGATTTGAATGGCTAAGAATAGATGTTTTACATTTGAAAAAGGTACCACCATGATAGCAATCAAGGCAATACAAATTAATACATGAGAACATTTTTACTTATGAAATCAGTTTATCACACAGTATCATTTATAACAGTAAAATCCTAGAGAAACAAATTTAATGTTCAAATTGGAGAATAACTGACATAAACTAACTTATTGTAGAAAATGCCTGATGAATGAGTATAAAAGATGTGCAACGTATGGGGTATGGTCATGCTTGAGGCTCTGCCTTGAGGGGGGAGGGGGGCGTGGGCAATATACATAACCGTAATATTTGTACCCTCATAATATGCTGAAATAAAAAAAAAAAAAAAAAAAGAAATCAGAACAGTTAGGCCTGAGGCAAATCCTGGATGTTTCCCAAGGTGAGAAGTCAACAGGATACTTTGCACTGCATTAACCTACTAGCATAAGTCTAAAACCTACCATATCTACCCACTCTTCCCACCTTCAGAAGATTATGAAGAAGGTTTCCTTTGTGTCTACCAGAGAAGGGAGAAAAGTCCCTGAAAAGTTCTAACCAAAATCTACATTTCTTGGGAGTCCAAAGGAAAATTAATCAAACTATGAATTTAGGTTGAAATGATCCCAAATGTAGAGACTTTAATATTGCAGAAAAGCAAATTCTCTCTGGAGGAACACATACCTTGATCCTAAGTCTCAAAGAACAATCATAATTAATTCTCCAAGTAAAATGACTAACTCATAAACAACAACAACAAAAAAGGAGGCAAAAACATTTAAGGATAGCAACAACTGCAAAGATTTCAGATATTGTACTTAGTATATGAAGATTTAAACAGCATGCTTGATCTGGCCAAAATGGAAGTTGTTGAATCAATGAATCAATAAAAGACATGTTGAAAAATATCTGCAGTGCAGAAGACATTTAAAAAAAAAAAATCAGCTGGGTGCAGAGGCTCACGCCTGTAATTCTAGCACTCTCTGGGAGGCCGAGGCAGGAGGATTGCTTGAGCTCAGGAGTTCAAGACCATCCTGAGCAAGAGCAAGAGCAAGACCCCATCTCTACAAAAAAATATAAAAAAATTAGCTGGGCGTGGCAGCACATGCCTATAGTCCCAGCTACTAGGGAGGCTGAGGCAGGAGGATCCCTTGAGTCCAGGAGTTTGAGGTTGCAGTGAACCATGATGACTGCCACTGCACTCTATGCCAGGCAACAGAGTGAGACTCTGTGCCAAAAAAATAAAAATAAGAAAAGAACCAAAAAAAATTTTGAAAAATGAGAAACATAACTGCTAAAATCTAAAATTAAAGGATAGATTTAACAACAGAGTAGACAGAGACGCCATTAGTCAAAGTTAGGTCCTAAGAAATTATTCAGAATGCAGCTGTGAGAGACCAAGAAATGGAAAGTATGAAATGAAGTTTGAGCCACGGAGGATAGGGTGAGAGGGTATAACAGGTCTAATCAAGGTTCCAGAAAGAAAGAAGAGAAATAGTGGGAAGGGAAATATATGAAAGGATAGTTCCTAGAATCAGAAAAAAGACAACAATCAATCAACCAAATCAAGAAGTCCAATGAGCTCCAATCAGAACAAACAGAAATAAATCCTTAAATAAGACACATCATACTGAAACTATAGGATACCAAAAGAGGAAAATTCCTAAAGAATATCCAAAATAAAAAAGCAGTAGTTAGGTTGACAGCTAACGTTCTAAGAGCAACAATTAAAACTGGAATATTATGGAATGATCTCTTTAATACAAAGAAAGAAAAATGCCTTTCAACCTAGAATTCTATACTCAGCAAAAATATCTGATATTCCCTCCAAAACAAAATCTGCCCTGGTAAAGTTTTTCTATTTGCTTTTTTAAAATAGGGTCCCACTCTGTTGTCTAGGCAGGAGTACAGTGGTGCAATCATAGCTCACTGTAGCCTCAATCTCCTGGGCACAAGTGATCTTCCCGCCTCAGGCTTCCAAGTAGCTGGGATATGCACACATCACCATGCCCAACTAATTTTTAAATATTTTTGTACAGACGAGGTGCCAAATACAGTGCTAGGCCAGAGAAGGTAAAGATCTGGAATATCTTGTACCAAAAAGTAAGGAAGTGCTCAAATGATGATGGGGGCATGTCAAAAGGCGACAGAAGCCAGTGTGAAAAGGCTCCCACTGACAACATCTGAGACAATTTGCACATAACATGAAAAATGATTGTAAGAAATTATAGCCCACACAATAAAATAAGAATCTGAGTCCATACTGACATGAAATAAGTGAATGGAGGTGGTGATAGTAAGAAAAAAGTTCTTTATAATAATATGCCAGCTAATAAATGTAGATGAAATGATAGAATTAACAAATTACCACATAGCAACCATCACAGTGAAAAACAACTTTGGCAATGAATATGAAAAATAAAAGATGAAAGTGATAAGGAACAGAATATTTATATAGTCTCAACCAGCAAATTCATTACAAAGGGAAAAACAGTAACTTTACAGAGAAGAAACCTACAAAAACAACCTTAATAAGGGATTAAACTTAACACTACCAGAAACAGGATTAACTGATATCGTGTGTCTCCTAATATAATGAACTGAGAAAGACACATTATTTCTCTGCTATTTTTGCCCCAAAATGCATACACTGATGAGGAAAATCAGACTCCTATATTTAGGGACATTCTACAAAATAACTCTGTCTGAACTCTTCAAAAATACAACAGGCAGGAAAAACAGAATAAGGAAATGTACCAAATTAAAGGACTCTTAAGAAACATGAACGGATCAACACCTAAGTGGACATATAGGAATATATTTGTCGGGTGTCGGGCGGGTGGGAGGAGGGAGGAGGGGATGGGTATATACAAACATAATGAGTGAGATGTGCAGTGTTTGGGGGATGGCCATGCCTAAGGCTCTGCCTCGAGGGGGGAGGGGGAGCATGGGCAATGTACGTAACCATAATATTTGTACCCCCATAATATGCTGAAAAAAAAAAAAAATTTACAACAAATGGGTACAAAACGAAAAAAAAAAAAAAGAAACATGACAAATAAATTAGCCTGATAACTAGTCTGAATCTTTACTTTTATGAAAGATTTTATTTTTACAACTGGCAAAATTTTAAAAAGGTCTACGGATTAGACAATAATAGTACTGTATAGATGTTGATTTCTGAATTTTGATAATTAAACTGTATTTAATAATAATGTCTTAATTCTTAGTAAATACACAATGAATATTTAGAAGTAAAAGGGCATCATGTCATGAATGGCTCAGGGATATGGAAAAATAAAACATCCACACACATATCTACATACATGAATGTAGATATGTATATATATTATGCACGTATATACATACACACATATACAATCTGAGATGATAAAGTAAATGTGTCACGATATTAATAATTAGGAATCAGAATGACAGATATAAGGGAGTTCTTTGTACTATTCCTGCAACTTAAATTAATTCAAAACAAAGTTACTAAAATACTATAAACTTTAGAATATGAGCAGATATCTTTATGACTGCAGGATAATAAAGTATTTCTTAAATAAGACACAAAAAGGCACAAATGTAAAGGAAAAATAAATGACTACATAAAAATATCATGAAGAGAATAAACCAACAACCCCAAAACTGGGAGAAACTATTTGTAACACATAAAACAAACAATGGACCTGCACCTGAAATAGCTAAAGAATTCCTACAAATAAGAAAAAAATGAGAAATCAAATGCAAAAACAGAAAAAGGAGCTGAACACAAAATTCTTAAGAGAGGATGGTAAATAAATAAAAATACATGCAACCTCATTAGTAATCAGGAAAATATACATGAAAACTACAATTGTAACACAGGGAACGGCCTTGGAAAGGGTAAAACTGTTTTATAAGCTATCTACTTAAAACTTCCTCCATTCTTTTTGGGAATTAAAACCTGCACCCTTGCCCAAGGCCAGTAATCAGAAGGGCAGGGAAATGTCCTTTGTACCACAGGTGATGATGGCTAAATGGTATTGTCCCAGTGGAGGTCATGAGATTGTCTTCAAAGCTCTGTGTTTCTGCTTATAAATAGGAAAATGGTACTTTAAGACAAGAATCTGCCACTCTCCTCATTTGCCAGCAAATTAATAACCCTCCCTTTCCTTTTCAAATCACTTGTCCTCATTCTTCTGATGCGGCCTTGGGGACAAATGCCGACTGGTAATATACAACACTAACATACCATTACACATACATCAGAATAAGAAGAATTAAAACATCCCACAATGCCGTTATATATTAGTATAATCACTTTTACAACAAAATGTCTTTATGTAATAAAACTGAAGAAATTCAGACTCTACAACCCCACAATTCCTTTCCTATGTATGCTTCCTAGAGAAAATTGTCCAGGAGATACATACAAGGATGTTCAGAGTAGCATTATTCATAATTGCCTCAAACTAAAAACCACCCAAATGTCTACCACAGTAAAATAGATAAACAAACTTTGGTATATTCATCCAATGAGATATTATAGACTTGACTACATTGAGAATGAATGAGCGATAACTACACGTATGAATATGGATGAATCACAAAAGACTAAGGCAGAGTGGAAGAAATAAAGTCACAGAATAAAAATACCATGATTTCATTATAAACTTCTAAATACAGGTGAAAAAAACTTCAAAGTTGCATTTAGGGCTATACAAGGAGTAGTTAAAAAAAACCCAAAAACAAAACTGGAAAACAAGAGAATAATTATTATGAACTTTGGGACTGTGGTTATTCTGAGGCAAGGAGAGTGGGAAAACAATTGACCAAGACGGGTAGAAGGAGCTCAGGAAATTTTACCCCAAAATATGACTCCTTGGTATAAAGAGTATTTTGAATTACAGTCCCTTAAAGATCAAGAGACTCTGGAAGAGGCTTTCCCCTACCTACATACATAATCCAGCTGGACCCATCAAAAAGAACAATTGATTTCCCTTCTCCTGTTATCTCAATATATTGAAGGAAAGAAGATCAAGAAAACAACCAGACCTGGCCCAAATCATTCTAAATATAATACCTGTCTCTCAGGTTAATTTACAAGTCAATCTGTTCCCGCCCCCCATTCCATTCATTTTCCCAAGTATCTATTCACTCTCCTTGGCAACCATTTATTGCCCCTAAACAGAATTACCTTTTAATATATTCCCCCTCCCCTCTAAAAGGAGGGTATATAAATTTCCAGGCCCCACTGAGATACTGATATCATCTTTTTTAGGAGTTTATCATTCAACAAACTTTCAAGGGGGTTGGGGGGAGGGAAAAAGTTTCCCCTCCCCGCCACAAGTATTTCTTACTGTGTGTAAATATTTTATTTTATTTATTTATTTTTGACACAAAGTCTTGCTCTGTCATCCTGGGGAGAGTGCAATGGCATTGTGGCAGCTCACTGCAGCTTCAAACTCTGGGCTCAAGCAATCCTTCTGCCTCAGCCTCACGAGTACCAGGGACAACAGGTGGGAACCACCATGCCCAGCTAATTTTTCTATTTTTTAAAAAGGTGGAGTCTTGCTATGGTACTCAGGCTGGTCTCAAACTCCTGGACTCAAGCAATCCTTCCATCTTGGTCTCTGAAAGTGATAAGATTATAGGCATGAGCCACTGTACCTAGCCAAAATTTTTATGTTTTGTATTTGTTACCAGCTCCTAAGTTAGTATGTCTGAATTGGCAGAGCCAAAGGTCTTTATCATTACCATTTCAATAACAGATGATAAAAAACTGGGGCTTTTCCTAAAACTTAGCTATCAAATGCAGAACTGTACTTATTCCAGTATTTGAATATTTTCTGGAAAATTTTAGACAACCATTTATTTATTTTAATTCTTTAATTTTCTCACCTATAAAAAGACAATGCACTAAATACTACTTAAAGGCTCAATTAGCAATATTTTATGGTATTATCTGGGAAAGGAAAATCAATCACAAAGGATAAAACTTAATACTTTAAATAATAAACCACACTAAAAAGTAACATATATTAACCTAATAATAAATTCAAACTGGGCCATGCATTGTTTTTCCTTTATACAAAGGTTTACTTTAAATATAAGAAGGAAGCTCTTCAAAGCGACATTTGCAGAGATAATTTAGAAAGCTGTATTTTTACTAATTGCAAAATGCAACTTCACACAAACTTAAGATACAGTTAGAAGTTACAAAGTTTAAAAAACAAAATAAAATAAACTCTCTTTCAATAAGAACATACTATTAATTTAGGCTCTTGATTTAAAATATCACTACTTAAAAAGGGGAAAGTATTTTTCTCGAGAGCACATATGGCAAAATTCTGTTGCCTATAAACTAGCATATTTAAAAATCAATATTAACATGTAAGACTATTAATTTGAAGCAAATGATTGTGTAACTTATAAAAAATGAGTAGTATTAGTGTTAGAAAATAAATTTGTAACTCAATTTCAGATATCCACTTGATTTGCCAACTGTTACTGCTAATACTAAGATTTAATTAATGGGCACATTTTGTTCTATGATTCTTGCTTTTTTTTAGAAATCATGAGAGAACCCAAGAATAAAAGGTAAACTCACATACATGGATTCATAAATTAAACTTATAACTTTGGAAAACTTGCCTTGTGACCCAAAAAGGAACTACTCACCAAAAGCGGCAGCCATAGGGGGTTCAAGGGATGGCTGGCCATCACCAGTAGGAAGGTCTAGACGAGTGAAGTCTCTGCTTTTGTCATTATTATATTTCACATTAAGGCTGGTGAGCTTGGAGAAGTCAATACGCAGAGTACAGCATCCATTATAGATATTCTGGCCATCCAGAGCCTAAAGCATGTAAAAAAGGGACTGGTTTTGGTAAGACAACATTGATAAATCAAGTAGCCTTTACTTTGTCACAGAGTGGCAATCGGGCATAAAACAAAGAGCACTAGAATAAAAGCCAAAGACTTGGATTTGCTTTTACCTCTGTTACTATGATTTTAAGGGAGAAAAAGAAATTTCTAAGTCTCAGTTTTTATCTATAAACTAGGACTAACAATACCTACCTTTTCCATAGTAATATCAAATGAGACGAGACATGTAAAAGCTTGAAAAACAGCTGGATATTATAGAAATACTGGCTGTTATCATGATCATTTTGCCTATAGTAAATGTTTAAAGATATTTTAACTTTACATTGTATTGTAATTCATTTTACTATTAATATAGTTTATGTAGGTTAGGATGAAACAAAGCCTTTTTAAGTGGTACTTTTCAGGGCCACAAGACATAAAATATTCACCATTTATTATTTTTTTTGCTTGTAAATTTATTTTTATTTTTGTAATATTCTGAATAATAAGCTGTGAGAAATTTGGAGTCACTTGTAATCCAAGATCAGCAACCCTCCCTTTGAAAGAATAAAAACTTACCAAAGGGTATTTGTGGACACTTATGACTTCCACAAATGCTTGAATTTATAAAAACAGATACCAGAAAACAAAGCACATAAAAATGAAAAAACCCCTCTGATTTATAATAAGTCACTGACAAGTTATGCCATCAGAAGGTGCCAAATAATATACGTAGATAGAGGGTACAGCAAATATAAAGGCTATATTCCCTATCAAGTGCCAAACACTATGTGGTACACAAAAGTACTATAAAACTTAGTCCCTATCTTTGAGCAGAAATTAGAAATGATTCAGATACTGCTACAAGATAAAATTAGGGTTAGGTGTAGATCTCAATAGGAGATGTGTCCAATATATAACCAAACTGAAAGTGAAGTTTTGTATCTTGCCAAAAAAAGTCAAGTATTTGTGTACTTAAAAAAGGCAACATGAATTGACAGCAGCATATTTCCTAAGATTTAATGTCTTCACCAATTTAGAGCTCAATAGGAATGAACACTGAATATGGCTGCAAAAATAGTAAAATCAATCTTTGGCCAATTTAACAGAAGTAAATGAAGGTACAAGGGTAAAGGTAATTCTACTTTATTAGTCAGATTATATCAGGAGTACTGTGATTAATTCTAGACTTTAAACATGACAAACAGGAATGAGTCTCAGAGATCTAAGAGGTGAGAGGAGATTTTAAACCATTTCATATTGAAGGAAGAAGTAATAATTTTTAGCTTAGAAAAAAGAACACATGGAACTGTATACTTAAAAATGATTAATATGGTAAATATCATGCTTTGTATTTTACAATAATTAAAAAAACATGGTAGGTCCTTTAGCTGTCACTGAAGTGAGTGACAACTGAAAAATGGAATATAGATTATAATTACCATTTTGGCATACTGTGCATTCACTGGGTCAGCATACTGAAGCAAGGCTTGAAACTGATTATTCTTTGTAAAGGTGATAATCTTCAAGACCGTGCCAAATTTAGAAAATATCTGGGAAAAAGTTCACATAAGGTTACATCGAAGAAAAATATTAAACTAATGTACCTTCATAAATACAACTTGGTTCATGAATCCCATTTTTAAATGAAAATAATTTTCTCTTTAAAACTGTTGGTACCAAAATGACTTAAATCTAGCCTAACATGTTAATGTTTCAATACCCGTACCTGTGTTAGAATAGTGTCTGACACACAATAAGCACTCAAATATTTAGTCTATTTTATATCCTGTATAAATGGTACAATACTAAAATAGGAGGCTACAATAGAAATTAATTGATGGTATTGGATAGTGGTATTACAAAGCATATGAATGAAAGTGGAATAAGCATCTACTTCTTAAGATTTTTGTACACAGAAACTAGAAGATGTTTAACTAGAGGCTGCTCTATAAATGCATCAAATATTCAAAGGGCATTGTTCTAAGCAATGGGAAGTCAGCAGTGGACAAAATAGAGACAAAGTCCCTTATTAAGAAAGACAGACAATAACAAATGGCATAATGTCTGGTCATAAAAAAGTGTTAAGAATAAAAAGAAAGACAGGCTGGGTGTAGTGGCTCACGCCTGTAATCCTAGCACTCTGGGAGGCCGAGGCAGGTGGATCATTAGAGCTCAATAGTTCGAGACCAGCCTGAGTAAGAGCGAGACCCTGTCTCTACTAAAAACTAGATAGAAATTAGCTGGACAACTAAAAATATATATATAAAAAATGAGCCGGGCATGGTGGCGCATGCCTGTAGTCCCAGCTACTCAGGAGGCTAAGGCAGTAGGACTGCTTCAGCCCAGGAGTTTGAGGTTGCTGTGAGCTAGGCTGATGCCACGGCATTCTAGCTCGGGTAACAGAGTGAGACTCTGTCTTAAAAATAAATAAATACATAAATAAAAAGAAAGATAGGGATGAGAGTGAACAGGAGTGCAAGACAAGGGTGGCCAAGGAAGGCCTCTCTGAAGTGTCTTTAGAGAAGAGGAATAGAGTGAGGGGAAGGCTTCCGGACAGATCCCTAGTTAGCAATGCACCTCAGCACCACAAAGGTTCACAGCTAGAGTTACCAGTAACTCATTTCTGAAAGACTAAACAAGGAGAATAGAACAATACATTTTGTTCTCATCTGTCACGCCACTTTAAATTTAGATCTTAATGAGGAGAAACTTGTCCTGCTCCTGAAAATAAAAAGTATTCCCCATGTAGGCTAAGATTTTGCTGTTATTAAGTACTATGTATAAGTGTCCTTAATAGGCAATTAGTCCTGCTTTTTAATTATCAGAAAGAATGCTCAAGAATATCCTAAAGCACAGGCAACAAAAGAAAAAAATAGATAATTTGGACTACCTCAAAATCAAAAACCTTTGTGCATGAAAGGGCACTATCAACGGAATGAAAAGGCAACCTACAGAATAGGACACAATTATTTGCAAATCATGGATCTGATAAAAGGTTAATATCCAGAATATACAAAGAACTCCTATAACTGAACAACATAATTTAAAAATAGGCAAAGGACTTGAGGAAATATTTCTCCAAAGAAGATAATCAAATGGCCAATAAGCACACAAAAAGATGCTCAACATCAACTAATCACTAGAGAAATGCAAATCAAAACTACACGAGATACCCCTTTACATCCATTAAGATAGAGAAAGGAAAGAAAAGGAAAAAGGAAAAAGGAAAGGAAAGGAAGAAAGAAAAAGCCTGGGCAAAGTGATCACTTGAGCTCAGGAGTTCGAGACCAGGCTGAACAAGAGTGACACCCAGTCTCTAACCAAAAATAGAAAAAATTAGCCGGGCGTGGTGGTGCATCTCTGTAGTCCCAGCTCCTTGGGACGCTGAGACAGGGGGATTGCTTGAGCCCAGGAGTTTAAGGTTGCAGTGAGCTATGATCATGCCATTGCACGCTATTGGGGGCGACAGAGCAAGACTCTGTCTCAAAAACGAAAAACAAACAAACAAAAAAATAAGTCTTGCAGAGGATGTAGAGAAAATGGAATGCTTGTGCCCTGTTGGTGGGAACGCAAAATGCTGTAGCCACTGTGGAAACAGTATGACCTTTCCTCAAAAAACTGAAAAATATCCTGGGCATGGTGGCTCATGCGTGTAATCCCAGGTACTTGGAAAGCTAAGGCGGAAGGATTGCTTGAGGCCAGGAGTTTGAGATCAGCTTGGGCAACATAGTGAGAACCTATCTCTTAAAAAATAAAAATAAAAACAAATAGACTTACTACATAACCCAGCAATTACACTTCTGGGTATACATACCCAAAGAATTGGAAATAGAGACTCAAAGAGATACCTGTACACCCATGTTCATAGCAGCATTATTCACAATAGCCAAAAGGAGAAAGCAACCCAAGTGTTCATCAATGAATGAATAAACAAAGTATGGCATATACAAAGGAATACTTCACAAAGGAAGGAAATTCTGACACATGCTACAACATGGATGAATATGTAAGACATCATGTCAAGTGAAATATAATAGTCACAAAAGGATAAATACTGTATGATTTCATTTATATGAGGAACCTAGATTCAAATTCACAGAGATAGAAAGTAGAATAGTGGTTGTTGAGGGCTGGGAGGAAGAAGGAATGGGGAGTCATTGTTGAATAGGTACAAAAGCTTCACCTTTGGGAAGATGGAGAATAATATTTGGTGATAGTTGAAAAACACTATGAGTGTACTTAATGCCACTGAACTACTATACAATTAAAAGTAGTCCCAGCTTCTTAGGAGGCTGAAGTAGGAGGCTAGACTGAATCCAGGAGTTCAAGGCCAGGCTGGGCAACATAGCAAGACCTACTTCTAATTAAACAAACAAAAAAAATTCCATAATCATCACTACCAATGCCCCCACCATCTCTCATTTGAACTATGATAAGAGCCTCCACTTAACCCTACAGTTTTTTCTTAACACAGCAACAAGTGAGTCTGTTAAAACATAAATAATGTATCTCACTGCTCTATTCAAAATCCTCTAATGGTTTCTCATCTTAGCCAGTGTAAAAGATTAGTAAAGCTTTGCATCATCTGGCTCCTAACTCCTGTCTGATGCTATCACTTATGGCATTCCTACTCTCTATATTCCAGTGACACTATCCTGCTTTCTGATTCAGGAACACAGTAAGCACAGTTCCATCTTGGGGACTTTGCACTTATTATTCTTTCTGACTGGATCACTATTCTTCCACGTACACTCATAACTTATATTCCTACATCCTTCAAGCTTCTATTCAAATGTCATCAGATTGGAAAGACCTTCCCTAACTTCTCTAATCTAAAATAGCAGACCTTCCACCTCTGTCATTCTCAATTCCCTTACCATGAGGTAAAGGAAGAACACTAGATTCTACAGATATTAGACAGCAGTTGAGCTAGTGCCAACTTTTTGTCAAAGAACATAACAAAATAATCAGCTAATTAATTACAACAGGTACAACCAACTCCATACTTTTATATATTCTTCAATCACAACACTTATCACATTTTATGCTATTACTTATGAAATTACTATCTTACCCACAAGACTAGAAGAGCAAGGACCAGTTTCTTACATTGCAATTTACTAACATTCACTAATTAGAACTAACATTTCTTGAGCACTTAACATGTACCAGGCACCATTCTAAGTACTTTAAACATATTTAACTCATGTAATCCACACAATGAAGGGATAAAATAGATAACATCTTCATATTCATTATAAAAATAAGAAAACAGACACAGAAGGAGTAAGTTACTTGCCCAAAGTTATAAAAACAGTTAAAGTGGTAGAGCCAGGATTCAAACCAGGTCCAGACCCTGTATGCTTTAACCGTTATGCTATGTGACCTCTTAGTTAATGGGATAAAATGCCAGGGGAGAGGCTTGGTTAATGTAATTAGATTAAGATCCCCAAGGAGGTAACATTTGAATTGAGAACTGAATGCTATAGATCCAACCAAGTGACTACCCAGGTAAAGAACATTCCAGGCCTAAGAGATACAAGATATAAAGGAACTAAGGACAGGACTAGACTGGGGAATATGGAGGAATGGAGGGAGGGAGAGAGAGTCTGTGATGGAAAGGACAGGTATTAAATAAGCAAAAGGGTGTTAGGTAATGAGGATACAGAAATGGGGGAGAAGTCTGCATGTGGGGCTCTTGGGAAGGAGTTGGTTTAGCATTGGGAAAGAGAGTTAAACAAGAGTGCTATACCTGAAAGACATAGTCCTATCCCCAACAGTTGCTACTGAGGACTCTCAGAATTAGTCCACTTCACTTGAAGGACATCATGATCTCTTGGAGGAGAAACAAGGCTTGTTACTGTGCTCAGGGAAATGATAAATGGGATGATAGGATAGGACCCCATGACCCTGGCTAAGCTCACTGCTGGCTTACGCAGTGGATATGTATACATGGAATATTACTAAAAATGTAACAGGCATTCAAAAACGAAACACTGGACATTACATCAGGAGACCTGAGTTCTAACTGGCTCTTCAATTACTCTCTTTAATATTCAATACTCATCAATTATCTGGGTTCAGTTTTATTCACTACAAAATTATAAAACTAGGTAACCTTCCAGTTCTTGAATTATATGTATTATTTGCCATGATTTGGTAGAATGCCTTTTAACAAGACAGTTTAGACATATTAATGGGGAGTATATGAAGGTAAAGTTGGGTATCAGTCAATATTTAACATGATATATGATGTTACACATGAAGACTAATTACACACTTTCTCTTCAGAGTTTTTAAATTAAAACTGTACTCAAATGTAAGGAGTCCAGAAATAAATTAGTTGTACTCTATAGCGATGTTACTTTCTAAGTATAACTACTTACTACTACCTGGGCTTTTCATTGTATTCTATGTTTTGTTCATTTTCATTTTTATAGCCCAGCTATAAAAGAACATCAAATTTGTAATACAGTTTTTAATCAGCATTCAAAGGTAGAAAAGGAGGCTGTCAAAAAAATTTTATCTAATATACAGTCTCTTGTATGTAACAGGATGGTGAAGATTTTTTCCATTATTTAAACAAATATATTAACCAAAAGCAACAAGTTAAACCACTTAAGATATAAAATATCAAGTTACAGAGGCCACAGTTAACTCTGCTTTCATAAGAGTATTCCTCCTTACCTGATGTAGAACTTCCAGAGTAACAGGGTAAAAGAGGTTTTCGATAATTATTCGGAGCACAGGACTCTGCCCAGGTAGGACTGTTCCTTCACTGGAAGGAGCTCCAGGAAGGGCCAGGCTTCCTGACTGGACAGCACTGACAGCCTGCAGTGCAGCTTGGGCTCTCTACAGAACAATCCAAATGAAAACTTTTGATTAAACAGAAACATTATATGAACCCTAAAATTTAGTTGGCATAAAATGATAAAGAGTCCACTTGCTCAAGGCTCCTTGGGCATGGCTCCGGGTAAAATTAAATTTAAAATAAATAAATAAATAAACAAAAAAAATCCAATATGCATATAAATAAAATATATATATATATATATATACACTCTATCTGGATGCACATATGCTAAATGTATAATCAGGCAAGAGTCAAAGACCTGCCTTCTTATCACAATGACACAATATTTCTAGCCCAGGCAATAGAGCAAGACCCTGTCTTAAAAAAAAAAAGAAACCTTTAGTCCATACTGATATAAACTGACAGCTGATAAAGAACAGTATATTTACATTGTCTTAAAGTACCTTCCAACAAAATACTTCTTCCCCCTTTGTAAGTAATAACTTAACTTACAAAACCAGCTCAATGAAGCAATCAAAGAGCACATCATCAGTAATGCACAAACTGAAATTAAGTGCTACCTAATATGATGCAGTGAGAAGAAAAGAGCATTACTTCTGTGACGTTCCTGTCAAAGACAGATACTCTGAACTGAATCTCTCAATTTAAGAGACACTCTTGAAAATAAATTGCCTATAATTTTCAACAATGTCAAGGTTATGAAAGTCAAAAGACACTAAAAACACAACTATGGAACATGTCACTCTGATCTGGATCCTTTTGCTATAAAGGAACATTATTGGGACAACTAGCAAAACACGAATGGTGTTTGATTACTGGAGGGAAGTAATGCATCAATGTTAACTTCCTGGTGTTGACTGTTGTACTCCGGTTGGTAGAAGAATGTCCTTGTTTGTAGGAAATGCACAGTAATAAGTACCAGGCAGTAAAGAAGGATCAGGTTGGCAATTTATTCCTAAATGGCTTGAGAAATCAAAAATTCACTGTACTGTACAGGTAGCTTTTTTCCTAAGTTTGACTATCCCAAAGTTTAAAACAATTACTTAAGAAATGAAATAAGTGAAAGGAGGGAACACTGAAGAGAAAAGAACAATGTTAATGATTACTGAAACAAAATAATTTTTTAATCATTTAAGAAAAGTGATACTAGTAAAATATTTGGGCAAAAAATAAAAAATCCTACCACTTTAATGTAGCTTTTATTTTTACATATTATATTCAGTTGCAATTTTAAAAATCATAGCCTGTATGTACTACTTTGAATTATTATATTTCTTATGTTTTGTTTCATGATGGTAATTTTTGGTTACTGTTGACTATTTAATTTGATACCATCTCCCTAATGTGAGACATATGAGTAGTTTTCCACATTTTGCTATGATAAATAACAGCAAGATTTGCAAATTTATAAACTTCATCCACAAGATCAAGAAAAACTATAATATATATATACAATAATGACCATGATTCACACAACCATTTCTCAAATGCTGTACCTCAACATATGATCTAAATTTTGTGGTTATAATTTTAGTTTAAATCAAGGAGACAAAAATACTTAATATTCACCTAACCTTCTAGCAAGTATGATTAGTTGGAAAAGTAATGTGCATGTTTTAAGATAGCTTGATATTCACAGAATATAAAGAAAATGAAAATACTAATCTATCAGCTTCATAAGAAGACATATGGTACTTTAAAAATATGCACACATGTACCTTCAATTTTGATGTCAGGTTTGGCATAGGACTTTGAACAAAGGAAAAATTATTACATTTTATCAAATATCAATGCATAAAAATTGCACAAAAGTAACAAAATGGAAAGAGCACTGGAAGAAATGAAGGCTATCTAAGAATAAACTAGGTCATTTAGGCTGGCTTTGGTTGCCAAGCAACTGGGATTTCTCACTGTTTCCCTTTGGAATAATCCAATCTTCAAGAGTTTTATTAAATTGTTTTTTCTCCTTCAAGATTTATACTAACATACTCAGGAATCACACTAATGAGAAAACTGCAGGACTTAACATGAAGGAAAATTTAAAACTCTACTGAAAGACATCAAAGAAAAATAAAATACAACTTTTTCCTCAAAAGGATCAGAGAGTAACATACATATGCTAATTGCCCCCAAATTAATCTATAAAATCAACTCAATTCCAATTGTGTTTTTTGGGGGGAGAAATTGCCAAAATTGCTAAAATATATCTGAAGAAATAAACAAATATGAATCAGTTAATTTCTGAAAAGACAGCAACAAATAGGGTCTTGACTTATAATATTCTAAGCTATAGGGCTCATGGAAACAGGAATGGAATCCAGGCTTTTAGAATCCGAAAGCTAGTCTAGGTTAGGCAGGGAATGCGTATCATGTGAGTAGCACGCATGATGATAGAGCAAGCCCACACAAGCAGAATCTACAGGCATACCTAACAAGGATATGTGTGTGTATATACACACACACATGCATGTTATAAGCATAGCATGTGTATGGAAAACTAGAATATGATAAAGAACAAGTTTCACAAAAATAATGCAATTATTTTTGCAATTTCAAAAAACAATGCAGGACAAACTGGTCTCTTGGAGTAAAAAAGACCAAAGCCCTGCCCTCACTACCCACATCCAAAAAAATTCCTAATAAAATATTTAAATATCAAAATAAAAACAACCAAAACATAAAAGTATTAGCAGAAAATGTAAGTAGATTCTTTTTTTCATCTTGGTGTTCTAGGTCTTGCTAAGCATGGTACCAAAGTCAAAAAAGATTGTATTATGGCAAGCTTAAGAGATTTGACTGTATGTATGAAAACATTTTAAAAATTGCATTAGCAGAAAAATTAAGAGAGACTGAAAGTAGACCGGGAAGTTGACAGAGGTAGGAGGAAGGAGGAAATGGGGGCTTATTTTTTAATGAGTAGAAGTTTTGGTTAAGGATGATGAAAAAGTTCTAGAGATAGATGGTGGTGATTATACAACAATGTGAAATGTATTTAATGCCTCTAGACTGTACACTTAAAAATAGTTGAAATGGTAACTTTTATGCTATGTATGTTTTAGCACAAAAAAATCTGGGGGCTGGGTACGAAGACTCATGCTTGTAATCCTAGCACTTTGGGAGGCCAAGATGGGAGGATTGTTTGAGCCCAGGAGTTCCAGACCAGCCTGAGAAACGTAATGAGATACTGTTTCTACAAAAAATAGAAAAATTAGCTAGGCATGGTGGTGTGCGCCCTCTAGTCCCAGCTACTCGGAGGCTGAGGCAAGGGGATCACTTGACCCCAGGAGTTTGAGGTTGCAGTGAGTTATGATGTTGCCACTGTACCCTAGCCTGGGTGACAGAGCTAAGACCCTGTCAAAAAAAGAAAACAAGGAAAGAAAAGAAGGAAAAGAAAAACGAAAGGGAAAAGAGGTAGGAAGGATGGATTATGTGTAGGAAATGTTTCTGTTTTAAGTAATGTGGAAAACTATCATTTAATCTCAGTAGCTTGCATAATAATGCCTTTCAACACAGAATCAGAGTTGAAGTTCTTTGCCTAGAGCACTAATATAGGGGTCAAACATGCCCTTAACATAACAAAAAATTTCTTAAAATGTACTTGCTTTGTGGATAATTTCTCTATCCTTAAGTAACTTCAAATTACTATTTTTAACTATTGAAAAATGAACCTAGAAAGACACAAAAGACTCAACATGAACTACATCGAAATAAAAACAAAAATGCGGTAAGAAATGTTGATACACTACATTCCACATTCATCTTGAGGAGTCAAAAATCATTTAATCAACAATTATAAACAAATTCCTGTTAACATCTTAAGTTTGGTTACTTAACATCACAATATAATCATCTGGTCAACCTCTCAATACCTTTGCTATATATTCTATAAAAAGAAGGTATTGAAATGAATGGCTTCTAAAAGTTGCTTTTAAATCTGAGATTTTAAGAGGTATATAACAACATAAGTTTTTTCTTTTTTATTGTGAAAACAATTTCAAGGGAAAAAATTAACTTCAAATATGTTTCTAAATGGCGCTGCTTTCTTATTCTTAACCTTGGAAGAAGACTCTACATACGCAATTCTGACTAGTAAAGTATCCTAAAACAAAGAAAAGCACATGATTTTTCTTCATCTGTAAAATATAGAAAATTAATTTTAATTTATTATACCATGCGTTCTTTAAAAGGTATTTTTTAAAAACACCTTTAATACTTACAGCTTGATTAGGTAGATTGTCAGTCTTAAGTTCTCTGTGATTGGAATACTGAATATAAACAGGCTGGCTTCGAAGGTGAGGAGTAAAAGGAGTGTAATAATTCACCATAGTAACAGCAGCTTCCTCAGAAGCCATTTCTAAGAAAGCCTGCAATAAACACAAGAAGGTAAAGTGAAAGCTCATCTTTTTAAAAAGATAGTTAAGAACTATTTTGTTATTATAGCTTGCTCTAAACTCATGCATTCTCTATAGAAATGATATTAATTCCCCCAAGGGAATGAAAAAATTTTTGCTTTGAAGTATTAATATATCATGGATATTAATTAGATACACATTCGAAAAGTTGGGTTCAATAAAGAATTTGAGATTGGGAAACTTCCAGTTGATTAAATGATTTTATGTGGTTTTTGGTTTTCCTTTTGTTTCTTCTAAAATCTAGAAATAATTAAAAATACTAAAATAAATGTGTGCATCACCACTGTAAATGGATGCTTTCAGAGGCCAGAATTTAATAGTTTTTCATTAAGAATCTTGGGTCTAAAGGGCTACAATACATAAACAGAGATACCAAAATTTCATGGGGGCAATTGGAAGGGTAAAAAAGTCTAAAAAGCCTCCTTAGGGGAGCAAAAAGAAGCAAGAGGAAAAATAAAGGTGAGAAAATGGTTGAGAAACACTGTTCTAACTACCCAGATTTTTTTTTTTTTTTTTTTGAGACAGGGTCTCACTGTCACCGAAGCTGGAGTGCAGTGACATGATCATAGCTCTCTGCAATCCAGAACACCTGTGCTCAAGTGATCCTCCTACCTCAGTCTCCTGAGTAGCTGGGACTATAGGCACATGCCATCAAGCCCATCTAATTTTTAAATTTTATTTTTTGTAGAGACAGGGTCTCATTATGTTGCCCAGGTTGGTCTTCAACTCCTGGCCTCAAGCAGTCCTCCTGCCTCAGCCTCCCAAAGTGCTACGATTACAATACAGGCTTGAGCCACTGTGCCTGTCTACTACCTTGAGCCTTAAACAGGGATGGGGCATAATGGTTTGTTCTCCCTTACCTTTTTTTAAAACAGCTGTTTATGAAACAAATTAACTAGAGCATTCATTTTCTTTACAGTAAGAGTTGTATTACCTCATGCTTTGCCAACATATCCGATAGCAAAGAATAAGAACTGTTGTGATATGGTAGAAAAGGAACTTGATTAAAACCTATACCTAGTGATGACATCTTGGTCATTAACACCTCTGAGCCTTGGTTTCCCCATCTAAAACATGAAGTGATGCCTAATATGATCTTTAAGTCTCCTTGTACCTCTAACATGAGAT
Organism: Cheirogaleus medius; assembly: GCA_008086735.1. NCBI lineage: Eukaryota > Metazoa > Chordata > Mammalia > Primates > Cheirogaleidae > Cheirogaleus > Cheirogaleus medius. Next base: position 13,960,934 of record VBSM01003204.1, on the reverse strand, counting down.
GATTTTTAGGTAGAGGTCTTGGGGGACTGTTTAGGATTTTTCAGAATAGAACTATTAAATCCCAGCCTCTGAAAGCATCCATTTAAAATGGTGGTGCCCACATTTAGAGTTGCCTTTTTAACTACTTCTAGATTTTAGAAGAAACAGAAGAGGAAAAAATCAAGAGCTATATAAAATCAGTTAATTGAGCAGCAATTTTCCAATTCCAAATCCTTTACTATACTCAACTTTTCGAATATGCTTCCAATCAACCACCATGTTACATCTTGAAGAAAAGTTACATGTAAAAATATAAAGGTATTTCCTATTTTATACATACACACACATGTGCACAAGCATAAACACTATATCTATCTGTATGTCACAAATATTTGTATGTATGGGATCACACTAAACTATGACCAGAAAAGGGTGGCATTTGAGGAATATTACATTTTGCTTTAAATAATTCTAAACTTTTGAATTTTTAACAAATATGTGAAACATTTTTAATTTTTTAAAGGTTCTCTAACTTAAGAATTACATTCTTGAGCATTTCTTAAAGAGGCATTTGAAATTCCAGTCTAAAATGATGGGAAATCAGGCCTGCAGCATTGATAAGACAGCATTATCTTAAGGTACTGAGAATTCTCCCCACTCCATATGCCCTTTATCCCTTTACCCCCCGAAAACTCAGTAAAGAAAATTTTTCTGACAGTCATCTCCTCATCACATCACCCACTACCACTGCCACCACCCATCTCCAACTTACAGACTCACAGGGCTTTACCTAGTGTTCCTAGGGCTCAGAATCATTTTTAGGTGTTAAGGCTTTCTTTAAAATTACTGATGTATACATATATATCACATTTCACATATAATTTGGAGGTACAGGTTGAGTATCCCTCATCAAAAAATGAGGCTGGGTGTGGTGGCTCACACCTGCAATCCTAGCACTCTGGGAGGCTGAGGTGGGAGCTTGAGCTCAGGAGTTGGAGACCAGCCTGAGCAAGAGCAAGACCCCATCTCTACTAAAAATAGAAGAAAAAGAAAAAATTAGCCAGGCATGGTGGCACAAGCAGTGGCATGTGCCTGTAGTCCCAGCTACTCGGGAGGCTGAGGCAAGAGGATCACTTGAGCCCAGGAGTTTGAGGCTGCATTGAGCTACAATGCCGTCAATGCATTCTACCCAGGGCGACAGAGTGAGACTCTGCGGGAGAGGAATGTTTGGGGAGACAGGGTGCAGAGCAAGATGGCCAAATAGAAACTTCCAGCAATTGTCTCTCCACACAAAACACCAAATTCAACAACTATTCATGCAAGCAAGCATCTTTAGAAGAACCAAAAATCAGGCATGGTTTCAGAAGGCAGAACCAGGACCACTGAATTAAAGCTGTTACTGAATGAGAAATAAATTTCAGCTATGAAGAATGATATACAAAAGGCCTTACTACTTTTTTCTTATAAAATTTATTGATAAATAATGTATGTACAATAAATTGCATATATTTAAAAGATACAAAAAAGCCATAACAACAACAAAAAAAGTGTTTGGGAACAGAAATGTTTTGGATTTCAGATTTTGGAATATTTGCTTCAAACACTTACAGTTAACCATCCCTAATTTGAAAATCTGAAATGCTCCAACGAGCATTTCCTCTGAGCATCATGTTGGAGCTGAAAAAGTTTCAGATTTTGGAACATGTCCATTTTCACATTAGGGATATTCATTCAACTTGCATTAGAAAATAAAATAGTTTCTAATCCTTCATAAACAGAGTATTTTTAAAAATAAGGCGCAAAGAGTCAATTATTCAAATTATGGAAATAGGAGAACTTCCCACAGTAAGTCAATATTGATTTGAGTCATTCAAGTGACTTTTGATCTGTAATCACTGTACTAACATTAGATATCTGAAGAATGACATAGGAAAAGCTGAGATTGAAAAAGCTCCTTGATATTTATATCTTATTCTATATATGGCTTCTGCTTATTAGAATAGGTTACTTATAGAGCTTTAAGGTGGTAGGTTTTGTCCCCCAACTTAATAGTTGGTTAGGAAGATAAAATATAGACATATACTAACCATTCTGAGCTCTCAGAACTACCTGTGAGATAATCTCAAATTTAAAATGCAGGAATCATCCTTGATCCAAATTCACACAAATTTCTAGTTGAATAATCCAATTTTTCTTTACTACAAAAGAGCATTTTATTTATTTACTTTTTAAGAGATGGTGTCTCGCTATGCTGCCAGGCTGGAGCACAGTGGGTATTCACAGGCAGATATCCCACTACTGATCAGCACAGGAATTTTAACCTGCTCTATTTGGGACCTGAGCCTCCTTAGGCAACCTAATGGTCCCCTATTCCCAGGAGGTAACCATACTAATGCCAAACTTTAATGTGAACACTTGATCAACAGGATACACTACAGCCCAGAACTCCTGGACTCAAGCAATTTGCCAACCTCAGCCTCCTAAATAGCTGGGACTACAGGCATATGTCACTGCACTCAGCCAAAAGAGCATTTATTAGGAAGCATAAATCAATTACTTCAACTTATGTATAAAACATTTATAATTTATTTCTAAAATATGCATTTATTAACAGAAGTTACTGAACACAGGAAGTGGCAAATATCTATAAATCAAATTATTTCTTTGTTTACAGTTACCTTACTTGTGAAATGCTTCCGCATGAAGTCTAGCAAAGCAGTATTAACTGGACAAATGTTAAAAATGATGTATAATTGTATCAACCAAATATAACAACTGAACCAATTAAACGCTCCAACTGAGCTAACAATATTCTACGAAATCGGCCAGGTGCGGTGGGGCTCACACCTGTAATCCTAGCACTCTGGGAGGCTGAGGCGGGTGGATCACTCAAGGTCAGGAGTTTGAAACCAGCCTGAGCAACAGTGAGACCCCGTCTCTACTAAAAATAGAAATAAATTAATTGGCCAACTAAAAATATATAGAAAAAATCAGCTGGGCATGGTGGCACATGCCTGTAGTCCCATCTACTTGGGAGGCTGAGGCAGAAGGATTGCTTGAGCCCAGGAGTTTGAGGTTGTTGCGAGCTAGGCTAACGCCACGCACTCTAGCCTGGGCAACAGAGTGAGACTCTGTCTCAAAAAATAAAAAATAAAAAATTCTATGAAATAGTGATGTTAGCCACATCACAGTGGGTTAAATATCAAAAATCCTTCAATCCGCAATAAACAAAATTCCAAAAGTAAATAAATAAAATTCTACTATCTTAAAGGGACAATCTTATACTATCTAAGAGGTATAAATGTCCATGATGTACTTTAAAGCCACTGTCCAAATATATCAATAATATACTTCTTTGAATTTTTTAAGACAATACCATAAAAATAACCAAGGGAAGAAAAATAGCTATGGAAACAGTTTCTAACTAACTGTATTTTAATCATCTTTCAACAAAGAATTTGTAAACATTACTCTAATAATATTGGAGACAAACTGGAGACTAAAATGGAGACAGCTTATTTCTGCAAACCCCTTGCTGAATGTTAAGAACGAACTCAATTTCTAACATCAGTCACATAAAGAAAAGACTAAACAATATCTTTGGAATACATGATTCTTGTCAGAGGAAGTTTTTTTTCTGAAAGTACACAGAACCTAAAATTTCATGTATAAAAATAGATTTTTCCATATGGGGTCCAGTAAAGGAATCACTTATGTTTTTCCAAGTATTTACCAAAGGGTTCAATTTTCATAATGTGGAATAGAGAGACAACCAAAAGTGAAAATAATCCCCACCATGCTGACACTCCACCTCCACATGCCCTGGGAAAGGTTACTGCTTGCAAGTAGTTCTAGTGACTCACATCAGAATCTCTTGCTGAAGTATATTACTAAAGAGATATTTTCTAACCAGGATTTAATCAAAGGACAATGAATTAACATAATAATTACTCTCAGCTTACAGATAAAACAAACCCAGAATCAATAGCAGAGGCAAAGAAAATTGTGGCATTGCCTGCTGCCTCTCATAGGCAAATAGGCATTAGACATAGCCATGTTAGCTCTGTTCAAATCACACAAACCATACTATTCTCAAAAGTAGCAACTGTGTTAAAGATCTAAGTGGCAGGTATGCACTATCTCCAACATATGTAAGATAAACGTGTAAACACAAGGTCTGAACACTAAACCATGTTATTTAACTTCTCCAGATCTTAGTAACCTCATCTGAATTAAATGAGGATATTAATTAGTTTACTAAAGATAGGGGACTAAATCAGACATCATCCAATTTATTTCATGCCTAATGCTTATCAATTTATTTATATTATAAATATATTTATAATGTGTTTCTTAAACTTATTATTTACCAAAAGTAGAAGAAACATACTTATATAATGTACAACAAAATTTCTACGGCCTACATCTGTTGTCCTCTTCTTTACAATAGTGCTCAATATAAAAGATTTTTAGGACAACCAAAAACTTGGAAAGAACTAAAAAATTCACCCCAGCAGGGTCTGAGTTGGAATAAGGGGGCATATGATTAGATTATTCAAATCAACATGACAAGCATTGTATTTTTTGTCATGGTCATCACAGAAACAAATTTCCTTATTTATCTTAATAAAAACCTGGTAACTTTGAAGATTCTCTTATAGTCTCTTTCAAATTATTAAAGAAGCTACACGTTAATTCTACAACTAAAATATACTGTTAAAAAAAACTTTAGGGAGGCCATTGTTTTGGACCAGCCTCCTGTACTAGGTCCCAGCAGACCAGTCCAAACCAAAATGGAGCCACTGATACTAAATCCCCAAACAAACCAGTTTCTCCTGAAAACAGGAGATTCACAGTAACCAGTCAGAGAGTGCCCAGTCTACCTCAATCAATGTAATAAGGAAGTTCTCTTTGCTTTAATTCTTATAAGTAAAATGATGTTAACCAATTCATTTTTTTTTATAGCTGTGTTTTCATATTCTTATAAAAAACCACCCATTCTGTCATGTTCAGTGGAACACGTGTTCTGTTTTATAGAATCACAAATAAAAGCCAATTAAGTAATCTTTAAATGTGTTGTAATTTTGTCTTTTGACAATACTGTACATTTCTACCTAGATTTTGGAAAACTTAATTGTTCTTTAACTTGCCACATGAGGTATAATTTATATCCTCTCTCTCTATCAGAGTCTTCTGATAATCGTAGGATATCTCATAAATCATCCTATAATATAAAATAAAAATAACTAAGAAATAAAATATAAAAGAATATAAAATGTTTCTTGTTAAGGAGGGAAAAGACCGCAAGTCAAGAGATAAATCTGCTTCTTGTACTAAGACTTTTGTTTGTTGCCTCGTGTTATTAAAAAAAACAAAAAAAACAAAAAAACCCACTACTACTTTTAAAATTAACATGTTCATAGAATGAAATTTAGAAAATACACAAAAGTTCAAGAAAATGAAAATTGTCTATAACACTAACACCTAGAGATAATCACCCTGTGCCAATCTTTAAATATTACATACCTGGCTTTTTCCTTTCAACATCAAAAGGTTAGTTACTTTGCCAAATGGTAGACCTAATGAGATGACCTCTGCTTCGGTGACATCACATGGAATTTTGCGAAGATGGAGAACACGGGAAGGCGAACAGGGAGGTCTATCTCCTTTAAATTTCTTGTTGTCATTCCCATTAGCTAAAAAACATAAGATTTTTTAAAATTACTGAAACTAATTTGGGTTGACACACTACATTAACCATATTGTCACATTTTGGGTTTGAAATTGAGGGAATCATGGGACTGATCAGGAGATGGGGGAAAAGGAGGGTAGGAAACAAAACCAACCACCTTTCAATGAATGGAGTTTTTGGTTTTTCACTATGGGTATTAAATGTTTTAAAATTGAGGTCTAGTTTTTAACTTCAAGCAAAAGTATGAGAGTAAATGAATTACAGTATTTTAAATACCTCTATAAGTATTCAACCTTTTCTTATGAATAAAGGACAATATCTATAATGTCTTTAATGTATTTTTAAGTTTTAGGAAAACTAAAGTAAGTTTTAGGAAAGGCTATGATAGAAATTCTAAATTTATTACATCCTAAAGAGATTTGGATTTGAACTGTATGTTTATAAAAAATTAAGTTTATCTCTCAGGCATTAGTCTTTATTAATCTATTTTTTAGAAGCTAAATTGTGGTTTCCTATGATAATCTTCTTCTTGTAACAGTAGTTCTTAATATAAGCACCACCAAGTTATTGAAAATGCAAATTTCCAACCCCTCCCCAGACCTACTGAAGCAGAAGCTCTAGGGGTGGAACCCAGAAATCTGCTTTAATAAGCCCTCTAAGGTGATTTTGATTTACCTGGAAGTTTAAGAACCACCACTGTAAAATAAAGAAATTCATTATCCCAGCAGACAGCTAATTTTATTTAAATCCTGTTATTTTAACATTCACAATAACTTGAACTGACAAGCTTATAAGTTTATATAGGTAAGATTCAGAAATGTTTTTCTTCCAGAAATAAAACCATGTAAAACTGAATGCAAATTATTTTAAATAGCCAAAAGTTTCATTACAATGTGTTTTAATACTAAATATCATATTTCATATTTGCCACTATTCAGAGAAAAATATAATCTTTCCAAATACCTAAAAGTATAATTTTTCTAACATTAATGAAACTTTACAAATATCTTTGATCCTATATAAACAAATCTCATAAGGACCAAATAAAAATTAATATGACAATATTTTAAATATGTATCTGTGGCATAGAATTCAACTTGTTTACAGTTAAATAGGTTGACTTAATAACCAAACCAGCCACTTGCTCCCATATTCTCTGTTCATGAATGCAGATAGCATCCTACCCATATCCAAAGAACTATCAATTCATAGAGGTCCATACAGGTTTGTGTGCCTTTATGTAGCAAATGCCTAGGTCAGATTATGGAAAATAAAATAGCGACTCAAATATTTATTGAATGAATTAAACTGGGAAGCAAGGGGTTTCATCTCTTCATCTATCTCATCAATCACTAAGAAATACTATTTTTTCCCTCCAAATGAACTACTGATTATGTTCTTTCATCTCTACTCTCAGCATCACCAACCTAACCTTTGATCTTGTCCCCTTCTGTTCTCCCTTCCTCTAGTCTCACCACTTCCCCTGCCCCTCACAGCCCTAGAATCAAGTATCACATCAACCTAACTAAAACAGCATATCATGTCATAATCCTGCTCGAAAAACGCAGACAGGCTTCCAAAAACGTAAAATGACCTTTAGTTTCTAGTTCTCAAACTGTTTTCACTTACATTGCCTCATTTGAGTCTCATAAATATCCTAAGTAAAATGTAAAAGTAATTTCTTTTTTTAACCACAAAAATCTCAAAGTGCCCTGCCACTCCTAGGAATAAAGTGAACAACTTGACACTAACACTGTAAATTTTCTAATATATGCAGGCTTAGATGGTTTGTTAACAATGACAAATGATAATGCTGACACTAAAGTAGAACACCAAACATCAGTGTTCTGGATAGGAGTGGGAGCTGAGCAGGGCGTGAGTGCCTTTTTGCACCTTCCCTGTAGGTATAAAAGGGGCTAAACACAGTAATACCACAAACCAGGCCTTTCTCAATCAGCACAAGGTCCTAAAAGACAGGAGACACATCATAAAGGCAGGAGGCTCCAACATTAAGAAGGTTGTTTCTTTAACTATGTTTGAGAAAATGTGAATACCAAAACAAGTTATTTGAGCTCTCATTTGTGTTACACAGTCAAATAATAACCTAACATGACAAACTTTTACTAGGAAATGTGCAATTATAAATCACCATTTGAGGCTGTTAATTATTCTGTAATACAAAAGTGACTGGGCTATGCTAAGAGCTGGAGCTATGAAATCAGACATCCTGTTCTGGGCCAGTTACTTGATACGACTGAGCTTCAGATTTTTCTCCTGTAAAATTAGTATAATAGGGATATTTTGAAAGTTAAATTAGTTTAATTTTCAATATATTATAAATGCTTAGCACCATGTCTAGTACACAGTGATCAATAATATATGTCTAGCTTTTCTTAAGGATTGTTTTACTTGGAAATTATGTTCTTTCTACTTTTTTGGTGTCAAAGTAATGTGCTGGTATTGGCACAAGAACAGAAGCATCGATATCTGGAATAGATCTGAGATAC
>VBSM01003204.1:13933047-13952656 GCA_008086735.1 Cheirogaleus medius | reverse complement strand
AAAAAAAAAAAAAAAGAAAAGCCAACAAGAAACAAGGAAATTCTAATACATGGAACACATAAATTGAAGAATTATTCTCTGTATAAAAAAATAGACTTCAGAGTTTCCAGAAATCTTAATATGAAAATAAGAATTCAAAATACATTGCTTGTATAAATCTTACAGTATTTTCCTGAATAATATTGAAAACTACCAAATGTCTATTGTGTATTAGTCATTTTCCAAAAGAGGAAAAGGGTTTTTAAAATTTCATATATTCCCACCTCAAAACTAGAAGAACCTGTCAGGAAAACTACCTGAGAAGTATAGATTCTTTTTTTAAAAAATCATCTTTATGAGGGTATACTTTAAATATCGTAAAATCCACCCACATAAATACAGGGTTTGATGAGTTTTGACAAAGGTATACAGCTATATAACCAACTCAAAAATGAAGACATAGAATATTTCCATCATCCCAAAAAGTTCCCTACTGCCCTTTTGCAATTAGTCCTCCCTGCAAAACTCCCAGCCCCAGGCAATCCAGACTCTAGTCTGTTTGATTAATCTACATATTATCATTTGCCACTATTACGCTGTCTTGATTCTAGCTTTATGACAATTCTTGAAATCAGGTACTTATTTGGGGAGAATTCACATCTTAACAATTTTGAGTCATCTCAACCATAACATCATGGTATCTCTGCATTTATTTGGATCTTCTTTAATTTCTCTCAGCAGCATTCTGTAGTTTTCAGTGTAATGGTCTTATACATATTTTGATACATTTATCCCTAAGTACTTCATAATTTTTCATGGACTTGTAAATAACACTTCAAAATTTTTATGTTCCAATTAATCATTGATAGTATATAGAAATACAACTGATTTTGGTATGTTGATCTTATCACTTGCAGCCTTCCTAAGTTCTTTAGTAGTTTTTACAGACACAGTTTTCTTACTTTCTGATCTACATGCCTTTTATTTCTTTTTCTAGCTTTACTGAACTGGCTAAGGCTTTCTGTACAATGTTGACTAGAAGTAATGAGACTGTACATCCTCGCCTCATTCCCAGTTTTAGAAGAAAAGTAGTCTTACACTATTAAGTATAATGCTAGTTGTAGTTTTATATCTTACCAGGTTGAAAAGGTTCCCTTCTATTTCTAGTAGGCTGACAGTTTTGTTTAGTATGAATTGAAATTAAATTCTTTCAAATGTCTTCTCTGGATTTATTAAGATGAACATAGGTTTTTGTCCTTTATTCTGTTAATACAGTATATTACACTGATTAATTTTCAAATGTTAAAGCACTTCATGTTCTTGGGATAAACCCTACTTGGTCATGATATATGATCTCCCTTCTCACTCTTCATACATGTACATATATGTATAGCTGAATTTGATTTTTTTTTTAGTTTAGATGTAATTAGTTTATTATAAAAGAGACATTGACATTTACTTAAATGACAAAAGATTTCAGAACTTCAGTGGAATGGGCAGGTTTACATTGATGCCATGTCAATAGTGAATTCAGTCCACATACTATCCAAAAATGAAAATAATCCTATTAGAACTATTTTGATGCCTCCAGATTCTGGAACTAGACCTTTATCTCCAAATTTAATGCTAATTGGCTGAATCTCTCCACCCTTCCTTCAGAGCCTGATCCAACAACTACTACTTTGCTTGTGATACTTTTCCCTGTGATTTTTCTGGAAGCATAATGCCTCCTTTGCTTACACTTTTAACTGCACTTCTTTCAACCAATACTCAAAAGAGTGGAATAAACTTTCTAAATGCTTATCTTGCCATGACTGCTGTCACTGCAGCTTGTACTCTGCTCTAATGCAGCTGCAGCCAAGGAAAAACCCTTGAATTTGATTTAGTATCTTGCTAAACATTTTTATGTCCATTTTCCTTGAGGGATATTAATTTGTAGTTTTCTTTTCCTGCAATAGCGTAACACTAGCCTCATAAAAATGACTTAGAAAGTGTTCCTGCCTTCTCTATATTCTTAAAGAGTCTGTGTAGAATTGGTATTTCTTCCTTACATATTTGACATAATTCACCAATAAAGCCACCTAGGCCTGGAGTTTTTTATTACCAATTTTATTTTATTTTATTTTATTTTTTTCCAGCATATTGTGGGGGTACAAATGTTAAGATTACGTATATTGCCCTTGCCCCCCTCCCCCCTCGATTCAGAGCTTCAAGCGTGTCCATCCCCCAGTTGGTGAACATTGCATTCATTATGTATGTATATACCCATCCCCTCCCCCCCACATGCCCGACACCCGATAAATGTTATTCCTATATCCACTTAGGTGTTGATCAGTTAATACCAATTTGCTGGTGAGTACATGTGGTGCTTATTTTTCCATTCTTGGGATACTTCACTTAATAGAATGGGTTCCAGCTCTAGTCAGGAAAATACAAGAGGTGCTATATCACCATTGTTTCTTATAGCTGAATAGTACTCCATGGTATACATATACCACATTTTATTAATCTACTCATTGATGGGCACTTCGGCAAATTTGATTTTTTAAAGAAATACAGGGCTCTTTGGGTTTTCTATTCCATTTGCATCAGTCTGATAATTTGTGCCTTTCAAGGAATTTGTCTACTTCATCTAAACTGTCAAACTTAGTAGCTTAAAACTATTCATAATATTATTCACTTAATCTGCTTAGTCTGCTCAGGCTACCAGACTAAAACACCATAGATTGGGTGGCTTAAATAAGAAAAATTTATTTTCTCACAGTTGTAGAGGCTAGGAATTCAAAATCAAAGTGGCCTTTTGGTGGGTTTCTAGAGAAGGCTCTTCCTGGCTTAGAGGCAGCTGCCTTTTCACTGTGTCCCCACACAACAGGGAGAGAGGCCACAAAAGCAAGCTCCATGGTTTCTCTTCCAATAGGGCACTAATCTCATCATGACAGCCCCACCCTCATGATGTCGTCTAAACATTATTTCCCAAAGGTCCCATCTCTAAATACCAGCACACTAAGGGTTAGGGCTTCAACATATGAATTCTGGGAGGATACAAACACATTGAGTCCATAACAATATTCTTTTGGATTATTCTTGATATTGGTAACTTGTATCTTTTCTCTCTTTTTTTGTCTACCTAGATGTATTATTAATAATTTTATTGATCAAAGAAACAACTATTGGTTTCATTAATTTTTCTCTGCTTTCTGTCACTGATTTTTGCTTTCATCATTAATATTTCCTTCTATCTATTTGGGATTTAACTTGCTCTTTTTATTCTAGGTATGGCTGGAATCTAAGATGACTCATTTTTTTCTTTTCTAACATTTAAAGCTGTAAATTTCCTTCTAAAATAGCTCTAGCTGAAGACCACAAATTGTAATAAGTTGTGTTTTCATTTTAATTCAGTTTAAAATATTTCCTAATATCCCCTGTGATGACTTCTTTGATCTATGGGTTAAGCATTGCTTTTTTCCTAAATATTTGGGGGGTACCCAAATATTTGGGAGGATTTTAAAAAAATTCTAATATAGTTCTAAGGAAGTCACAGAACTTAAAGTATATAATTTTAATCCTTTCACATTTACTGAGACTTGTTTTTGGGCCCAGCATATAGCCTGCCTGTCTTGGTGAGTACTTTATAACGAAAATAACATACATTATGCTGGTGTTGGGAAGATTGCTCTATATTGTCAATTAGATCAAGATAGTTGATATTACTGAAACTTTCTATGTTAGAGATCTATCAACTTTTTCTTAAAGGGCCACAGAATTTTAGACACTGTGGGACATATGATCTGTTACAATTACTCAACTACACAGTTATAGCATGAAATAACCATAAATGAATGGCATTACTGTGTCCAAATAAAATTTTATATATGGACATTGAAATTTGAATTCCATATAAGTTTCATATATCACAAAATATTCTTTGTTTTATTTCACCATTTTAAAATGTTAAAATTACTCTTAGCTCATAAGAAATAAAAATATAGGAAACATGATGAATTTGGCCCACAGGCCAGAATTTGCCAACCCCCTGATCTGTATCCTTCCTGATTTTTTTGCCTACTGTGTTATCAAGCAGCAAATTAGCAAGAGAGGATTGATATCTCCAATAATAATTTTGGATTTATCTAATTCTCTATTTAATTAGTTCTATTAGTTTTTGCTTTATGTATTTTGAAGCTGTTTTAGGTAAATGTATGTATGTATTTAGGTGTCTTCTTTTTTTTTTTTTTTTTTTTTTTTTTTTTTTTGAGACAGAGTCTCACTTTGTTGCCTAGGCTGGAGTGCCATGGCATCAGCCTAGCTCACAGCAACCTCAAACTCCTGGGCTCAAGCGAGCCTCCTGTCTCAGCCTCCCGAGTAGCAGGGACTACAGGCATGCGTCACCATGCCCGGCTAATTTTTTCTATGTATTTTTAGTTGGCCAATTAATTTCTTTCTATTTTTTTAAGTAGAGATGGGGTCTGGCTCTTGCTCAGGCTGGTTTCAAACTCCTGACCTTGAGTGATCCTCCACCTTGGCTTCCCAGAGTGCTAGGATTACAGGCATAAGCCACCGTGCCCGGCCTAGATGTCTTCTTGATAAACTGATCTCTTTATCATTATGAAACATCTCTCTTTATCCTTTGTAATATTCTTTTTCCCAAAGGTCTACTTTTTCTGATATTAGTACAGCCACTCCAAATTTTTTTATGATTAGTGTTTACACACATATATATGTGTCTCTTGGAGGGGTGTGTGTGTATATGTATGTATATATATGTTTTTTCCAACATTTTACTTTTAACCTAAGATTTTATATATATAATGGGTTTTTATACACACCAAATAATTAAGTATTCTTTTATCCAAACAATCTCTGCCTTTTAATTGTAAGTTTTCTCCATTGCCACTTCATATAATTATTGATTGATGAAGCTGGCTTTAAGTCTACCATCTTGTTATTTGCCCCATTTATTCTTTGCTCCTTTCCACCCTTGTTTCCTTGCTTCTTTTCAATATATATATATATATATTTTGTATTCCATTTTATTTACATCATGTGCTGTCCTTCTTTGTTTACTTTCTAAGTGGCTGTTCTAAGGTTTAATACTGTGCATCTTTAACTTACCACAGATTACCTTCAAATAATATCAAAACACCTAGGTATAATGTAAGAATCTTCCAAACTATGTATTTTTTTCTCTCATCCTATCCTTTGTATTATTGTATATGTCACTTTTTCCCATATACTGCAACTCCAGAAGTATATTAATATTATCTTGCCTTAAATAGTCGATAATTTTTAAAATTAACCAAAGTCATATATCTACATATTTATCCCTCTGGAGACCCAGGTTTCTACCTGGTCTCATTTTCCTCAAATTTGAAGAATTTCCTTTACCATTTCAAGAAACAGATGCTAACAAATGCTCTCAGCTCTTGTGTGCCTGAAAGATGATTTTATTTTGACTTCATTTTTAAACTCCATATAGAATTCCAGTTTGATAGTTTTTTTTTTAGCACTTTAAAGATGTTATTTCATTGTCTTCTGTCTTGCATAGTTTTAGGTAAGAAATTTCTCTTGTCATTCTTAACTTTGTTTCTTAGAAGGAAATGTGACTTTTTTCCCTTTCGACACTTGTAAGATTTGCTCTGCATTCCTGGTTTTCAACAATTTGATTATGATGAGCCTTGGTGTATTTTTCATTGTATTTGCCCTGCTTATGCTTCATTGAACTTCTTGATATGTGAATTTATGGTTTCCATCATATTTGGAAGATTTCTGGTCATTATTTCTTCAGATATATTTCTGCTTCACCCTTTCCCCCACCTTTTTCTCTGTTATATATATGTTTAGAATGCTTGATTTTATCCTAGGTTACCAAGGCTCTGCTCATTTCCTTTTCAGTACTTTTGTCTGTACAATATAATGCGCTATGAATATCATCCATGTATTTTTTTTTCAGATATTGTATTTTTATCTCTAGAAGTTCCATTTGATTTTTTTTTTTTTCCTTCAAGACAGGATCTTGCTCTGTTGCCCAGGCTGGAGTACAGTGGCACAATCATAACTCACTGCAACCTTGAACAGCTGGGTTCAAGCAATCCTCCGCCTCAGCCTCCTCAACATGCCGCCACACCTGGCTAATTTTTAAAATGTTTTTGTAGAGACAGGGTCTCACTATGTTACCCAGGCTGGTCTCAAACTCCTGGCCTCAACCAATCCTCCCACCTTGGCCTTGCAAAGCACTGGGATTACAGGCTGATGAGTCATCGTGCCCAGCCTCCATTTGCTTTTTCTCTTTCATTTTTCTCCTTATTATGCTCATATTTTCCTTTAAATACTTGGACACATTTTTAATAACTATTTCAAAGTTCATATCTGCTAATTCTATCATTTCTGTAATTTTCTAGGTTTGTTTTTGTTGATTTATTTTCCCCCTGGTTATGGGTCACGTTTTTGTGGCTCTTTCCATGTTTGGCAACTTTTGATTGGATGCTTGAGACATTGTAAGCACTAGAATTTGTTATATTCTTTTAAAGTGCTACACCTTATTTTTAGAAAAAATTAAGTTACTTTCAGATCAGCTATATCATTTTGGAGCTTGTTTTTAAGTCTCATTAAGGTGGGTTTAGAGTAGTCTTTACGCTAGTCTTTAGCACTACTGGGGTAAAAGTTTTCTCCGCTGTGTCACATGTCCCTGAATGTGCTTCAGTATTCAAGAAGGACTCCCTATTCTAGTTGGCTGTCACTCAGATGTCTCCTAGCCCTGTGTGAGCCCTGAAAAGTTCAGCTTATGGTTCTCTTGTTTTTCTCATAGTTTCATCCAACACATGTATGGTTTAATAATATCTACAATAGGTTCAAAGGAAGATTTCTGGAGCACTTTTTCCAAACAGGTCCTTCTCTCCCAATACTCTGCCCCCACACCTCCCAACTGAATCAGCCTTCCCAAACTTAGATCTCTTGTCTCTTCAACTCAGCAATTCTGCCATGTTTGCTTGAGTCTTCCTCTCCCCCCTTACACAATCTGGAAAGGAAGCCAGAGTGAATATAAGGTTCTCCTCATTTGTTTCCCTTCTCTCTGAGATCATAATCCTACTGAACTTGTTACCCACTGTCCCAAAACAATTAACAGTAAGTCTGGTCCTAGTTACTCTATCATGGTTGATTGAAAGTGGAAGTCTATAGATCTTTTTAAAATTACATATGACAAAATTTAAATAGCAAAATTCACATGGGTGAGCATCAAGGCTTCAGGTGAATTTTCTTTAAACTTATTAATTCTCAGAGCTGATTTAAAGTACTGCTTAATTATTTGATGAATTTAAGAACTATTCTTGAAAGTTTGGAGAGCAGTGTTCATCTCTCTTCATATGATTTTATTTAAAGGAATTTCATGCATTTCTTTACTATTAAAAGCCAAGTACTCAAATTAAGTGGTCAGAGAAACTAATGCTTATTATGAAATCATAGTAAGCATTCAATACTAGTGGCAGAGAATGCAAATATGTTCCAACATTTATTGTTTTCTTCACAGAACCACCAATTTTTAGCTGACCACATGCCTGCCAGAGAAAAAACTAATAAAGTGGGCTACATTAAAAAGAACAACTTCGGTTTATCAAAAACCATGACTAAGTGGTTTCTGCAAGCTATAGTACAGTGTCAGAGGGTATCTGCTATGTATGCCTAGATATTTGCTCTCTCCCTCTCTCTCTTTCATTGTGGTCAAAAACATAACTTTTACTATCTTGAACATTTTTAAGTATACAGTATAGTCATATTAACAATATGCACATTGTTGTACATGGATCTCTAGAACTTTTTCATCTTTCAACTTTTTCAATTAAATGTGCAAGCTATAGTATAGTGTCAGAGGGTATCTGCTATATATGTCTAACAAAGAATTCATATTCAGACTATACAAAGAACTACTACAAATCAATGAGGAAAAAGGAAGACAACCCAACAGAAAAAAATGGGCAAAAGATCTCTAAGCACTTTGGTAAAAAATATATCCAAATGCTCAATAAAGATATGAAAGTACACTCGATTTCATTAATATTCAAGTAAATAAGTCACAATGAGCCACCAATGTACCAGTGGCTTTTCATTAACTAAAATTAAAAATATACAATACCAAGTACTGGTGAAGTTCTTGAATAACTAATGTAATTGCTGGCTAAGCATGTAAAATGTATGATCACTTTTGAAAATTAGACTCTACTAAACATAAACACAGACATATCCTAAGACTCAACAATTCCACTTCTAGATATATACTCAAGTAAAGTACATACACATTTCCACCTGAAAGTGTGTCAAAAATATCCAAAATGCAAAGGCATTCCATGTTCGTGGATTGAAAGACTAGGTATCATTAAAACATCCATATTATCCAAAAAGACCTAGAGAATTGATGCAAGCCCTATCAAAATCTCAATAGCATTTTTTGCAGAAATAGAAAATAAATCCATATGGAATTGCAAAGGACCCCAAATAGCCAAAACAATCTTGAGAAAGAAAAACAAAGTTGAAGTCCTCACTCTTCATAATTGCAAAACATTACAAAGCCACAGTAATTAAAACAGTATGGTACTGGCATAAAGACATACTGGTTGCTAGGAGGTAGAGAAAGGAGGAAATGGGGATATGATGTTCAATGGGTATACAGTCAGTTTTCAAAGATGAAAAAGTTCTAGAGATCGATGCACAACAACGTGCATATTGTTAACATGACTATACTATATATTTAAAAATGTTCAAGATAGTAAATTTTATGTTTTTGACCACAAGGAGAGAGAGTGGGAAAGAGCAAGAGAGAAAGAGTGTGTGTGCAAATGAGCAGCACAATGAAACACAAAAAAGGAATATTCATAGCAACACTACTTATAAAATGGAAATAATTCAAATGTCCATCAATACTCTGAAATACTACACAGAAATGATAAAGAATGAAAGGAGCAATACACAATATGCATTGATCTTACAAACAAAAAAAATTTTTTTTAAAGACAGAGTCTTGGTCTGTCACCCAGGCAACAGTGCAGTGGCATCATCATAGCTCACTGAAACCTCAAACTCCTGGGCTCAAGTGATCCTCCTGCCTCAGCCACCCGAGCAGCTGGGACTACAGGCACATGCCACTGCATCCAGCTAATTTTTCTATTTTTAGTAGAGACAGGGTCTTGCTCTTGCTCAGGCTGCTTTCAAACTCCTGACCTCAAACAATCCTCCCGCCTTGGCCTCCCAGAGTGCTAGAATTAGAGGCATGAGCCACCATGCCCCGCCACAAAATGTTGAATAAAAGAAGCCAGACACAAGAGTATATATTGTACGTATTGGTTAATTTATATAAAGTTTAAAAACAAAAAACTAACCCATGATGTTAAAAGTCAGGATAATGAATACACTTGAAGGAGGAAATTAATGGAAAAGGAAAGGGGGACTCCTGGGAATATCAGTAATGGTTTATTTTTTTATTTGAATGCTGAATAAATGGTATATTTATTTTATAATGCTACGATGATATTAATACTAAAATGCTAGAGTACAAAAAGAAAGCTATGGAGAAATATTTTGATTAATATACTTACAAAAATTCTAAATAAACACACATGTATATATGTGGCTTAATGTATATATGTCCCCTCCAATATCTCTATTTTCTTTCCTTTTAAAGTAATAGAACTCCCTGAATTATGACTGGACAGGGCATACCAGAATAAGGACCAATATGCTAGATCCTTCCCCAGCCTAAAGCTGGTATATCAAAGTAACTAAGTTCTGGCTAATAGGATGGGAGAAAAAAAGTATAATTTCTAGGTCTTGTCCCTATAAGGAACTCAGCCTCCACCTCTCATCTCTGTCATTCTTAGGCTTTAATTCTTATCATTAGGGTCCAAGATAGATGACGAAGTCCAGCCTCAACTTTCCTTGTTTCCCCTTCCTACGAGAATGATGCAGTTAAAGTAGTATTTTAGATCACGAGAAGGTAGTCATATGTTGAGAATGTAAGAACAAAAATAGAAAAAGTCTGGTCCCCAACACAATCAAGAAATCAAATAAACTCCTGACCACCTATCTACCCACACTTCAGAAGAACTTAAAAATAAACTTGAGTCTGTATTTTGGGGTCTGTATTATTGCTTTATTACAATCTAACCTATATCTGAAGTAATACATCATATCAAAGTATACCCTGTGACCACATTGGTTTATTCCAGGAGTACAAGAATGGGTCAAGACTAGGAAATTATAAAATTTCACATCAGCAACTTAATGGAGACTAAACCTCATAATCAAATGACCAAAACACAAATCGTGATTTACTAACATTTATAGCCATTAGTAATAAAAACTAAGCAAAATAGAAAAAAAGAAGGAAACTACTGAAGTATGATGAAGAATTACTACCAAAACCTAACAGCCAAACACCACAAACATCATCTTAAAACATTAAATAATAAAGCCATCTCTATTAAAATTAAGAATAAGACATAGGGCCAGATGTGATGGTTCATGACTGTGATCCCAGAACTTTAGGAGGCTGAGGAGGGTGGATCGCTTGAGGCCAGAAGTTCAAGACCAGCCTGGACAACATAGTCAGACAAAAAATTATTTAAGAAAATAAGCCGGGCATGGTGGCACATGCCTATAGTCCCAGCTACTTGGGAGGCTGAGGCAGGAGGATTGCTCCCAAGAGTTGGAGGTTGCAGTGAGTTATGGTGATGCCACTGTACTCTAGCCCAGGTGACAGAGTGAAATCCTGTCTCAAAAAAAATAAAAATAATAACAACATCTAAATAGAATGACCACATATCCCAGTGTACCTGAGACAGGGTCATAATTTTGGAACCATTATTCTAGCACCTGGTATAGTTTAATAACTTCATTTTTAAAAGAATTTATTAATAATTAAATTAAAGTAAGCCAGAATGAGTTTATAGATTTAATTTTTTTCATTTAATCTCTACACCTTTTCATCCTACGTATCTTCTGTTTTTGTATCCTTTGGCCTTCATCTTTTTGCCTTAACTGAACTTGGTCCTCTTCTCTCATAGAGTCCTCACGTAGAGGCTGTTTACTACTCTTCCAAATACCTACATCCCCAAGGTCCCAAACACCATGTAATCTCATGGTCTGGAAAGGGATGACCACTCACTCTCTAACTCCCTATAATCTCAAAATCATTTAGATAAAAATCCCACCTTTTCTGAAACCCTCTATTTTCATGGCTTCAAGTGTCAACCGTGTATGATACTGACTACTAAATTTTTCTAGTGATGGTAAGACCACTGACTATCTGACATTTCCGTATGGATGTTCCCGAGGAATCTCTAACTCAATATATACTGAGTTTATATATAAATCTGAACCTGCTGTGCTATTCAACTCTGTTCTTCATATATTCTCTAACAGAAATGAATGGCACTACAATTCATCTCTCCAATTATCCAAGTCCAAGTCCAAAACCTGGAAGTCACTCATGAAATCCCTTATTCAAACATTCAATTAATCACCACTTACTATCCATTTTACCTTCTGTAAATTCTCCAATTCTTTCCATCACACTACCACTGCCACAGTGCAAGTTATCTTTACTAGGATTATAGCAATAGCCTCTTAACTGCTCACTCTCCTTCCAGTATTGAATCCCTCCAATTCATTTTAGAGTCACCAAATTTCAAGCATGTTTATTTTTAAATCATGTGGCACCTTACAGTATATAAATTATATTTCAATTTTTTAAAAATCATATGATCTTATAGTTTTAATATTTCCATTCTAAGACCATCATTCAACAGAATTTTTAAATTGAGCACTTTTACTCAATAGTTCTGGGTCACCAACTATTGACAGCACTTTTATCACAACTATGTGTCACAAAGAACATCAATCAAAAAGGACATCAAATTAAATCCAAATGAATCCTTAACTTAAGAGAATTGTATCTAGTTATTTCATCTATATAAACAGTACATAGTACTTAACTGCAACAAATTTTAGTTTTTGCTATAAACAGTGGCACTTCAACATGTTTATAAAATGAGCAATATAAGAATATTGTAAAAAAAAACCACTTTAAACCCATGGGAAGAAACCATTTTTAAAAAATTAACTCACCATACACACCTGTAGAAGTAGTAGAATTGTTCATGGTAAAAGGTCCGTTAACGATGCCAGAAGAAAGAAGCTCATCAGATCCCCGCTGAAAAGCAAAATCAAAGTTCAATTAATAAAACAAATTATAAATAATGGACCATAATTACTACTAAAAGTATTAAAAGTCAATAATGTTACTTCATTCATTTATGAAGATACTTAAGGGGAATTCCTCAAGAATCACACAATCTAAAGGTTGGAAGTGACTGTATGGCAAGGCAAAATTACTACACATTCCACATGATTGTTAGCTCTTATAATAAAAAACAGAACTACCACCACAGAAATGGAGGCATAATCTTGCAAACCTTTTAGATTAAACCTAAAATGTCATGTTTGAAATACCTAATTCATTCTGACATTGTTTTTGTAGTATGTATTTACATGCAAATAATCTGTGTAGCTTTCCTTAAGAATTTTGACTTTTTGAAAGCTATATATTTTTTTAAGTAGGACATATAGATACAATCTATTTCTATATTAGCCAAATTCTTTATAATCAATGATTTTTTCATCCATTAATCCTCGAAATCATCTTTAATGTATACTATTTCTTAAACAACTACTGCTTAAGTAATTTTCTCTTTTTTTCAGGTAAGAATTTTAACCAAATCACCAATCTGTCAGACAGGCCTTTTCATTGTAACCATAAGATCTACCAAGATTTAAAAGATTACTTTTAGGAAGGACAATAATGCTACAGCAGATAGTTAATGTTCAGATGTAAGCAGCACTTCTGTAGTGAATAACTTCAGTCTTTGCCAAAGAAAGACAAATGTGTTTGTTTAATAGAAATACAATTATTTGAACAATTCCTGTATTAAACATCCAGAAATTACTCCCTTTGGATATGTCACCAGAAGTATATGGAGATATCTTGGGACAAGAAGAAGGAATCAGCTGGGTGCGGTGGCTCATGCCTGTAATCCTAGCACTCTGGGAGGCTAAGGTGGGAGGATCACTTGAGCCCAGGAGTTGGGAGTTTGCAGTGAGCGATGATGACACTCTAGTCCAGGTGACAGAGTGAGACTATCTCAAAAAAAAAAAAAACAAAAAAAAAGAGGCAGGAATCAAGTAAGCATGTAGGACGAAAAAAATTTGAAAATCTCCACTTCCAGAAAGATTACAACTAAAGCCTCACTTAAAGCACAGGTCTCCTTGATAATACCTGAGATGCAGATATCAGAATTTGAAATCTGATAATTAAGACAGACTTTGTAGTTTGCTGGCTACCTACAGATATAAAAAGGCAAATTTTGTAGTTTTAAATGTAGTAAAAATTTAAATGTGTCCAACCATTTTTATGTATAAGAAATTTGGTAAAATATGTGTTACTAACAGATATGTATCTTCTATGCATATGTGAGTTTAGTATTAACATGTTTCTATCTGCAAATCAAGTTAATTTGATCTTAGAAACCACTTGTAGGTCACTCTAGCTCTTTCTGGACTTGTGGGAGTATGTTAAAATTAACTAAATGTTAATTATAGGTGGAATGTACACTGAAATATAAAAGACCAAACAATAAAGACTCTAGGAGATAATGTAAAGGAGTATCTTCATAATCTTGGAGGAGGAAACGGTTTTTTAAACAAGAAATAAAAAGCACTACTATAAAGGAAAAATATTGATAAGGTAGGCAACATTAAAATTAACTATTTAACAAAGGACATTAGGAGAATAAAAAGGCAAGTCATAGAATGGGAGAAGATATTTGCAATACATATAACTAACAAAGGATATATATCTAGAACTTACTAAGAAAAAGAAAAAAGAGAATACAAAACAAAGACACTAGGAATCAGTAAGAAAAAGTCAAGACAACAGAAAATGGCAAGAGACTTGATCATGAATCTCACAAAGTAGTAGACTGTTCCAGAGAATTGGGACCCTCTCCTTTTCCTGGGAAAGGATTATTCATTCCCATCCATGGCTTCTTGTGGGAGGAGGATAACTCTCTGCCCCTTTGATATTGAGCAGTTTTGTAATATCATTTGCCCTATGGAATATGAATAGACACGACCTACACTTAATCCAAGCAGAAGCTTTAAAAATATCAGTCATTTCTGCCAGTTTTTTTCTTTTTCCCTCTGAAGTAAGAAGAGCATATCCCTAACAGGAGTTGCTCTTTCAGCATGATTCCCAGAATAACAAATATAGCTCCATAACAGCCACCACTACTATAAGTGAACAAGAAATAAATGGTTTTCTAAGCCATATACAAGTGACTAATACCATACCCAATAAACATAGGAAGAGATGCTTGACCTCATTAGTCATCAGGGAAATGCAAGTTAAAACCACAATGAAATATTAAAAAGACTGACAATATCAAGTATTCATAAGAATGTAGAGCAACAAAAACGCTTACATGGGGGCGTTAAATAAGTACAATTTAGTGGGAGTGTAAACTGGTACAACTTGGAAAACTGCCTGACCTGATCTACTAAAGTTGAATATTTGAATATCCTAGGATCCCTATGTATTCTATTCCTACGGTTACTTCCTAGAGATTGCTTATGTACATGGAACATGAGAATATGTTCAGCAGCATTATTGCACTGGCCAAACTAGAAACAACCAAATGTCATCAACTATAGAACGGGTAAGTAAATTTTTGTAAATGCACATAATGATCATACAGCAATGAGAATGAACTACTGCTCCATACAATAACACACACAGATGAATCCCATCAACGTAAGTCAGTCACAAAAGAATATAAACGATATTGTTGCATTTATATAGGGCTCAAAAAATGTCAAAACTAAACTATATATTTATATTCAATAGAAGGAAGTTGGACTCCTTTCTTACACCATACACAAAAATAACTCTAAATGGGTGTCTACCTAAATGTAAGACTATAAAACTCTTAGAAGGCAACACAGGAGTAAATAATCTTCATGACTCTGGGTTAAGAAATAGCTTGACACCAGAAACACAGTACAAAAGAAAAAAAAACCAGATAAATAAATTGGACTTTTTTCAAAACAAAAATGTTTGTACTTCAAAGAATACCATCAAAAAATAAAAAGACAACCCAAAGAATGAGAGAAAATTTTTGCAAATCATATATATGACAAGGGACTAGTATCTAAAACATCTAAGAATGCTTAGAACTCAACAATAAAAAGGCAAATAACCCAATTAAAAAATAGGGAAAGGATTTAAATAGATATTTCTCCATAAAAGGTATACAAATGGTCAATAAGCACAGAAAGATGTTCAACCTAGTCATTAAAAAAATGGAAATCATAAACCACTTAATTAAAAATCAAGACCATAGTATTACCACATACCTATCAGAACACCTAAAGTAAACAGTGACAATACCAAATGCAGACAAGGATGTGGAAAAAACTGAATCTCTCATACATTGCTGGTAGGAATGTAAAATGGTATAGCCACTCTAAAAATCAATTTGGTGGTTTCTTAAAAAAACTAAACATACATTTAGCAATCTCAAAAGATGACATGCACTATGATTTGACATACAGCATTCTTGAAATGACAAAATGATAGAGACAGAAAATAGATCAGTGGTTGCCAAGAGGTAGAGGTGGGTGGGGAGAGGTGGTAGGTACAATTATAAAAGGGTACCATAAGGGAGATCTTGTGATGCTGGATTAGTTTTGTATCTTGATTGTGATGGTATACATGAATCTACACGTGCAATACAATGAAACAGAACTATCTATAGGCACTATACCAATGTCAACATCCTTGTTTTCATAGTGTAATATAATCAAGTAAGATGTGACCATTGGAGGAAACCTTATAAAGGATGCACAGGACCTTTCTATAGTATCATTAGAACTTGCCATGAATCTTTAGTTGTTTCAAAAGCAAAAAGTAAAAAAAAGAAAAGAAAAAGAAATTCTATGACAACAGATACTTGAGCCAAAGGATTCCTACTTGATTGAGAGTCTTCTTGCTAGCTTAGAATAGAGTCATTACTAATCCATGTACTAAAGCCTTCCATAGTACTTTGTTATAGCTCATCCCTAGACTACACTTCTGTACAATGGTAGTCCAGAAGGCTTTCCTTCAAAGACAAGCAGATTTCAAAACAGAACCACATAGGTTCCTTATTGGGAATCTATATGGAAGGAAAAGGAAGGAAAGAAACATTACAAAAGACAACAACAGACATAAAAATTACACAACTTTAAACTGTGACCAAATAGCTTTCTGTAAAGTGAAAGAAAAATGTAAGAAAACATAACAGTCTTTCCTAAATAAATACAAAATGATAAAATAGCTCAAGGGAAAAGCAAACAAGAAATCTACCAAAGGAGTTAAAAGAGAATGGTGAGAAAGAATAATGCAGTATCTCCAAAGTCAAACATTTCAAAGAGAAGGATTAGGAAATCAAACGCAAACACCTTTCCACTATCCAAACAAGTTACCTGCAGTGAGGAACCAATATTTTCTATAATTTTGATATAAAAAAACTTGAATCTTGAAGAAATGTTCAGGAAAGTACTTTCTTGGAGGCAACTGAGATTTCCTGAAAGGCATGTCTCACCCCCAAAGATTCTCAACTCGAAGGTCTAGGCACCTGTATATTTCCAAAGCTCTAGAGAACTACTATAAACAGATGCTATAATGACAGAGGCAGAATGGTAGTTTAAAAGGTAGTCTTGTTGGGCGCGGTGGCTCACACCTGTACTAGCACTCTGGGAGGCCGAGGCAGGAGGATCGCTCACGGTCAGGAGTTCGAAACCAGCCTGAGCAAGAGCGAGACCCCGTATCTACTAAAAATAGAAAGAAATTAACTGGCCAACTAAAAACATATAGAAAAAATTAGCTGGGCATAGTGGCGAATGCCTGTATTCCCAGCTTCTCGGGAGGCTGAGGCAGAAGGATTGCTTGAGCCCAGGAGCTTGAGGTTGCTGTGAGCTAGGCTGACACCATGGCACTCTAGCCCAGGCAGCAGAGTGAGACTCTGTCTCAAAAAAAAAAAGTAGTCTTCTTAGACTAGACAAGATCTAGGTTTGAATTCAGACTCCACAAACTTAGCTTACCTTTTTATTATGCTACAAATTATTTAATCTTTCTAAGCCTCAATTTGTTTATTTGTAAAATGTAGATCATAATGATACCCACTCTCATGCGTTGCTCTGAAGATTATTATTTTTAATACATAGGTCTAATTATTAAACACTGGAAAATAAATACTAGTAATTAATTAGCCATTACTCAGTCCTTTTCAAAAGCTAATATACCAACAGTTACATGTATTCGATGCAATTAATATTGGACAGCAACTGCCTAAATGTTAAGAGATATTCTTTCAACAAAGGAAACTTTTGAAAGTTTTAAAAGGAAATGCCACCTTACTGTCCTAACCACTCCAAAATTTCCTTCTCTCAGATAAATTCATAGGAGACCTGATTTTGATTATATGTACTTAAAACTAAAATCAATAATTTTCACATTATGTAATAAACTCTTTAAAATATTCACATCTAATAACTAGAGTTGATACCTTCTTTGTATAGAATTATATAAAAGATATATTCAAGTCCCATTTATGGTTAATCTTTGAGGAAAAGAAAGACTAAAGCATGTATCTGCCTGTGCATTTGAATTTTTCTTGCAGAAAATTATGATGAGCTTTGTTTGGAGGAAAAAAGTGAGATTTTTTCACTCTAACCACCTTTTTTAAGCGTCTTTGCATATTGATCCAATAATCTCAGAATAAATCTGCAAATGTTACATAGCTACATTATTTCTCAATTTGATAATTCATTCATCTTAACGTGCATATTATGAAATTATAATATGAATCTACACTTCTCTCCATGATTTTTTTTTTTTTTGATACAGGGTCTCTGTCATCCAGGCTGGAATTAGGATGCAGTGGCAGGATCACAACTCACTGCACAGGCAACATAATCCTTTTAACTGATAAGCCTGTTCCATGTTGTTATATAGTCTTTGTCGCAATTATTTATAATAGATTATTGAAATGCTTAATGGTATCCTTAACTATTCCCCTATTATTAAATATATTGGTGTTACTTCCAACTCATCAATACAAATAATGCTGCTAAGATTCTTGAATATAGCATTTTTCTGGATTTTATATTTTATTCATACAATAAATATTCAGAAGTAAAACAGACAACTTTTCCTTGTTGAGTGAAAGGTAAAACTGCAAGAAATCGCAAATTCCTATAGAACAATATAGAGTAACGTCAAGTTACTACTACACTACAAGTGACTACTAAAAAGCATTTTTATTTCTTTAGAAGTCTTTCAAATATTGCTAAAATTAGCACATGATTGCCTCATTTTAATATGACTCAGAGTTTGTGCAGTAAAAAATTTAACCTTGTCCAAGAGAGAAGTGTGGCTTTTGCCCTATCCTTCTGGGATGTAATCTCTAAGTCCTTGGAATGTCATGCCTGAGTGGACTAGTTTTATTTTCTGCCTGGAGGCCTTGGGTCACCAGACAGTCTTAGGGTGGTGGCTAGCCACACCATGAATGATCAACAAGATTTGGGGTGGGGGGCTTTGGGTCGCGCCTGGAAGGGCTGGAGATTAGACAGAGATTAGCAAGCAATCAATTATGCCTATATAACAGAATCCCAATAAGAACTGTAAACACCAAGGCTCAGCTTGGTCAGCTTCACTGGCTGATAATACTCAAGCCTACTGCTATACATTGTGCTGGGAAAGTTATGCGTCCATGGAGAGAGGACAACGAAGCTCAGGTTTGGTACTTCCCAGGACTCCACCTTACTGCATTTCTCCCCTTGGCTGATTTTAATCTGTAGCCTTTCCCTGTAGTAAACCATATCCTGCATATAACAGCTTTCAGTGAGTTCTGTCAGTCCTTTTAGCAAATTATCAGACCTGAGAGTACCTTTGGGAATCTCCCAGACTTGCAATTGGTGTTGGATGTGAGGGCACTCGTGTGGAATGTATTCCATAACTTCACAGTTGGCTTAACTTTTCACATGGCTAAATGATGAAATCAGTAAATAAAATTATTCATTTGTTTAACATTTTTAAGAAACTTACTCTTAATCTTTGAATTATCAGTGGGCTTGCAACTGTAAAAATATTTTGGTCTGAAAATGTGATCAAATATTCAAGTATTAAAAAACCAGAAATTTAAATACATATATTTACATTAATGTAACACCTTAACTGTCACATTCAAAATATAAACTGTCATAATAATGAAACGGTGAACACTGCAAAAAGTCTTCTAAATAAACAATTAAGTTCAACAATTCTACTTATAGAAGTCTATTTCAGTGACAACAGGAAAAGCCTTTTAAAAAGAAAAAAACACACCTAAAATAACGTATAAGTAAAGGAGAACCCTATAGAATCAAATGAAGTGTTAGAATAGCTATTTTTATTGCCTTATCACATGTCAAGGACAATTAAAACATAAGATCATGGGCCGGGCGCGGTGGCTCACGCCTATAATCCTAGCACTCTGGGAGGCAGAGG
>VBSM01003204.1:13905226-13918129 GCA_008086735.1 Cheirogaleus medius | reverse complement strand
AAAAAAAAAAAAAAATTAAATATGGTAAAATAGGCAAAGACCTCCCATCTTTCCAGCATTCCCTTCCAAAAAAACAACTCGGGCCCAGATGGTGAGGTCAACCAAGCTTTCCAGAAAAAAGTTACTCCATAAAAATAGCAAAAAATGAAAGTTACCCAGTTCATTTTAAGAGGCTATTGTAATTTTGATTTGAAAAATAAAATTAGAAAATCACTACTTTGCAGCAGTCTTTTTTTTTTTTTTAGAGACAGGGTCTTGCTCTGTTACCCAGGCTACATAGAGTATAGTGGCACAATCATAGTTCAGTATAACCCTAAACTCCTGGGCTCAAGCAATCCTCCTGCCTGAGCCTCCTGAGTAGCTACTACAGGCGCATGCTACCATGCCTGGCTAATTTTTTAGATTTTTCTGTAGATAAGGAGTTCTTGCTAAATTGCTCAAGCTGGTCTCACAGTCCTGGCCTCAAGTGATCCTCCCATCTCAGCCTCCCAAACCACTGGGATTACATGCGTAAAAGCCACCGCACCTAGCCAAAACTATCATTTTTTTTTTTTCTGGTGCGGCCTTCTGACTGATACAACTATCATTTTAATAACTGATTCAGGAAGAATCATCAACGGATGCTAAAACTAGTAGGCAAAAGTTTGAGAATTTAAAGATTATTAATGTGATCTCAAAGTATCACTCCACAAACTACTTAAGGAAAAACAGTAAATGTTCAGTGGAAAACCAAGCAAACACAATCGTAAACAAGTGATCAAAGCTAACATCACAAACAAAAAGACAAATCAACCTTCTCCTCTACTTTCTACTACAATAGACTGAGAAGAACACAACATGATATCTGCAGTATTCTTGCCAATATAAAACCTAAATCTAGCTATGAAGGAACAGATCAACTCAAACCAAGGGACATCCTGCTCAGTAACAAGCCTGCATTCCTCAAAAATGTCAGAAGAATGAAATTAGACTCTTATCTCATACCACATAAAAAACAAACTTAAAATGAATTAAAGACTTAAACGTAAGACCTGAAACTGTAAAACTACTAAAAGAAAACAGAAGGAAAGCTCCATGACATTGGTCTGGGCAATGATTTTTTGAATATGATCCCAAAAGCACAGGTAATAAAAACAGACAAACAGGATTACATCAAACTAAAAAGCTTCTTCACAGCAAAGAAACAACAGTAATGAAACAACCACAGAATGGGAGAAAATATTTGCAAACCATACATCTGATACGGAGTTAATATCCAAAATATATAATGAACACAACAGCAAAAAAACAACCCAATTTAAAAATGAGCAAAAAACCTAAATAGTCATTTATCAGAAGGCACACACATGGCCAACAGATATATGAAAAAGTGCTCAACATCACTAATCATCAGGGAAATGCAAATTAAAACCACAATGAGATATCATTTCACACCTGTTAAAATAGCTATTACCAAAAAGATGAAAGATAGCAAGTGTTGGTGAAGATGTGGAGAAAAGGAAATCTTTGTACACAGTCACTGGGAATGTAAACTAGCACACCCATTAAAGAAAACAGTATGGAGATTTCTCAAAAAAATTAAAAACAGAACTACCACATGATCCAACAATCCCACTACTGGGTATATATCCAAAGGAAATGAAATCAGTATGTCAAAGAATATCTGCACTCCCAAGTTCACTGCAGCATTATTCATAATAGCCAACATACGGAATTAACCAAAGTGTTCATCAATGGAAAAACAAAATGTGGTATATACACAAAACTGAATACCACTCAGCCTTTAAAAAGGAAATCCTGTCATTTGAGACAGCATGGATGAGCCTAGAGGACATTATGCTAAGTAAAATAAGCCAGGCACAGAAAGACAAATACTGCATGACCTCGTAGAAGCAGAGATATAATGGTAGTTACCAGGTTGGAGTTGGGGGTAAAAATGAGGAGATGTTGGTCAAAAGACCAAAATTTCAGTTAGACAGCAGAAGTAAATTCAAGAGATCTATTATATGACATGGTGAATATAGTTAATAACAATGTATTGTATACCTGGAAATATCTTAAGAGTATATTTTCAGTGTTCTCACCATAAAAGAAGATAAGTATGTGAAGTAATACACATGTTAATTGTAAGGCTGGTGGTGGGCCCCCCTCCCCTCCCTAGATCAAAAAAGAAAAGGCTCACAAGACCAGACCCACCAAGGACAAAACTGCCATGCCCAGTTGAGAGGAACCACACCCAAATGTCCACTTGGATCCGCTCCTGGATTCCACAAATACCTCCAGCCCCTCCTATTAATCAATGACCACCCAAGGTCACAATGGAAAATCTCCAGCTCTTTCCGCCAAAAGTCCCTAGCCCACCCAAAGGGTATAAAAGGCCTCGGCCCCTTGAAATGGCAGCGACTTCTGGGGCCCCCCTCTCTTGGGGCCCCAGAACCTCATCCAGGAGTGTATAATAAAGCCACGTGGTTTGGCCCCCACTCTTTCTCTGTCTTTTCTTTTTGCCGCCACCGAAAACCTTACATTAATTAATTTAGCCATTACACAATGTACACATTATTTTAAAACATCACCATCAACATATATAATTTTTGTCAATTAAAACTCTTAAAATAAAGGAAAAAATTAAAAAGAAAAGAAATGATGGCTGAAATGTCAATTGATCTACAGATTTTAATCAATCCCAATCAAAATCCCAGCTTCTATAGGAAATGACAAGCTGGCCAGGCACGGTGGCTCATGCCTGTAATCCCAGCACTTTGGGAGGTTAAGGCAGGAGGATAGCTTGAGTCCAAGAGTTTGAGACCAGCGTGGGCAATATAGCAAGACCTCATCTCTTCACACACAAAAAATTAATTAATTAATTAATTAGCCTGCATGGTGGGGTGCATCTGTAGTCCCAGCTACTCCAGAGGCTGAAGTGGGAGATCACCTGAGCCTAGGAATTTGAGTGTGCAGTGTGCTAAGATCCTGAGAGGGAAAGACCCTGTCTCAAAAAGCAAAAATAAAATAAAATAAAATAAAAAGCTAATTTTAAATTTTAAAATGAAATTCAAATGACCTAGGATGTTAAAGCAATTTTGATAAAGAACAAAAGTCGAGGACCTACAGTACTTAACCCATAGTTATCTAGACTGTGTGATATTAACATAAGAATAGAGAAACAGATAAAGGGATAAGAATAGAGTACGCAGAAAAAAACCCACTCACATATGGTAAGCTGATTTTCAAATAATGGTGCCAACACAATTCAGTCCAGAAAGGAAAATCTTTTCAGCAAATGGTGCCAAACTAACTGGACTGTTTACTCACATCATGCACAAAAATAAATTTGAGATTCATCTTAAACCTAACCATAAAAGCTAAAATTACAAGGCTTCTTGAAGCAAATAAAGGAGAATATTTTCCTTCATAGCCTTAGGCTAAGCAGATTTATTAGATAAGATACAGAAAGCTATAACCAAAAATAAAAAAGATAAATGTATCAAAATTAAATTCTTCTATTTATCAAAAGACACCATTAAGAAATTTAATAGACGAGCCACAAACTGAGAGAAAATACAATACATATATCTGACAAAGGACTAGATCCACAATATATAAAGAATACTTATAACTCAATAATAAAGACATAAACCCTATTTGAAAGGTCAGTAAAGAGCTTGGAAGTTGTCACTTTTGTCTTTACAAAAAGAAAAATACCTAACAAACAAAATCATCAACTATTTTTGGACTCATCACAGAAGTGAGGTCATAAGGCCTCACCACCTCAAAATCTGTAGGAATGGATGAATCCAGAGTTGTCCTTACCTGGAGCAGAAGCAGGAGACATAAATTGGTAGGAACACTTAAATCATAACTTTTGAAGAACTGCTGGAGGCTAAGTATGAACTAGACTAAGAATGAGAAACCCCTAGAGCCTGTAGTCTTATGGAGACCCCACACTTTCCTCCAGGAACCCCACCAAGTTCCCAAAGTAAAGAGATAAGAGAAAGGTCCCTTCCCGTGTCTAGCAGGAGGAAGGGGAAATTAACCACTGTGAAATATGCCTGACAGCAAAAGTGTTCTCCAAAATTAAAGACTTTACCTAGTCCAATGTAGGGGAAGGGCATTTCCTGAACTCCAGCCTCCCCCCAACCCTCCTGTAGTCTTACCTAAAGAGGAAAAAAGCTATGAAACATTTGGAGAAGGTCACAGACCAGGGACACAGGCCAATTAAAGGGATGATATTTAATCATAAGATTACAGAATGCTTACCCTCCCCAACACCTTACCACATTACAAGGCTCCAGTATAATAGCAATGGTTACAGCTGAAAGAGCAGCAATTATCAGACTCTGAGGAGGAGACAAAAACACGGACACTAGAGAAATATCTAGCCTGAATAAACATAAGACCACACTAATGGCCTTTTACCTCAGTTCCTATTCTCTGAAACATCATGTCTGACTTTCAACAAAAAATTACAAGGCATATTAAAAAGGTTAAAAAAAAACCCACAAAACACAGACTGAAGAGACAAAACAGGGTCAGGACCAGACTCAAACAGGACATGGATTGTGGAATTATAAGATGGGGTCTAAAATATTAATAATTATGATCAGTGTTAAAAGCTCTAATGAAAAAAGTAGGTAACATGCAAGAAAGATGGATAATATAAACAGATATAAAACCTTTATAAAAGAACCATAAGGAAATGCTAGAAATCAAAAACACTGTAACAAAAATGAAGAATGCTTTTAATGGGCTCATCAGTAGACTGCACATGGCTAAGAATCAATCAGCTTGAAGACATTTTAATAGAAACTTCCCAAACTAAAACGCAAAGAGAAAACTGAATGAAAAAAATTTAAAAAGGAGAACATCCGAGAACTGTGGGACAATTTTAAATGTGTAACACAGATGTAATTGGAATATCTTCTAATTTTTTCTAGAGAAAAAAAGTATAGAACAGAAGAAACATATGAAAGTAATAATGGCCAAGAATTTTCCATAATTAACGATAGACACCAAACCATAAATCCAAGAAGCTCAAAGAAAATCAAGCAAGATAAATACAAAAAAATCAGCATCTTGACATATCATTCAAACTGCAGAAAACTAAAGACAGGAAAAATTGTGAAAGAAATCAGGGGAAAAAAAATATACCTATAGAGGTATGAACACAAGAATTACAGAGGTTTCTTTCTCTGCATCAAAACCACGCAAGCAAAAAGAAAGTGGAGTAAAATATTTAAAGTGTTTTTTAAAAAAAGCCAACCTGGAATTCTATGCAGAGAAAATATCCTTAAATTAAAGGAGAGATAAAGATTTTGTCAGACAAAAACCAAGGAATTCAATGTCAGTAGATCTGCCCCACAAAAAAAGTTTAAAGTTGTTCTTTCAGGAGAAGGAAAGCATTATAGATCAGAAACTCAGATCTGCATAAAGGAACATTGCTGGAAAATTAACAAACGAAAGTAAAATAAAATCTTTTATACTTATTCTGTTTATTTAAAGTAATAAAAGTTTCCAAGTCACTGCCAAAATATAGAAAATAAATAAATAAAAGTAATAATAGTAACAATGTACTGGGTGATCATCACGTATGATTAAGTGAATGAAGGATAGCAATGTCATAAGGACAGAAAGGCAGAATTGGCAATGTTCTTATTACATACCTGCACTACACCTTAGTGTAGCATTATTTGAAAGTGGACTTAAATGAATTGTAAATGTATAGGGCAACCAATAAAAACATGTTTAAAGGAAGCATAATTAATATGCTGAGGAGAAATCAGTGGAATCATATAAAATGTTCTATTTAAACAAGAGAATGCAGAAAAAGAGCAAAGAACACAGCAAAAAATAGAATAGCTATGAATATGGTATAGTAACCCAACTACATTAATCATCACTTGAAATGTGAATGGTCTATGTACACCATTTAAAATAGAGATTGTCAAAACAGATTGATACCCAACTACAAATTGTCTATAAGAAACCTACTTTAGGCCGGGCGTGGTGGCTCACGCCTGTAACCCTAGCACTCTGGGAGGCAGAGGCAGGTGGATCGTTTGAGCTCAGGAGTTCGAGATCAGCCTGAGCAAGAGCCAGACCCCCTTCTCTACTAAAAAAAATGGAAATAAATTGGCTGGACAACTAAAAATATATGTATAAAAAATTGGCCAGGCATGGTGGTGCATGCCTGTAGTCCCAGCTACTTGGGAGGCTGAGTCAGAAGGATTGCTTGAGCCCAGGAGTCTGAGGTTGCTGTGAGCTAGGCTGATGCCACGGCACTCTACTCAGGGCAACAGAGTGAGACTCTGTCTCAAAAAAAAAATAATAATAATTATATGAAGAAATGAAATATTTCATAAGAAGTACCAAAAGCTATTTTTCTTAATTTTGGCAAAGCTATAAAATTGATACCCCCAAAGAACATCCAGGGTATACACCTAGATGTAACATGGTATGGCCCTAAACTGCCTGAAAATCTCTGTCTTCAAGAAAATTCCAATCTAAAAAACACAACAAATTCTTTCCCACCATGGTATTTACCAAATAGAAGAAACACTAGTAAAATTAGAAGGCTTGTGTTCCAGTATAAGTTTGCTCTCTAACTACCAGGAGCTGTCTGACAATCTAGCATTCATTCATATATCAGATATTTCTGAGAGGTTACTATGCGCCACACACTGGAAACACAATAGCAAAGAAAATGTCAAAAACCACTGCCCTCATGACACATTCTAGTGAATCACATAACCTCTAAAAACAACTCTCTTTTTTTCCTTCTCTAAAACCATAGGTTTTATATTAGGTTGGTGCAAAAGTAACTGTGGTTTTAGTATTGGTGAAATTTGCCATTTGATATTGGAATACATTCTTAAATAAATGTGGTTATGTTATACATCATTTTAACGCACATTTCTTGCTTTATTTTTTTGCTAATGACTTATTACTTACTGTTTATTTTATATTTATTTTAGACTATGGAAATGATGTTAGACAAAAAACAAATTCGAGCAATTTTCTTATTTGAGTTCAAAATGGGTCGTTAAAGCAGCAGAGACAACTTGCAACATCAAAAACGCATCTGGCCTAGGAACTGCTAACAAAGATACAGTGCAGTGGTGGTTCAAGAAGTTTTGCAAAGGAGATGAGAGCCTTGAAGATGAGGAGTGCAGTGGCCAGCCATCGAAGTTGACAACAACTAATTGAGAGCAATCATCCAAGCTGATCCTCTTACAACTAACTACATGAGGAGTTGTTGAAGAACTCAACATAAACCATTCTATGGTCATTTGGCATTTAAAGTAAAATGGAAAGGTGAAAAGACTTGATAAGTGGGTGCCTCATGAGCTGACCAAAAGTAAAAAAATCGTTTTTGAAGTGTCGTCTTCTCTTATTGTACACAGCTACAACGAACCATTTCTCAATCAGATTGCCACGCGTGAGGAAAACCGGATTTTATATGACAACCAGCAATGACCAGCTCAGTGGTTGCACCGAGAAGCTCCAAAGCTTCCCAAAGCCAAACGTGCAGAAGTCATGGTCACTGCTTGGTGGTCTCCTGCCAGTCTGATCCACTACAGCTTTCTGAATCCCAGCGAAACCATTACATCTGAGAGGTATGCCTACAACGCCTGCAGAAGGCATTGGTCTGTGAAAAAGCCCAATTTTTCTCCACAACGCCCGACTGTACTTTGCACACCTAATGCTTTAAAAGTTGAACAAATTGAGCTATGAAGTTTTGCCTCATCTGCCATATTCACCTGACCTCTCACCAACCATCACTTCTTCAAGCATTTTGACAACTTTTTGCAGGAAAAAGGCTTCCACAACCAGCAGGATGCCAAAAATGCTTTGCAAGAGTTTGTGGAATCCCGAAGCATGGATTTTTATGCTACAGGAATAAACAAACTTATTTCTCACTGGCAAAAATGTGTTGATTGTAATGGTTCCTAATTTGATTAAAAGATGTATTTGAGCCTAGTTATAATGATTTAAAATTCATGGTCTGAAAATCGCAATTACTTTTGCACCAACCTAATATGAAAAGGTTTTTTTAAAAGTCCATATTACTTTTCTGAATCCAGGAAAGCAACTTATGGAATATAACCTTAAATCCACTCTTGCCACTGGCTAAAACCATTTGTTGTGTCATCATATTCAGACAGCAAATAGAGGAAGAAGTAACTATTAGCTTATCTCTCATACAATCTAGATGAAATATGAGCCTTATTGGCCTATTAGTATTTACTTGGTAACTAAGCTTCCTTGGATGGGATCCAAGAAAGAACAATCTTATGAGAAATTTCTCCAGATAATGCATAATTTTACATTGCCAGTATTTAAGTCTATAAAAGTATAGACTGTCTACTGAGTCAACTAATCAGCTTATCTTCTCTTCAGAGTAGGATCTAATCTTTATTTTTGCAAAGTGCTTGCTACAACAAACAGGTAGTCAGAAAATCAAATCTTATATTTATTTGAGCATGGCTCCTGTGCCTAACATTTAAATTTTCTTTCATTTAACAAGACATTTTTCCCCATAATAAAACAGTCATGACAGTCCTTCAAGCATAATTCCTTAACTCCTAAATGGTAAGTTTTTAA
The DNA here is from genome assembly GCA_008086735.1 of Cheirogaleus medius. Classification (NCBI taxonomy): domain Eukaryota; kingdom Metazoa; phylum Chordata; class Mammalia; order Primates; family Cheirogaleidae; genus Cheirogaleus; species Cheirogaleus medius. The sequence continues at coordinate 13,909,528 of VBSM01003204.1, read as the reverse complement.
AATATCTCATGTATTCATCTTTGCCAGATAAAACTCTAGAATCACAAATTACATTTCTGTTAAGACCAAAACAATATCCACTTTAAATAACTCTTGCCCACAAGCACCTACAGAGACACCAAAAGCAATCCTAGTTATAGTTGAGCCTATGGTTTCCAATCTCTGAGTACCATTCCCAAATGAGAAATTAACTTAAATATTACCTTAAAAAAGGCATATTTCACCAAAAGAGGCCACCCAGCTTACTTTTAACTCATAAATATGTTCAAAGTTTGCCAAAGCAGGTCAACTCCACAATAAAAAACAGTATAAACAGCAGTTCCCAATTATGCTAGTCTTGGACATTCTATTCTTAGTGTCAAGTGCTGTTTGCTATATTATTTTTAAGGTATTTTGAGAATATGAACACCACAACCAAATCCAATAAATGTAAATGAAGCAGAAGCACTGAAATTGTTAGCAAAAAGGGATGACAGAGATGGACAGAAAGTGGTAAGACAACTTTATATAAGTCAATCTATAACATGTAAAATACATATAATACAAAGATGAATTATTTCTTTCTATGATAATCTGAACCGTAAGTAGCCTCTAAAACTAGATTCTCAATTTAACTGTATTGAATACTAATTACTAAAGGAAACCTTAGAACACTCAGTTATATTTTAAAAGCCTCATATGGATGAGCACTGTTTACTTGATTTACATTAAAAAATCCAATAAATGAGAAGACATTAACAAAAACTTAAATGATTTATAACTCAGAAGAATCATTATCAAATATAAAATAGCTCTCTGGCTGTTCACCTTTTAGACAGAACCCTCATTGCTGGCAGTTAGGTATAACAAAAAAAAAAGTCAGGCTTTGGAACCACAAGACATGAGTTTGAGCACTAGTGTACCACATCCTGGACACGAACTTTCTGAATCTACTTTTTCATCTCTAAAATGGGAATATTAATTACCTACCTTGAAGAATTATTATAATGATTAGTAAAAATATATGTAAAGCACCTGGCACATAGTAGCCAGTGAAGAAATATCAGCTGCAATTATTTTATTACTCATAAGCACATCCATGGAAGAGGATATAAGGGACATGGTAAGAAGATAAATTAGGGCTTAGGTTACATTTAACAGCAAAACCAAAAAACATTCTGATTAAGTGAAACTTCTGTTCACATTTTCTATATATGATACTATAGCTCCTCTTTATAAATACATAAAATCCAAACTTAGCAACAGGTCTACTTATTTTGGAGCTAAATAAAAATAAAAGGTTATCACACTGTAAAGCAGATACTTTAAAGAATAGGTGAGAGGGTTTCACCACTGGGAAAAAAAATTGCCAAAACTAAGATATAAAAATGCTAATGAAAGGAGAGTAAAAGATTCCTACCTTTAAACCGACTGCTATAAGATCTGTAACAACACTGTATGGAAAAAGTAAAAAGAGAAAATGGAAAACAAAGTTAGAGAACAAGTTTTTAAAAGACAGAGATAATAAGATTAAAGGAAAAAAAGCATTACAATAACAAATAAAAATAAGAATGTGATGAGTTGTGAAATGTTAATATAAAGAAAAGTGATGGGACAGTCTAGCAACAGCAGAGTATAAAAGCAAATTCTTCATAGCAATGTAAGAAACAAATAACTATTTTTTGTCATTTAGAAAAATATAGTTGTGTTTCAATCAAATGAATATGTATTTATCCATTTGCTTCTATTTAACAAATATAAATCAAAACTTAAAATCACCAAATTCGTTCTTTTAAACCACTGGCATGAATTATCATGTCTAAAATTTTAAATGAAATAAAACCAGTGCTTGGATTTTACAGAAATAGAAGGCATCTTGCAAATCTGCATTTACCACCCAAACTGCTCACCAAAATATGGTGAAGACAGTCTCTCAGAACTAAAATAAATACAAACATCAAATTTCAGACATCAAAATTTTCAAAGACTTGCTTTAAAAAAATCTTTAGCATGTAAAAACTGTGTTTAAGTATAAATTATCTCTTAGAAGGAAATGAACACATACACACACAAAAGACAGTTGGGATTTGAGGAGGAACTAGAAAGATATGTTGACTGGTGGTTTGTGGTTTGCTTTTTAACTATCCAAAATAAAGAAAAAGGTCCTTTTTCAGGCTGTGGGAAAATGTAGAAATTAAATTAGTCTCCTGAAGGCAAAAATTCACTGTATTCAAAACCACACCTTTTAAGACCAGGGTGTCAAAGTCTTGCCAAACAAATATTCATCTCATCTAACCCCAAAGAAACAGTATTTGATTAATAGTTTACCTCCATATCTCCTAAAAGAAAACTACAAATAAATTCTACATATTGTTAATAACCTAAATGTCATCATTACTTCATAAATGTAAACAAACACACAACTCTTGATTGGTTAAAGATGCAAATCGAACAATAACCATGTAGATTTTTAATTTTCCTGACTTCTGAAACTTGAAATTCATTTGTCTAAAATTTAAATGTGATAAGTAACTCTGATGTTTTCTGCATAAAAAATAAGATTGTGTATTACTATGATCATTGGTCGTGAGGCAAAGAGCAAATCATGCTCCTACTTGAACTTCCAAATGAACTTACCTTCCAGTATCTGTATCACTGCCTTACATATTTAAACCCATAAATACATTCTTAGCTTTAAAACCACAAATAGGATGAAGGGAGAGTTAACTTCTTAAACACGATCAAAAAGTAAGCTTGCACTTCACTGTTATCCAAGAGTTTAACAGCCAAGACACAAAACTCAAGAGTCCTCTTTATTATAACTATAAATTTTATGACACAAAAACCTAGCCTGCTTCCATATTGAAGTCAAATCTTCTAATGACAATTAACTGCACATAATGAAATACTAATTTCGCAGCCTTCCTGAACTGAAATATTGGCATAACACAAATCATTAAGATTGCAAAATTTTGCATACATACAAAATGTAACTGATTGAGGTAATGTAAAATAAGACTTCAGCGATACTCTCAGAGAAGCTTCAATTATTATAAAAACAATACTTTTAAAGAACATAATAACCTATTACAAGGGGATTAGTAAAAAGACATTTTTAATAAAAATGTTTTAGAAAGATCACAATCTGAATAAAACCTAAAACTTCACTTTGATGTCTGTAGCAGAGTGTAATCCGCATTCAAATAAATTAATCCAATCTATCATATACACTTAACATTGTGAAACTAAGATAAATGAAATCTAACAAGGGCAAAAACTGTTGGAAGATTCCATCCTCTTTACACGGCATGACAAAAATCATGAACTATATGGCAACATGTAAACGGCTTTTATTGTTCAAGCAAGTTCCATATATTCCCCAACAAGAGGCTTACAGAAATCTCATCACCCAAAGTAGGTAACAGGCCAAACAAAACCTCAAATGCATAAAAGGAATAAATAAATGGATTTGTAGTCTCTAATAAAGCTGGAGATTTAAAACCTTGATGAACACTACAACCAAGATCCTGATATAGTTGTTTCTTAAATTAATAAAATATGTCAGGTCCCACCCCATCTCCCTGAGTCCCCAGAAAACTATTTATACAGGTGATTCTAAATGTTTTTATTTTGGTCATGGACCCCATTAAATTTTTGAGCATTTGAAATCTCTCCCAAAATTGCACATACACAATATCTTACATACACGGCAGCAAATTCACTAAGTTTCTTTGGGGAGAGAGTGGTGAAGGGGGAAGTTTCGATGGTCACTAAGTCCAGATGCCCGGTGTACAGAAATCGTTAACATATCTCACAGCACAAGTCGGGAGACCTCGGCCAGTCCCCGGCAGCCCAGCGACCCGCGTGGGGCCGCGGCTCCGGGCCAGGTCGCCGCCCAGACGCGCACCGACGCGTGCACTCGCCGTTCGCTACTCCGCGGCCACGGCCACTCGCCCCGCCGCCCGGGAAAGCTCCACCGCTCGCCCCACCTCTCCGGTAAACAGCAACTCCCCCAGCGGGAGGACGCCCGCCCCGAGCGCCGCCTCCGCCTCCCCCAGCGCCGCGCACCATTTTCTGAGAGGAAGTATCGGGAGGCCGGGCCGGGCGCCCCGGTCTCTGGGCGCGCAGGGCGGACCCCGGCGCCGGCGGCCGGACCGGGCTTTCCTCCGCTTCCCGGTGTGCGGCGTGAGGCTACGAAGGGGCGGACATTAAGGACATAACGCGAGGGGGACGGAGAAACTGCGGCAGACGGCGCCTCCGCGATGCAGAGATCCCCACCGAGACGCCCGGAAGCCCCGCCGTCGGGCTCCGCCGGCGCCGCGC
>VBSM01003204.1:13885445-13905126 GCA_008086735.1 Cheirogaleus medius | reverse complement strand
AGAATTAATGATATACTTTTAATAGTTTTACAAGTCTCTTTAAGTTGATGCCTAGTGGCATTTAACAAGATTTTTATATTCAGTGTAAAAAGATTTAGAACATAAACTGACACTAAGTAATGAATGTAATTTCTCTGTGCCATGCAGAAAAGAAGTCAACTTTTTACACATCATCACTCCTAAATAGTTCTAATTAAAATCCAAACTGTTCCCATTTTTGTATCATTGTCATTCTTTGGCAAAAGATTCAAAATAGCCATGGGTTAGGAAACAACTGTTCAATCATGTTCTTTATTTTTGCAAAATAAATGTGTTTGTAAAAGGAATCTGCACTGTGCCTGGTTTATACTACATAAACAAAAATATTGTGACTTTTTTTGACTACTCCTAAAGCTTTGAGTTGCCGTTCAATCTCTTCATCGGAGATTGTAGCCTTTGAAGTAGAGGCAGATGGTAATAAGCTTCGAGCAGCTGACGGAGCTTTGGCCATCTTTCCAGAGATTTCAATTCCAATTTCATCAAGGACTTGATTCACAATATCCTGGCTTTCTTCTTCATCATCAGAGCCCTCAAAGATGTCATCAAGCGTATCATTGATCATTTCTTCAGTCATTTCCATTTTCATGTTTTCCTTCTGGAAATTCGGCATTGTTTGTAATGTTTTTTGTGGATCCATCTTCTTGTTAACTGCCTGCATTGTTTTTGCTGTGGTAGACATTGCTCCAGCCATCTTCATCTGGGAATTCATCACTTTTGTTTGTGTTGACATAGAAGTAACTTTTGAACTTACAGCAAAAGTTCTTGTTTTCTGTTTTCGTAGATGTACAAGCTGTTTGGCTAAAACTCGACAAGCTTCTTTATTACCAATCTTGGCCATTTTCTTAATTTCTAATTCCAGTTGTTTTTCTTGTTTCTCTAAAGCTGCTCGATCTCTGATTATAGCTCTCTGTGTACCTCGTAACTCTCGATTCTGTTCCTTTATTACATCATCCACGGTTTTCTTCTTGAAGAGGGACGCCATGGTCAGGGACCGCGCCCTGGCGGCCCGGCTCGGCCCAGTCCGGCCCGAGACAGGGAAGGGACAGGAGGAAAAGGACAGGCTCTTGGCGAGTTCGGGGTGGCGGAGCGAAGGGCCAGGGGGAGGAGGGCAGGGTCGCCAAGCAGGACCCGGCGAGGGCGTGTATCCGCAAAGCTCTATATTTCCTTTTTTTACCTAAAAATCCTGGGTATTTTTTTCATTGCAATACTTTTAATCTACTTAATTCTTTTTAATACTGCATAGTATTTCACAATTTCATAAGTTAACCTTTTCCAAAATAGTAGACATTTATTGTTTCTAATTATTCAGTATAACTGACAATGTTGCAGAAAACATTATGTATGTATGAACATCTTTGCACACATATGGTTACATCTGATAGATTTCTAGAAGCAGAATATCAGAACAAAGGATATAAGTATCTCAAATTTGATAAATATTGCCAAAATGATTCCAAAAAGATAGTACCAATTTACAATTGCTTTATTTAAAAAAAAAAAAGTTATGTCTCTTTTAGCTCCGTACCTTCATTTAACCATAATAACAAATTTCAGTATTAAAAAATAAATGTGAAGTGTATCTAAAACTCATCCACACTAACAATAATTCTGCAAAGTCAGCAATGTAACAACAGTGTACCTGACTGAAATTAACAATAGTGTATGACATTTCCTAAATACTTAAAAGTCCGATTTTACAACAGAAGCCTAGATATAAGAAAACAGTTTACAACAGAAAACAAGGTGAAACCATTCCCTTTCCCCTGCCCCTTGGTCCTAAATTCAAAGAATTTCTTATGAATTGAACTCTATGGATTTGTGAGTCACTCTGATTCAATATCAGTAGATAGCATAGAGTTTAGTTCTTCAAGGACCATTTTTAGAACCCTAGCAGCTAGCTGTTCCCATAGCCTACATGACAGGGAAGAGCCATAGCCTTCTATAATCTCAGCAAAAGTTTGAATTTCTGGAATGATCAGATATCACCCATAAGACCTGACTTGGTGTGAGAGCTTTATGTTCTGTATACTGGCTTCTGGGTGGTAAAGAGGGTAACATTTTCTCTATTTGCTAATTGCTCTATACAGTTTCACATAATTTAGTTTATAAATTTCTAACATTTTATCTTTCTGTGTTTTTGTTCTAATTTGCCTAAGAAATTCCCCTGAAACACTTTATCTGATAAGAGACCCCACACAAACACACACATTATGTTTGGACAAAATGTAACCTTTGAACACTTGCCTTAAGGCATTCCAGTAGGCGGTGGTTAGCTAACATTTAACCAACATTATCTTATTCATGTTTACAAGTAAAACTTCTTAAGATATAAAGTAATACAAAAATGCTAATATAAGTCAGATATAATACCAGCTATTAGGCGAATCTGGGCAGGTGGTCATTTTAATATCATTTTATCCCATGACAAATACAAAATCATAATCACTAACATGTTCCCTAATATAGAAACATCTGAAATTATACTGATTGAAAAAAGCCAATCTGAAAAGGTTACATACTATATGATTCCATTTCTATAACATTCTCAAAATGACAAAATTATAGAGATGAAGATGAGTGGGTGCCAGGGATTAGGAACAAGATGGGAAGATGTAGAGAGGGAGGGGAATGTCTATGACTATAAGGGAATAGCAAGGAGAATATTTGTGGTGATAAAACAGTTTTGTATCTTGATTATGGGGGCGGTTATATGAATCTACATATGATAAAACTGCATAGAACTTTAGATACACACAAGTGCATGTAAAAGTGGCAAAATCTGGCTGAGCACAGCTGTAATCCGAGCACTTTGGGAGGCTGAGGCAGGAGGATCACTTGAACCCAGTTGTTCGAGGCTACAGTGAGCTATGATGACACCACTATACTCCAGCCTCGTGACAGAGAGAGATGCTGTGTTAAAAAAAAAAAAATTCTGAAGATTTATGAATTGTACCAGTGTTAATTTCCTGGTTTGAATAGTGTATGTAATTATTAAGATGTCCCCGTTTTGGGAAACTGGGGAAGGGTACACAGGACCTCTTTGTATGATCTTTTAAACTTCTTGTAAATTTATAATTATTTTAAAATAAAATGATAAAAAAAAGAAACCTCGGCTGAGTGTTCCTTTCATAGTTGTTATTTGTTCAATAGTTAAGCAATGATAAATTTCAAAGGCTTAAGAAAAATGTTTTTGTTATTTGTTTAATAGTTAAGCAATGACAAACTTCAAAGGCTTAAGAAAAATGTTTGGGAGTACAATTCATATTTTTCAGGCTGTATCAACTTGGTAGGTTATAATAGCCAACACACACTGAGTCTGAGAGACTCTTCAGTCTGTTATGATGAACCTTTCTTCAAAGTCCCTCCCAACTATTTGAAGAGGTGGCATGAAAGTATCTCCTATCTGATCACTGACCTCTCAGCTACTGCGAATCACATCCATTTTCATCATCCAGAATCTGACTCTGATGTAATCATCTCTAATATGCCCAGTGCCTGGTATGGAGGACTCCTATATCTATCTACACTGAAGGTGCGGTCCCCATCACTTTCTGTAGTATGACTTGCCAGCCTATGCCAAAGTTGCATTGGATTTTTGGAGCACTTTCCAGAAGACAGGAGGATTTCTTTCCCCTGTCTTTTTATGGTACTATATCACCTAGGTCCCAGTGTCTCTCAGTTTTTTAATAAAACAGCCCTTTCTGGTTTTGCTCACGGAAAATCTTCCTTTAGGATTTAGGCATGAATCCATGGAAGCTAGGCCAGAGAACAATCTGATAATTACTAGTGTTCTAAGAATCATCATTGCCCTTAAGCACTGGCCTTTTGTCCTTAAAACTGGTGCCCCCCCACCCCCATTCTCTACCTTAGGATGAGTTCTTAACCTACAAGTCTCCTTGGCCCCACTTTGAAATAGATCTCTTAGATTCTAATGATAAATGCAATTTAAGGGGGAGTGGATCTCTTGGAAATAGAGATTATCTCACCTCTTCAGTGTATTTGTATCCTAGAGTGAATGCCGAACTCTGTTTAGTTTTGACATGAGACACTTCTGAGAGAGAGAGAGAGAGAGAGAGAGAGAGAACTAACAACTAACCTTATTTATCAGAGAATTAGAAAAAGGGCACTATTTGGGTTAGAGGAATTCCTCTGCCTGGGCAATAAACTGAATAACACTGTGTAGTGGTTAAGAGGATAATCTAGAGCCAGACTAGCTAGGTTAGAACCTTAATCTCCATCACTTACTAAAAGTATGAGTTGGAACAAGTTACCTAACCTCTCTGTACTTCGGCTTCCTGAACTATAAAGCGGGGATAATAACAGTAATTATTGAATAGTTTTTTTGAGAAGCTTAAATGAGTCAATACATAGAATGGTGTTTAGCACATGTAAGTGCTCAATATGTTTACATTTATTAATAATTATTTTGTATTATTGTTATGAGTTTACAAAACAGAAAACTTCCTTGAGAGCACAATTTGGGAATCATTTATTTAGTGTATACTGTGGAATGGGTGCTAGTCTACAAATTGTTACTTGTCCCTAAAAAGATAGGAATAGAGTAATAGAGTGTCTAGAAACTTTTATAGCAATCTTTGACAGAAAAATATTATTTCTGCTGAGTCTAATACTAAATAATTTGGATTAATATTCTGTATTTGTTTTTATTTCCATTATTTATAGTCTTACTCTAGGACTTTCTATATCAATATTCTGGCATACTTGTTTCATCTATAACTTTACCCACTCTCCACTACTCAGTTTGGTTTTTTTTTTGGGTAAAATTTGCATATGTTGAAATGCACAGATGTTAAGTCTATAATTTTTTAAAGGATACACTCATGTAACATCATACACTCTGGCCTGCTTTTAACATATTGACTGCCACACTAAAAAAATTTTTTTTTCCTTGGGGCCACGGTGTTTTATTATGAAAGTAGAATACAAACTTCGAAAACAAAAAGATCCTTTCTAATTTAATGAAAAATTTATTATTTTTTATTATTTTCTGTATGTGAGTTATATGCAATTAAGTTGAATTGTGAATATTAATTATAACAATAAGAACATCAACAAGATTTTCATGAACTAACTGCAGGATTTTGCCCAACGGGCCATCCATCACGTAACATACGTGCTACAGCATGGCAACTGTGTACCATGTGGCTCCCAAGGTAAAGAGATGTGTGAGTTACATTTTTCACAAGTCCCTGGGCTCAAAACTAGCGTGAGTTAAATACAACTCATATGGCAGTTAATGTGTTAAAGAAAATACTCTCCAGCATTGGCTTGAATAGTTTTCTTATAATGGGAAGTAAGTATTTGGAAACATAAAACTAAATTCTTATGTAACAGCATACTAAAATAGATTTAAAAGTTAAGTGTAAAAATTCCAAAACCAACTGAAATCCAAATGAACAGTTATTAATTTTGAAAGACAAAATTGTTTGGCTAAAAAAAATACACACTTTGTTCATAGCATGAATATAAGTGCTGACTCCTACAATGAAGGTTCTTTGGGGAATGGTACTCATTGATATTTGATACTGAAAATATTTAATAGCTGGTACTAAATGGGCACCAATCATTCAGAGCAATTTTGGCTGTAAACAACTGGCAGGGCCAAATCTATGTATGGTAGCTGAGTAGTAGCCGGGATATAACTTCACTACAGTAGGCTGCATGACAATGACTCTATTGTATCAAAAACTTTCTGTGTACAGTACCTTCATTTCTTAGCATGCATTGAAATCATTTGCTCTCTATCTGAATTAAATGCATCATTTACATACCAAGCCTCTCTGTTCTTTTCTCATTAGCTCAAGACAATCAAAGTGGCACTAATGTGTGATAAAGCAAATACAAATGTAGGCACTAAATTCACATGGCAGCACTTTGTTGTAAGATAGTTATCCACATGATCCAGAATATACCTATGTAAAGTTTTAACAATTATAAACACAAATGTGAAAGATTGAAACTTTTTTTGCAAAAGACCCTACCTTCATGAAGGTATTTACAGGCCCATTTAAGAAACATTTACCTGGAATAGTTTCTTGAACTTGACTCATTCTAATATCACCTCCAGGATTCTTCTTTTTTTTTTTTTTGGAGACAGAGTCTCACTCTGTTGTCTGGGCTAGAGTGCCGTGGTGTCAGCCTAACTCACAGCAACCTCAAATTCCTGGGCTCAAGCGATCCTTCTGCCTCAGCCTCCTGAGTAGCTGGGACTACAGGCATGCGACACCATGCCCGGCTAATTTTTTCTATATATTTTTAGTTGGCCAATTAATTTATTTCTATTTTTAGTAGAGACGGGGTCTCGCTCTTGCTCAGGCTGGTTTTGAACTGACCTTGAGCGATCCTCCCGCCTCAGCCTTCCAGAGTGCTAGGATTACAGCAGGATTCTTGCTCTATCCGTGTACCATCTTTACCCTTATTTACTTAACATTTTTCTTTAAATCACCTCACTTTTTTATGTAAATTACATATTTTAAAAGGAAACTTTATATAACTGTCATAAAAGGAAAACCAGTATCACCTTTCAGAAGAGCTGTCATGAATAAAAAGAAATACAATGAAAACAAAAAGCATTATTAAATTCTAACTAGATTCTGTTTTCTGCTGAAAGCTTTGGGCCAAAGGCCTCTCTCTCTCCTTTAGATAAAAAGGGTGATTACCAAGTGTTATGCATACTAGCACCAAAAGGAACATTTTCCTTTATTTCTGGATTTCTAAGAATTTCTATTTTTTTTCTTTTTAGAGACAAGGTCTTGCTGTGTCCCCCATGATGGAATGCAGTGGCTCAATCATAGCTCATTGCAGCCTCCAACTCCTGGGTTCAATCGATCCTCCCACCTCAGCCTCCCAAGTAACTGAGATTACAGGTGTGGGCCATGATGCCCAGCTAACTTTTTTATTTTTTGTAAAGAACGAGGTCTTGCTATGTTGCCCAGGCTGTTGTCAAACTCCTGGCCTCAAGCAATCCTCCAACCTCAGCCTCCCAAAGTGCTGGGATCACAGGCAGGAGCCACTGTATCTGGCCTTTTTAAAGAATTTCATCAGGTAGATGTTCAATTTAACACAAAGTAGTTGTTGAGTTTTAGCATTTGAGATTATCTTGATAACTGGCATATGATCTTGAGAATATCATATGGTTTTTCTCATTTCTTTTATTTTTTTAATTTTATTTATTTATTTATTTATTGTTTTAGAGACAAGCCAAAGTGCAGTGGCTATTACCACAGGCTTAACCATAGTGCACTACAGCACTGAACTCCTGGACTCAAGGGGTCCTCCTGCCTCAGCCTCCCAAGTACCTGGGACTACAGGCACATATTATGAGGTGTATCTCGCTCGTTCGTTCGTTCGTTCTTTCTTTCTTTCCTTCCCTTCCTTCCTTTCCTTCCCTTCCTTCCCTTCCTTCTTTCCTTCCTTCCTTTCTTTTCTTTCCTTTCCTTTCCCTTCCTTTTCTTTTCTTTTTTTTTCTTTCCCCTTTCCTCTCTTCTCTCCTCTCCTCTCCTTTCCTAGTCTTGCTCTGTCACCCCAGCTAGAGTGCAATGGCGTCATCATAGCTCACTGCAACCTCAAACTCCTGGGCACAAGTGATCCTCCTACCTCAGCCTCCTGAGTAGCTGGGACTAAAGGTGCACCGCCACGCTTGGCTAATTTTTTCTATTTTTTGTAGAGACAGAGTCTCGCTTTTGTTCAGGCTGTTCTCAAACTCCTGAGCTCAAGCAATCCTCCTGCCTTGGCCTCCCAGAATGCGAGGATTACAGGCATGAGCCACCACACCTGGCCTATGTAGTTCCTTCATTTTCCATGTTGTGTAGTATTTCTCTGAGAATAAGCCACAATTTATTCATTCTTGTGTTAATTAGTAATTGAGTTTTTCCAGTTTTTGCTATTGTTGTTTTGCTGTTATAATTTTCTATGAATTTTAAAAATATATAAACAGTTTATTTACTCTCAGTGCTCTACACCTAGAAACTTCTCTAGTAACAAGCTATAGAAATGATCCCTGAAAATACAGTCTTTCTATGAATATTTTTGGATCTGTCTCCTAAGGCACTTACAGAAACCTCAATAGGCTTTACAGTCTGTTATATGTCCAGAAGTGGAATTTCAGGGTCATAGAATTTGCCAGTCTTCATCTTTACTATGTTTTCAAGGTGATTTTTACAATTTTCTCTACCACTACCAAGTGCTGGAGAGCTCCCATTGCTTATATCCTCAATTGGTATTGTCTACCTTTTAAAATTTTGTCAACTAGTGGGTTTAAAATATCTTACGTGCTCTTGATTTTCATTTTCTTTTTGTTAATGCAATTAAATTTCATTTTACATTTTATTAGTCATTCATGAATCTCCTTCAATAAGTACCTTTTCACTTTTTTTTTTTTTGACACAAAGTCTCACTGTGTTGCCCAACTTGATCTCAAACTTCTGGCCTGAAGGGATCCACCCACCTCAGCCTCCCAAGTAGCTGGGATTACAGACATGAGCCACCACGCCCAGCTCCTTTTCATGTATTTTGCCCATTTTTTTTACTGTTTGACTATATATTCTTATTGATTTGCAGGAGTTGCACATACATACACACACACACACACAGACACAGACACACATTTTTTTTCTAATATATCTACAACAAATACCTTTTCCCAGTATGTGGGTTCTCTCTTTTTTTCTTTATGATGTCTTCTGATAAACAAAAATTCTTAATTTTAACAGAGTAAAATTTATCAATCTTTTTTTTGTTTATGTTTTGGGCCTTTTTTAAAGCTTCTATTAATTGTTACACCTTAGTTCCCCCCCCAAACAAGAAACAGGAACAAAAGATATGTGTTGTGGTTTGCACATGGTTTTTCCTCTCCAAAACTCATGTTTAAATTTTATTGCCATTGAGGCAGTGTTGAAAGTTGGGGCCTTTAAGAGATCATTAAGAGGAATTAATGCTCTTCTCGCTGGAGTGGGTTAATTATCACAGGAGTGGGTTAATTATCACAAGAGCAGGTTGTTATAAAAGCAAGTTAGGTTTTTTCAGCTTTCTCTTAGTCCCTCTCTCACCAGGTGATCTCTGTTGCTTTTCCACCATGCTATAAAGCAGCTCAAGGTCCCCACCAGATGCGGCTGCACAATCTTGGACTTCCCAGCTGACCATGAAAAAGGAGGTCAGACATACGTAGTCATGCCTCCCTTCTTAGAGATATCCGTCGTAAATCATTGACAGGCCTAAGGCTATACAACTGTGATCCCCAGACCCCAGGCTGTGGCCTACTACTAGTCTGTGGCCTATTAGGAAATGGGCCACATATCACCACCTGAGCTCCACACCGCCCCCCCATCCACTGACGATACCCCATTCCCCCACCCTCGGTCCATGGAAAAATTGTCTTCTATGAAACTGGTCCCTGGTGCCAAAAAAGTTGGGGACCACTGTTATACAAGACAAAGCTTAAACCACACCTGCAGGTCATCAGTTTACTTAAAAGATCACTTGAGTCTGGGCATATGTCTGGTATATGTCCAGTGGCTTGTCTCTGATTAACAGACTTCCTTATCTTAACTTAAAACATTTCTAAGCCTTTAGACAAAGCTTCATGTCTTTAATCAATTACAAATCAAAGAATCTTTAAATCCATCTATCACTGTAATGCCACACTTTGAGATGTTCTGCCTTTTCAAGCCAAAACCATGTATGCCTTCTATGCATTTATTTATGACTTTACATGTCATTCCTGTCTCTCTAAAATGTATAAAACCAAACTATAATCCAACCACAGTGATACCACTTGCTCAAGGCTTCTTGGATGTGGCTCTCTGGGCCATGGTCACACATATCCAGCTGGTAATAAACCTCTTCAAATTATTTTACAGAATTTAAGTTCTTTTCCATTGATAAGTTTCTTAGACTTTCTTTGTTTTTGATGACCTTGACAGTTTAAATGTGTACTGCTCAGATATTTTGTAAAAGGTCCTTTAACTGGAATCTTGTTTTTCTCATGATTAGACTAAGATTATAGGTTTTTTTGGGAGAAAGACTACAGAGATAAAGTGCCATTTTCATTGTATCATATTAAGGGTACATATTATCAAAAAGACTCATCATGGTTGATATTGACCTTGATCACCTGACTGAGTTAGTGTTTGTCAGTTTTATTCACTGTAAAGTTATTCTTCCTCTCCTTTCCATACTTTACTCTTTGGAAAGAAGTCATTATGCACAGCCCACACTTAAGGAATGGAGAGTTACACTCTACTTCCTTGAGTGGGCAGTATTTACATAAATTATTTAGAATTCTTCTGTACAAATGGTTTATCATTTCTCCCCCATTTATTTATATATTCAGTCATTTCATTATATCAGTATGGGTTCATGGATATTTTTTTTATACTTTGGTTATAACACAATACCACTTTATTTTGTTGTCCAAATTGTTCCAGCTTTGACCATTGGAAGCTCTTGTAGTTGACTTATGTGCTCCTTGGACATACCCCTGTTAATGTAGGGTTTTTTGGTTTCAGTTTTTGAGCACTTTATTACTTTATGGCTCTACAAGATGCTTCAGACTCATCTTATGTATTTTCTGCCCCAGTCCTAGAATCAGCTGTTTTGTTACCAAAAGTTCAGCACTTGACCCTGAGGCCACATAAGAATGAGGACAAATGGTTTGAGGAGAAGGAAAGGGAGATTTATTAATTTGCTGGCAAATGAGGAAAAGGCAGACTCACATTTTAAAGTACCATTTTCCTATCTATAAGCAGAAACCCTTTTAAAGAGGGTTTTCAGCTTCAGGCTATTTCTGTTTAACTATAGTTGATGGTTCTGGTCCATCCCATCTCCAGGGAAGACAATCTTGTGACAATCTCATGTCCACTGGACAATTCTGTTGAGCCATCTCCTGTGGTACAAGAAAACACAGAACAGTCCATGCCCTTCTGCCTAGCCTCCTGCAGATATGCAGGTTTTAATTCCCTAAAAGAGTTGGGGGCAGTGTTTTAAAGAGAGACAGCTCATAAAATATTTTACCCTTTTTTCAGGCCATTCCCTCTGTTATAATTTCTGAAGGAACTCTGGTTACTTTTATTAGAGTATAGTATTTGAAACCAAGATCTAAGTACTAGGTGTTCTCATTGCTACTGGAATTAAGATTTTTTTAAAGAAGATCTAGCCTGTCACATGATTTTTATCTTATAGTCAGGGCTTATTTGCTCTGCTCAGTTTACTTTGGTCAACAGTTGAAGATCTGCCTTGCTGGTCAGTGTTAATCCTTCAGCCTCCCTTTACTTCCAAGTTTCAGTCATGGGTCAGGAAACAGACCTGGAAGATAAAAATGTATGGCACATTGTCTCTTTTTCAGTTCTACTTTCCTTACCATATATAAATGGACCCCAAAGGTGTGTTTCTTAATTCTTCCATGGCTTACCCCATCCGATAGCTACCGGACCTTTAGGAACATCTTATTTACTTACTAAAAATGGCATTTAGTTACTATATGGAGGAAATGCTTGTCAAATCTCACTGCTTTCCTTGACTGGGTAAAAATTGGAAGGTATTCTTCATACTCTGAGACATAGGTTATGTCGTTTCTCTAGTTTCATTATAGTTGAAATTTCTTTTCTGGTTTTGGTTCATTTTTGTTCATTTTCCTAGACTGCTGTCTTCTGTGGAAATTATGTAACAATTAATGACTTTTATTACAATATTTCCACTCTTCTCAAGCAGCCATGGTTACTGTCCTTTCACCTGCCCTTAACATGATTCTCCCCTAACTTACCTAGCCTTAAGTAGTTTACTAACTTGTGATTTACCCTAATCTTTTCAAAGAAGTGGAGGTGAAAGGAACAGCTATGAGTAAGGCAGCAGGGTAAAAGGGACAACTCCCTTTCTTTTCCTTTTTCTCTTTTCTATTTATCCTGTTATATAATATAATTTCCTCCCTGACCTGAAGTTAGCCTACTATGCTTTATTTGCTTTTCCTGCCTTGGCATTCCATTTGTCTACAGGTATATGAAGTTGATAAATATTATAGATGCCTGTAATATTGTAACTGTTCTCATATAGGACAAAATAGTTCCTTTTCAGGTATCTCAGACCTCATCATTAATAGGAAATATAAATTTTATTTTGCAACTAGAACAAAGCCTTCACTTGGGCCACCAATTCAAACCTCTCATCTAAATCTTTTGACATATTTGTTTAACAAGGAGCCAAATAGATCAGTTAGAGTATATCTATTTTCTTTTTCCTGATTTACCCTTTGTTGAAATAATAGCCCCGTGCAAAAATCAGATCACAGTCTACAAGGTCAGTAGAAAAGTTCCTGGGATGCCAAACAACTGAATAGAGCTGTTGTACTCCCTTCTGAATATGGATCTGAAAAAATGTTTAACTGCAGATGATCCCACAGGCCACCAGTAAATGTTCAACCTTGAGCAGGCAAACATGGAAAAGGTCAGTAGCAGAAAAACAAAACAAAACAAGAAACCAAAAAACAATCTGTAAAGCTCTATGAGAATATGTTATTTATGTAACTGGAAAAGCAAATCTTCTCCCCACACCACCCCTGTGGGGGTGGAGGATTACTTGTTTCAGAGGATAATAAGTCCTCATATTGCCTCTCTTTTGCTGGAGCAGTGGGAGTATGAGACTTTAATCAAGAATTTAATTTAGTAGAAGGTAGTAGGAGGATGACACCTACAAAAATGTAATTGGCACAGAGTAAAGACGAGGTATTTCCAAAGCTTTATCTTTGGTGTAGCAAAGCAGTAGCCAGTAAGAGATGGCTCAATTGTGGGGCCTAATTCTTAAGCTAATTTCAAAAATCTTTTTTCTTTTTAATGCCTGGTTAGCCATAGTCTGAAAGTCTGAAAGCTAGAAGATATAACAGAACTGACATTGTTTGGCAAAATAAAATGCTATCTTTATAGAGAGCAAGGGTGAAGCTATGTTGATTATAGAAGAGTAAAATGTTTCTCTTTCTCAGGGTGGAAAGAGTACATGTACTCTCAGTACAGTACTGTTTCTCAGAATTAATGCCTGCCTTTGGGAGACGTGGGTGTGTTTGACATAATAGTTACTTACTGGACATCAGGAGGAATTAGGTGGAAATATCTCCAAGGGAACTGGACTTGGACTACCCACACTCACCCTAGACTTTCTAACTAAAGTCATATTCTAAACAGAATGAATAATTCAGACTTGAAAAATGTTTGGCTTGGGAAAGGAGGATGGATCCTGGTATGAGACCAACCTCTTTGAGTGGGGCCTGGGGCTGGTCCTGAAAAAGGAGGGGAGCTCTTAAAAGCAGTTTTAAAGAAGGAAATTTGAACAAAGGAGATGCTCGCAGAGAGAAAAGAAGATAGAAAGACAAGGGATTTGGGTATACTCAAGACCCTGCAATGGTTTATATTCTTTTGATACTTTTGTCTTGAGACAAGGTATCATTTAAGAGTTAGATCCAGCTGCATATAATAGAAAACTCAAAGTAACTACATAAAGTAGATGAAAATCTATTTCTCATGTAAAAGAAATCCAAAAGTAGGAGTTTCAGGACCAGTGTGGAGCTGTATGCTCATCAAAGACCCAGTCTCCTTTTAGTTCCATTGTGTGAGTATATGGCTTTTATTTTTAAGATCACAAAATGGCTGGGAGCTCTTTTTTAAAAATTGTATTTTATTTTTGTATTTCTTTTCTTTTCTTTTTTAATTTTTTGTTCATTTTTTTAGCATAAAAGATTGGCCACGTCTGTGGAATAAAATTTTTAAATGTTTAATTATTATGGGTGCATATTAGTTGTATATCTTACAGAAGCTCTGTAAAGAAACGTTCACAGAAGTCCTTAGCATCTTCCACTTATGTCTCAATAGCTGTAATTTGATCACATGGCCATGTCTAGTTGCAAGAGAGGCTAGGAGACACAGTGTTTTCACTAGATACGTTGCCACCTCTAATAATAGAGAGGTACTGTTAGTAAGAAGTAGGGAATGAGGAATGAGTAGGCCACTAGCAGTCTCTGACATAGTAGTTGTATAAAATTAAGATTTTTTTCTTAGGTAGTACTTACCTCAAATAAGCTTCAACTGTTTGGCAAAGAGTTTGTGGGAATGATTTAGTAAATAAAGCAATGGAGCAAAAAAGGGGAAATATAGCATGATCCCCGTACACACTCTACTAGTTTTGCTCATGCAAAGGAGAGTTGTTTCCTGATGAAACTGTTTTCTAGAATTCCAGGTGTACCTTGGAACAGTGGGAGTGTCAGAAAGCTAGGTGGAAGACTCAGCAGGGTTCTGAGACAACTGCCTATATAATATATAGGAGAAAGTTCACCTTTGGAGGAGCTGGGCAAAAGGGAAGCATAGTTCCCCTTATGGTTGCAAGATAGATACAGTTGTTCTAAGCAATACATCCGGAAATAACATCTAGAAGAAAGGCAGCAATCTGTTCTGTGACCTTTCCCTTAATGGGAGGAAACCTTTCCAAGAAGACTTCTCTGCATTTGCCACAACTGCATCTCATGCCCACTTGTTTTGTCTTTTTCTTTTTCTTTTTTTTTTTAGAGATAGTGTCTGGCTCTATCACTCAGGCTGGAGTGCAGTGGTGTGATCATAGCTCACTGCAGACTCCAACTCCTGGGCTCAAGGGATCCTCCTGCCTCAACCTCTCAAGAAGCTAGGACTACAGGTACTTACCATCATGCCCAGCTATCTTTAAAATTTCTGTGTAGACAGAGTCTCACTATGTTGTCCAGGCTGGTCTCAAACTCCTGGCCTCAAGCAATCCTCCCAAAGTGTTAGGATTATAAACATGAGCCACCATGCCCAGCCACATGCCCACTTCTAAACAAGACATTGACAAGGGGAATGGGATTATATTGGCCAAGGTCAGTGATCCCCAACCTTGGCTGCATATTAGAACTGAGAGGCTTTTAAAAATACTACTTCCTTTGTCTACTCCATACCAATTTCATTAGAATCCTTAGGAGTAAAACCCAGAATCAGAATTTTTTAAAGTTCCCTTAAGTCATTCCAATGTACAACAAGTTGAGAGCTACTGTGGCACCCCATGCAACAGCATTAGCATCACCTGGAAACTTGTTGGAACTACAGATTCTTTGAATCTACTGCCCATGACCTAATGAATCAGAAACTCTAGAGGTTGATTCCATTAGTCTGGTGCACACTAACATCTGTGGACCACTGACCTAAACTAATCAAGATTTTACCCTGTGCTGCAGTTATGGTTACCTTTTCTGAAACATGGATGAACACATTAGCAAGGAATCAGGAGTTGAAAAGGATGGGCAGGCAACCAATTGTCTCAGCTATAAGTATTCTCATTCACTTAAAACAAACAACAAAAGACAGCAAGCAAACAAAATTTAGTTTTAATTAATTTCAAGCTAACAGAAAAGTTGCAAGAAAATACAAGGAACTCTCATATACCTTTACTCCAAATGACCAATTGTTTAAACATTTTCCCAAATTTGTTTTAGCATCCTCTCTCTCTTTAGATAGATGATAGATAGATAGATATGCACACACATGCATACACACACACACTTTGTCCTCAACCATTTGGGAGTAGGTGTGTATTCATTTCCCTCTACCTGTTCATACTAAGAACACAGACATTCTCTTACATAACCCAGTACAGTTGTCAAAGCAGGAAATTTATTATTAATACAATACTTTAATCTCTAGTACATATTCCAATTTGTTGATTGTGCCAATAGTGCTCTTTATAGAAATTTTTTTTCTACACAGGAACCAGTGAGGGTTATGTGTTGCATTTAGTTGTTATTTTTTTTTAATCTGTTGCAGTTTCTCAGACTTTCTTTGTTTTAGTTTGTCTGTGACACTGACATTTTTGATTTCTCATTCCCCTCTGTGAAGGTGTAAACGACCAGGGCAATTTTGCCCTCCAGGAGACATTTGGCAATTTCTGGAGACATTTTTGGTTCCTAAAAGTGGAAGGGCTGGAGATGTTGGAGTGATGCTTGTACAACAGTGTGAATGCACTTAATGCCACTGAACTATACACTTAAATATGGTTAAAGTGGTAAATTTAGTTAGGTATATTTTATAACAATAAACAAAAAACTTTGAAGGGGAGTGCCAGTGGCATCTAGTGGATACAGGCCAGGAATGCTGCTAAACATACTGTAATGCACACGACAGCTTCCCACAACAAAGGAATAACAAAGGATTATTCAACCCAACACGTCAGTAGTGCCAAGGTTGAGAAATCCTGGTATAAATTATTAGCACAACCTTGCTAAAGGGTATTAAGTGTATATATCCACTGAGCAAACAGTCTCACTTCTAGAAATGTATTCTAGGGAAATATGATATGACTAATCAGAAATGATGTATGCACAAAGGCTTTTATTGCAAATACTATTTAAAATAGAGGCAAATTTGAAACTATGTAAATGTCTATTACAAAACAGCCAGGATTGGTGGCACACCTGTAGTCCCAACTACTTGTGAGGCTGAGGCAGGAGGATCAGTTGAGGCCAGGAGAGTACAGTCTGGGTAACAGAGAAAGACCCATCTCAAGAAAAAAAAAATATGTCTATCACAAACAAATTAATTTGGAATATATTCATACAAAGGAAAACTTTTTTAAAAAGTTAAAGTAGACTTTTAGGTGTAAACTTGGAAAGATGTCTATGATACACCACATAAACCAAAAACAGGTTTTAAAACAATATGGTATACATAGTCTCCCCTATGTTTAAAAACTATGAAAACTAATGTAAAGATTTCAAAGTCTTTAAGGATACGTGCCAAACTGTTAACAATGGTTATCTCTGAAGGGTGATATTACAGGGAAATTTTCACCTTCTCTAGCTTGTTGGAATCATGTATCATCAGAAAAATATAGATATGAAAATACAATGATGAGATTAATATCCAACAGTTAGTAATTAAATAATGACTGGAAGTAATTCATGGAGCCAGTAAAGGCACAGCTAGGAGTTCTTTGGGGAAGGTTTGTTACATTATTAGATGTAACTGCCACACCCTCAAACCCCAGGGATTTCTTAGGTGATTCTGAGGGTGAGCTATCTTGTAGGTGAAGGAAATAGAAATTTTCAAGAGATCCCTGACTCTCCCAAAGCCATTGAAAGCATCTGCTCTTAGTTACATTAGATTGTTGGCCTCTGACCATTAATTTGTAATGTTATATTTGACTGGAGACGTCTAAAATATCTTAAAAGGCAAGCTGGAAAATTACAATGGCAAATCATAATACCACTAAAGCAGTGTTTTTCAAACAGTAAGTTAAGATCCACTGAGTCATCAAACTTATTCAGTAAGTTATAATCAACTTTTTTAAAAAACAAAACAGATTAGAATAGAAAACCATGTTTTTATTGGGTCTAGATAAACAAATTTCTTTGTGTGTGTTGTGGTCAATAAATTTGGATGTTACTCAATTACACACTTTAGGAAAAGAAATTATTAATATTATGCAACTTACAGTTAAGGGTCCTTATTTGATAACTTAAGCTTAAAGTTGTTTTTGACATTGTGTCCTTTAATATTTTAATTTAATTGGGCATTTACAATCTCCTATATACTTGAAAATTACTTTTTAATAATGGAGAATTAAACTTCATAGACTTTATTTTATTTATTTATTGAGACAGAGTCTCACTCTGTTGCCCAGGCTAGAGTGCCATGGCGTCAGCCTAGCTCACAGCAACCTCAGACTGGCTCAAGCAATCCTTCTGCCTCAGCCTCTCAAGTAGCTAGGACTACAGGCATGCGCCACCATGCCCAAGTAATTTTTTCTATATATTTTTAGTTGTCCAGCTAATTTCTTTCTATTTTTAGTAGAGACGAGGTCTCACTCATGCTCAGGCTGGTCTCAAACTCCTGAGCTCAAACGATCTGCCCGCCTGGCCTCCCAGAGTGCTAGGATTACAGACGTGAGCCACTGGGCCCTCCCTTCATAGACTTTAGAAGTCACAAACAAGTAAAGATAACTTTGACCATTTTATAACTTTAAAAGCATTAATAATATAAAATGATTAGAGTATCACATTCTGCTTTAATGATACTAAGTATTATTTTCTTTAAGGAATTTAAAAGATATATTAATACCTCCTCTTACTTTCCTTTCTTGAGTAGTCCTATAGAGAACTTTGTTATATTTGCCTTAAACAATTATAATGTTATATCTTAATTATAATGTTATAATTATAATGTTATAATTATAATGTTATCTTAATTATAATGTTATATCTTAATGTTAACAAATTAACATTTTGCAGTATTATAAAAATTTCAGGCTGGGCGCGGCGGCTCACGCTTGTAATCCTAGCACTCTGAGAGGCTGAGGCGGGTGGATCGCTCAAGGTCAGGAGTTCAAGACCAGCCTGAGCAAGAGTGAGACCCCGTCTCTACTAAAAATAGAAAGAAAATTAATTGGCCAACTAAAAATATATATAGAAAAAAATTAGCCGGGCATGGTGGCACATGCCTGTAGTCCCGGCAACTCTGGAGGCTGAGGCAGAAGGATTGCTTGAGCCCAGGAGTTTGAGGTTGCCATGAGCTAGGCTGACGCCATGGCACTCTAGCCTGGGCAACAGAGTGAGACTCTGTCTCAAAAAAAAAAAAAAAATTCAATTTTGCAATAACAGTGCCACCTGGTGGTTATTCTAAACATGTTTTCATTACTGTTGGATATATACCCCAAAGTGGAATTGCTCTTTTTGCATGTGGATATCCAGTAGCTGGTAACTATGTTTAACTTGAGAGACTACCAAACTGTTTTCAAAGCTGCTGCACCCTCCCACAAGCAATGTATGAGGGTTCCAATTTTTTTACATCCTTTCCAACACTTGTTATTTTCCATATTTTTGATTATAGCCATCCTAGTGGGTTTACAGTGAAATCTCATTGTGGTTTTCATTTTCATTTCTGAGTAATGCTATTGAGCATCTTTCCACGTGCTTGTTGGCCACACATACACGCGTGCGCGCACACATACATTTTCTTTTTTTTAAGAGACAGGGTCTTGCTTTGTCACCAAGGCTAGAGTGCAGTGGTGTGATCACAGCTCAGACCACTGTAGCCTCAAACTCCTGGGCCCAGGTGATCCTCCTGCCTCAGCTGTCAGAGTAGCTAGGACTGCATGCGCATGCCACCAAGCCTGGCTGGTTTTTAAAAAAAATTTTTGTAGAGATGATATCTAGCTATATTGCTCAGGCTGGTATGGAACTCCTGGCCTCCAGCGATCCTCCCACCTTGGTCTCCCAAAGTGCTGGGATTACAGGTGTGAACCACCATGCCCAGCCCCATTAGTATGTCTTATTTGGAGAAATGTTTATACAGACCCTCTGCTCACTTTTTAAAAAATTTTTTTATTTTTTATTTCAGCATATTATGGGGGTACAAATGTTTAGGTTACGTGTGTTGCCTTTCCCTCCCCTTTTCCCCCAGAGTCAGAGCTTCAAGCGTGTCATTCCCCCAGATGGTGCGCATCACAATCATTGTGTATGTATATATCCATCCCCTCATCCCCTCTCCCATCTGCCGTTGCCCGATAAATGTTATTCGTATATGTCCACTTGGGTGTCGATCAGTTAATACCAATTTGCTGGTGAGTACATGTGGTGCTTATTTTT
>VBSM01003204.1:13860250-13885345 GCA_008086735.1 Cheirogaleus medius | reverse complement strand
CCTTAGGTTTAAGTCTGTTACCCAGTGTGAGTTGATTTTTGTGAGAGTTGAAAGTTGTGGATCCTGATTCAGTCTTCTACATGTGGCTATCCAGTTTTCCAAGCACCATTTATTGAATAAGGATTCTTTTCCCCAGTGTATGTTTTTTGATTTGCTCATCTTTCTGTTGCTGTATTGTAAGAGTTCATTATATATATTGAATACTGGAGCCTTATCAGATACATGATTTACAAATATTTTCTCCCCTTCTAAAGGTTGTCTTTTCACTTTCTGGATAGTGTCCTGTGATGCACAACAGTTTTTAATTCTGATGAAGTCCACTCTATCTTTTTTTCCTTTTGTTCATTGTGCTTTTTGTGTCACATCTCTAAGAATCCATTGGCAAATCCAAGGTCATGAAGACTTATCGTTGTGTTTTCTTCCAAGAGCTTTATAGTTTTAGATCTTCCATTTAGGTCTTTGATTTTGAATTTTTTTTGAAACAAGGTCTCACTCTGTCTCTAAGGCTAGAGTGCAGTGGCCTCATTATAGCTCACTGCAACCTAAAACTCTTGGGCTTAAGTGACTCTCCCGCCTCAGCCTCCCTAGCAACTAGGACTATAGGCATGCACCACCATGCCTGGCTAAGTTTTCTATTTTTTGTAGAGACTTATGCTTAGGCCCCATTTTGAATTAATTTTTGATAAGATATGAGGTGGGGGTTCAATATCATTCTTTTATGAATAAGAATATCCAGTGAATGGGAATATCCATGTGAATATCCAGTTGTCTGAACACCATTTGTTAAGTGGACTATTCCTGCCATTGAATGGTCTTAGCATGCTTTTTGAAAATCAACTGACCATAAATGTACGGTTTGATTTCTGGACTCTTAATTCTATTACATTTGTCTATATGTCTATCCCTATGCCAGTAAAACACTGGTTGTTATTTTTGTTTTTTAATTAATAAACTTTAGTTTTTAGAACAGTTTTTTAGGTTCACAGAAAAATTGAGCAGGAAATACAGAGTTTCATATCGTCCCTCCCCCACCATTAACATCCCTAATTAGTGTGGTAGATTTGATACAATCAATGAACCAACACTGGCACATCGTTATCAACCAAAGTCCATAGTTTACATTAGGTTCACTCTCTGTGTTGTGCATTCTTTGGGTATGGACAAATATATAATGACATATATATATAACATTATAGTATCAGGCAGAATAGTTTCATTGCTATAAAAATTCTCAGTTCTCTGCCTATTTGTACTAACTTCCTTCTAACCCCTGGCAACTACTGATCTTTTTTACTCTCTCCATAGTTTTGCCTTTTCTATAATATCATATAATTGGAATCATATATACAGTATGTACCCTTTTAGGATTGGCTTCTTTCACCTAGTACTATACAGATAAGTTTATGTTGTCTGGCTTGCTAGCTCATTTCTTTTTATCACTGAATAATATTCCATTGTGTGGATATACCACAGTTTGTTTATATATTTATAGTGTACAAGGTGATATTTTGATATATCTCTATATCGTGAAATTACTAAATTAAGCTAATTAATATATCTATCACTTCACAAACCTATCTTTTTATGTGGTGAGAATATTTAAGATTTAATCTGTTAGCAATTTTCAAGTATAGGCATACCTCAGAGATATTGTGAGTTTGGTTTCAGACCACTGCAATAAAATGAATATCTCCATAAAATGAGTCACACAAATTTTTGGTTTCCTGTGACATATAAAGGTTATGTTTATATTATGTTGTAGTCTATTAAGTGTGCAATAGCATTATTTCTTTAAAAAAAGTACTTTATTTCTAAAAATTTCTAATAATCATCTGAGCCTTCAGTGAGTTGTAATGTTTTGGCTGGTGGAGGGTCTTGCCTCATTGTTGGTGGCTGCTGACTGATCAGGCTGGTGCTTTCTGAAGGTTGAGGTGGCTTTGGCAATTTCTTAAAATAAGACAATAATGAAGTTTGCCACGTCGATTGGCTCTTCTTTCACAAAAGATTTTTCTGTGGCATGTGATGCTGTTTAAAAGCATTTTACCCACAGTAGAACTTCCTTCAAAATTAGAGTCGGTCCCCTCAAACCCTGCTGCTACTTTATCAACTAAGTTTATGTAATATTCTAAATCCTTTGTTGTCATTTCAACAATGTTCCCAGCATCTTCACCAGGAGTGAATTCCATCTGAAGAAACCACTTTCTTTGCTCCTCCATAAGAAGCAACTCCTCATCTGTTCAAGCTTTATCATGTGATTGCAGCAATTTAGTCACATCTTCAGGCTCCACTTTTAAATCTAATTCTCTTGTTATTTCACCCACATCTGCAGTTACTTCCTTCACTGAAGTCTTGAAGCCCTCAAAGTCCTTCATGAGGGTTGGAATCAACTTTTTCCAAACTTGTTAATGTTGATGTCACATTAATGTTGATATTGTGACCTCTTCCCATGAATCACAAATGTTCTTAATGCCATCTGGAATGGTGAATCCTTTCCAGAGGTTTTCAACTTACTTGGCCCAGATCCATCAAAGAAATCACTATCTATGGCAGCTATAGACTAATGAAATATGTATCTTAAATAAGATTTGAATGTCAAAATGATTCCTTGATCCATGGGCTACAGAGTGGACATTGTGTTAGTAAGCATGAAAACAATGTTCATCCCCTTGTACATCTCTATCAGAGTCCTTGGATGACCAGGTACATTGTTAATGAGCAATGATATTTGAAAGGAATCTTTTTTTCTCAGCAGTAAATCTTAACAATGGGCTTAAAATATTTAGGAAACCAACTGTAAACAGATGTGCTGTCATCTAGGCTTTTTGTCGCATTTATGGAGCACAGGCAGAGTAGATTTAGCATAATTCTTAAGGTCCCTAGGATTTTCAGAATGGTATAAACAAGCATTGGCTTCAACTTAAAGTCACTAGCTGCATTAGCCTCTAACAAGAGTCACCCTGTCCTTTGAAGCTTTGAAGCCAGATATTAACTTCTCCTCTCTAGCTGTGAAAGTCCTAGATGGCATCTTCTTGCAGTAGAGGCTGTTTCATCGACATTGATAATCTGTTATTTAGCGTAGTCATTTTCATCAATGATCTTAGCTAGATCTCTTGGATAGCTTGCTGAAGCTTCTCCATCAGAGCTTGCTGCTTCACCTTGTACTTTTATGTTATGGAGATGGCTTTTTTCCTTAAACCTCATGAACTAACCTCTGCTAGCTTCCAACTTTTCTTCTGCAGCTTCCTCACCTCTCTCAGGCTTCATAGAATTGAAGAGAGTCAATAATTAGCAATAAGACCATTTTTCTTTGTTACCATTTGTGTGTTCACTGGAGTAGCACATTTTACTTCCTTTATGAACTTCTTTGCATTCACAATTTAGCTAACTGGCACAAGAGGCCTAACTTTCAACCTATTTCAGCTTTCAACATGTCTTCCTTACTAAGCTTAATCATTTCTAACTTTTGATTTTAAGTGAGAGACATGCAACTCTTCCTTTCACTTGAACATTTAGAGGCCATTGTAGGTTTATTAATTGGCTTAATTTCAATATTGTTGTGTCTCAGGGAATAGGAAGGTCTG
This sequence comes from Cheirogaleus medius, assembly GCA_008086735.1. NCBI lineage: Eukaryota > Metazoa > Chordata > Mammalia > Primates > Cheirogaleidae > Cheirogaleus > Cheirogaleus medius. The sequence goes on along the minus strand of VBSM01003204.1, from coordinate 13,881,764 downwards.
AGGCGGGGGAGAGAGATTGGGTAACAGCCAGTGAAACAGCCAGAATACACACCATATTCATCAATTAAGTTCACCATCTCACATGGGCATGGTTTTTTATGCCCCCAAATAATTACAATAGTAATATCAAAAATCACTGATTATAGACCATCATAATAAAATAATAATAATAAAGTTTGAAATATTGTGATAATTACCAAAATGTGACACAGAGACACAAAGTGAGCATATACTATTGGGAAAATGACACCAATAGACTTGCTTGACATAAGGTTGTCACAAACCTTCAATTTGTAACAAACACAATATTTGTAAAGCACAATAAAGTGAAGCTCAATTAAATAAGATATGCTTGTACACAATGTATTACTACTAAGTCACTATGTTATATATTAGATTTCAGAACTTGTCTAACTGAAACTTTGTACCCTTTAACCAACATCTTCCCATTCCCCCACCCTCCCCTACCCTATCCCCTGGCAACTACCTATCTTCTTTCTTCTTCTATGTGTTCGACTTTTTTAGATTTCCCATGTAAGTGAGATCATGCAATATTTGCCTTTCTGTGTCTGGTTTATTTCACTTAGCATAACATCTTCCAGGCTATGTCATATTTTTTCTATCCATTCATCCATTGATGGATACTTAGGTTGATTCCATATCTTGGCTATTACGAATAATGCTGCAATGAACAATGGAGTGTAGATATGTCTTTGACAGACTAATTTCATTTCATTTGTATATAATATCTATAAACTCCTCTCTTAGAACTGCTTTTGCAGCATCTCATAAGTTTTGGTATGTTTCCATTTTCATTTGTCTAAAGATGTTTTTATTTCCCTTTTGATTTCTTCTTTCACTCATTTGTTATTCAGGAATGTGTTGTTTAATTTCCACATATTTGTGAATTTTCCAAATTTCTTCCTGTTATTAATTTCTAGTTTCATACCATTGTGTTTGGAAAAGATTTCTGAGCAAGCTTTCTTATGAGGACCATGGGTGGGCTTGCTGCTGGAGTCCTCAGGCAGGCTGACCTGGTGTCTGTGTCAGCAGGTCAGCAGGCCTGGAACCTGGGTCCTCCTGGGGTAGCCTGGAGCCTTTATGAGTCAGGCTTGGAGCCTGGGTCCACTGAGGTGAGCCTGCAGCTAGGATATGCTGGGGCAAGCCTGGATCCTGGGCCCACAGGGGCTAGCAGGGTGCCAGTGTCCATTGGGCTGGACATGTCAACTGTGTTCACCAGCTTGAGCCTAAAGCCTGAGTCTACAAGGATGGGCCTGGGTCCTAGGTCCATGGGGGCCAGTCTGCAGCCTGGGTCCACAGATATTGTCCTGGAGCCTGAGTATGCCACAGCTAGCCTGGTGCCAGGGTATACGGGGGCAAGCCTGGACCCTGGATCCATTGGAGACTAGGGCTATGAGGACTGGCCTGGAGTCTAGAGTCAGGCTGGTACTGGGACAGAGCTAGTGCCTGGGTCCATGGGTGCTGGTCTGGAGTCTGGATCTGTAGATACTTGCCTGGTGCTGGGGCCCAACTGAAGCTAGGAGCCTCAGGGGCTGGCCTAGAACTGGGGCAGGACTGAACCCTGGGGTCTCAGGGACTGGCCTGGAGCTGGGAACCATAGGTGCCAGCCTGGCACTGAGGCAGGCCTAAAAATTGGACCCATGGGTGCTGGCCTGGGGTTTAGAGCTGGAGGAGCCAGTCTGGCACTAGCATGGGTCTGAAGACTGGGGCAGAGGAGCCAGCCTTGAGCCTAGGACCACAGGGCCTGGCCTGGCATTGAGGTAGGCCTAGGGGCTGGGTCCATGGGTGCCAGCCTGTACCCTGGGGCTGTGGCAAAGTTGGGTACTCACTTTACTCTCTTTCTCTTACTTGGAGGGTATCTCTCTGTGCTGTAGTGTACAGGCTTAGGGCAGGGGTGACACTGTTAATGGGAAACTGCCCTTCCTACCCTCTTCAATGTGTCTTTTATTTTCTTTTCTCTCTTTTTTTTTCAAACAGAGTCTCTCTCTGTCACCCCGGGTAGAGTGCAGGGGCATTGTCATAGCTCACTGCAACCGCAAACTCCTGGGCTCATGCAATCCTCCTGCCTCAGCCTCCCAAGTAGCTGGGACTGCAGGCACATGCCACCATGCCCGGCTAATTTTTCGATTTTTAGTAGAGACAGGTCTCGCTCTTGCTCAGGCTGGTCTCGAACTCTGGAGCTCAAGGAATCCTCCCGCTTCAGCCTCCCAGAGTGCTAGGATTATAGGTGTGGGCCACTGTGCCTGGCCGGAATTTTGATAGGGATTATATTAAATACGTAGATTCAGGAGTATTGTAATGTTGACAATTTTAAGTCTTTCAATCCATGAACATGAACATGGAATGCCTTTCTATTTATTTAGATTTTCTTTAGTTTCTTTTAGTAATATGTTTTATAATTTTTGGTATACAAGTCTTTCACTTCTTTGGTTCAATTTATTCCTAAGTATTTTATTAATTTTGATGCTATTGTAAATTGAATTGATGTATTAATTTCCTTTTTGGATTATTTATTACTAGCATACAGAAATAAAGTTGAATTTTTAATACTCTGTATCCTATAAACTCACTGAATTCATTTATTAGCTCTAAGAGGGTTTTTTTGTGTATTTCTTAGGATTTTCTAGATACAAGATCATGTCATCTGCAAAGAGAGATAGTTTTACTTCTTCCTTTCCAGTCTGGATGCTTTTTCTTTCTTTTCTTTGCCTAATCATCCTGGCTAGAACCCCCAGTACAATGTTGAATATAAGTGGCAAAAATAGACATCCTTGTCTTGCCCAACTACTTTTGGAATAACAACTGAAGTGATCATATAAGTCATTTCCTAAAGACTGCTATTATCCCCAAACTCTGTGGTTAACACTTATTATCCAGATTTAACCATTTCTTACTGCTAGTCTCCTTGATGTCACATTGTATGTCCTTAACCTACTACTTGCTGCCATAGTTTCTAAATACTGAGTTACTCCTACTAACTGCACTTGGATTTTTTACCTGAACTCTCAATATGTCTGATTGCTTCTACTTAATTAAGACTGCTATAAGAGGTTGGTGGATGTTTGACATGAAAAGACATAAAAATACCACCTTGGAGAATACAAAATAAACATATTGGAGAACTCAGCTTCACGAATCTTTCAAGAACTTTGGTGTATTTCTCAATTTAAAAATCAGTTTTGCTTCCAAAACCCAAAGAAAATGAGAACTGGAGAAGCTTTTGGTAGTTTGTTTTTTTGCCCAGATCCCACTGGTGCTCAAGCTAATTACCAAACTTATACCTTAATTTCTTAGTTCACACTTCATTCTTCATTGCTTAGGCACTGCTCTCTAAAGCACAACTGTATAAAGGTGGCTGGGTCTTGAAGAGTTTCCTGCATCAAGCCACATTTTGTTTAAAATTAGCCTTCTTCCATAATTTTTTTTTTAGAGACAGGGTCTCCTTCTGTCACCTAAGCTGGAGTGCAGTGGCATGATCACAGCTCACAGTAACCTCAAACTCCTGGGCTAAAAATCATTCCATCTCAGCCTCCTGAGTATCTGGGACTATAGTCACATGCCACCATGACTCACTAATTTTTAAAATTTTGCAGAGATGGGGGTCTCACTATGTTGCCCAGGCTGGTCTTGAACTCCTGGGCTCAAACAATCCTCCCACCTCAGCCTCCCAAAGCACTGGGATAACACGTGTGAGCCACTGTGCCTAGCCAAAATTAACCATTTTAAAGTGAATATTTCAGTGACATTTAGTATATTTAATATCTTGTGCAACCACTACCTCTATCTAGTTCCATTTTCATCACCCCAAAATGAAACCCTCTACCCATTAAGCAGTTACTCTCCATTACTCCCTCCCCTTACCCACTGGCAACCACAAATATGCCTTCTGTCTCTACAGATTCACTTTTTATGGACATTTCTTATAAATCAGGGGTCCCCAATGTATGGTGAATTGTCTATTTCATTATATATTACAAGGTAATAATACTAGAAATAAAGTGCACAATAAATGTAATGCACTTGAATCATCCTGAAACCAACTCCCCCTCCCTGGTCCATGGAAAAATTGTCTTCCATGAAAACAGTTCCTGGTGCCAAAAAGGTTGGGGACTACTGATATAAATGGAATCATACTTGACTTTTTGTGCCTGCCTTTTTTCACTCAGCACAATGTTTTTGAGGTTCATCCATATTATAGCATGTATTGGTACTTCATTTTTATGGCTAAATAATATTTCATTGAATGCATATACCACATTTTATTTATCTATTCATCAGTTGATGGACATTTGGGTTGCTTACACCTTTTGGCTATTATGAATAATGCTTCCATGAACATCTATATACTTCCTTGAATTTGTGTAAAGCCCCAAGTATGAGACTTGATGTCCTATGTCTTTAAGTTAATTTTACTTCAGGGGCTTGTTGTTTTATCTGCCACTGGGCATTTGTTAGAACCTCCACAAAAGATCTAACTTAAAATCTCAGAGAGAATGGGCTGGACACTGATCTCTTTTTTCCTCCCTAGTTCCCGAGTTCCTCAAGCAAATAGGTGTTCAACCTGCCTAGAACACTACATACTAAGGAAAGAAGCCTATGACCCTTTTCTTTCCAGAATTATGAGTGTCAATTTATTTGCTGTATATTTACACAACTTAGATGACCTATGGGAGGTAGGTAACGCAATGCCATTACTTCCCCATTGTTCATGTCTACTTGTAACTCTGGCCATGGCTGACTCTGACTTAGGGGTTGAAACATTTTACTGGAGTGTCTCTCTTAGTATTTTAAACTTGAAAAGATACACAGATAGGTGAAGCCATCATGTGACAGTATTCTAGAAAGATCATGCTGCTAAGGACTGTGGAACTACCCTGGTTCCCACTGTCAGGCTTACTAGTTGTTCAACTGGTATGGGAGAATGTAGCCAGTAGTCAAGGAAATATGTAGTATTTTGAGATCGTTTTATCAAGCTGAGATGGGGTAAAACTAGCAAGACTTATCTGGCTTTCATGATATCTAGCTTTCAAGCCATTCCTTTTCACCTTTTCACCGGATTTTTTTTTTTTGCCAATTTCTTTAAAAATTTTTCCCCAGATCTTCCTTTCATTTCACACTATACAATCTCCTTGGGAGGAACAGGATGAATAATGATTCCCGAAGACATCAGGTCCTAGATATAAATGTTACCTTATGCAGAAAGAGGGTTTTTGCATATGTGATAAAATTAATATTTTGAGATGGGGAGATTATCCTGAATTATCTGGTTGGGCCCTAAATGCTGTCACGTGTATCTTTTGAAGAGGAAGGGAGAGGAATATTTGACATACGTAGAGAGAAGGTAATGTGAAGATGAAACAGATTTGAAGATGCAGGCCTTGAACATGGGAATGATGCAGACACAAGCCCAGCAATGCTGATAGCCACCAGAAGCTGGAAGGGACAAGGAATCAATTCTCCTTTAGAGCCTCCAGAGGGAGTACAGCCCTGCTGACACCTTGATTACAGTCCAGTGAAACTGATTCCAGTCTTCTGGCCTCCATAACTATAAGAGAATACATTTCTCTTATTTTAAGCCACCAAGTCTGTGATGTACAGCAGTCACAGGAAACATGTATTGGAAACTCATCCATACTCTTCAAAACCTATATGGTAAAGACCACCAAATCTGTTATCTCCAGCTCTAATATCTGATGTGCTTGCTCACAGTTGCTTACCAATATCTTTATTTCAGTGTCCCATAGAGTCTTAGTCTGTTTTATGTTGCTATACAAGAATACCTGAGACTGGGTCATTTATGAAGAAGAGAGGTTTATTTGGCTCATTATTCTGCAGGCTGGGAAGTTCAAGAAGCATGGTGCTGGCACCTACGCAGCTTATGGTGAGGGCCTCATGCTATTTCCACTCATGGCAAAAAAGCAGAAAGGGAATGAGTGTGTGTAAAGAGATCACATGGTGAGAGAAGAAGCAAGAGAAAACTGAGGAAGCCAGATTCTTTTTAAAATCCCACCTCATTACCAAGAGTCCACTGTATCTGACAAATATATACACCTTTCAGAAAACACTCCCAAGGGTGAATGGAGAGTAAGTTTTCCCACCTAATATATAGTTCCTATCAACACTCTTTCTAAGAAAAACACTTAACATTTACAAATCTAAAAAACACACTGGCTACTCATCATGCCTCCCACGTAGGCACCAGAGACCTTTTCCTTTTTGTTCTGCTGTCTCTCACGTGATTGGCAATCAGTAGGTAAGTAAACCCAACCAGAGTCTCTAAAGACCATACCATGACTTATAAATTCAAATGCATATGGGAGATGAGCAGATGATACACATGAGTAAATAGAGCCATTGAGGGCCTGCAATAATTGGGAGAGTACATACCCCATCTCCAGACTAGTTTCTTTAACTTGTCTCTATATAACAATCTCCTCAGCATCCTGTTCTACCCCTGTAAAAGTGTCCCTTCAAACATGTCACAGTCTTTAGTTCTTTAGCGTAGCTGAATAATGTCCACGGTATAATCCCCAAAGCGAAATTGAATCCCAGAAGTGACCTCTTTTCAGCAGTAAAAATTTCCTCTTCCAAATTTGGCTTTTGTTGCCAAGATAACGGTCAAAAATAGGAAAACTAGAGTTTACTATGAATTCTTCAGCGCGACTTCTGCAAAAAGCTCAGTTCCAAGAAGCTACCCCTTAACACAAACTATTAATATCTATGGTAGGGACAGAAAAACAAGTGAGAAGTAATGGAAATCAGAAAAACAGAAAGGAGAAAACAGTTATAGAAAAACAGTAAGGAGGAAATGGTTGCAGAAAAATAGAGAACAGTTATTTCAGTCTTGAGGAATGGGGTAATTAGGCCATTGAACACTGACCACCAGTGAGAGAATGGAAATGGAACTTTCCCCACAGTACCTATAAAATAACCTTTAACTCATGTCCAAACATAGAAAGGAATTTAGTCCTAATTATTACCTAAACATAAAGCATATAAAAAGAGAAACAGAAGTAGCCAGCGTCTTCTCCACTCGCAGAGACAGACCCCGTTTCCCCTTAAGAAATGTACTTTCGCTTTGCACCCTTTAACTTTCCTTACAATAAATTCTTCACACATATTTGCTGAGTGTCTGTCATTTCTCCCCATCACGCGTGCCAAGGCTAGCGATTCCTCTAAGCCAGGAGCCCAAGAACTGGGGCAACACTTCAACGTCCAGCCGTGAACTGAACTGTGACACCTAGCGATGCTCGAAGTCAGGCTGGCTTTAGTCCAGATTCGGTGGGAGAGTGGAAATGCGACGCCGGGCGGCTTCAGGCAGAAAGTCAACCGTTCCTAAGGGGGGCCTCCGAGAGAGCGCCAGCGGCCGGACTGCCGCCTGGGCGTTGGGGGAGAAGACCGAGAGCCAAGGCACCCCACAGGTCAGGGCCTGCCGAGAAGTCGGTCCCTAGCGCACTATTCCTAGCACACTGGCCCGGAGCTGGCGCTGGAACAGAGTGGCGCTAGAAGGAACCCCACTTAGAGGCCGGGAAAAGGCATACGTAACGGGTGACGCTCTCCACAAGCCAGACGCCGGCGGCGGACCGATTGTCACCGTACGGCCCCGTAAGAGGGGCGGGGCGGAGTCGCCCCTCAGGGCACTTGAGCTGAGAGCCGCTTTCCATGGCCCAGGCCCGGGTGGCGGAAACCAACGCCGATCGCCGGATGCCCACCGCGTGCGCAGGCGCACTCAGCGATCTCCGGCTTCATTGAGCACCCACTCCCGCGCAGGCCTCGGGGCGGGGCCTCGGGGGGCGGGCCCTCGGGGCGGGGCTAAATGCGCAGGGAAGGGCCGCTTTTCTCTCTCGCGGCCGCCACGTCCTCTGGTGTACTAAAGTCATGTTACCCAACACCGGGTAAGTGGACGGGGGTCTCGCGGGGAGAGACCCAGCCTGGCGGAGTGCGCGGCCTGGTGGCACCGCGGTGGCTCGCCCGGAAAGGCTCGGCCGGGGCGGTGGGAGGGTCGGCGAAGCTGCCTGGCGCGCTCTGAGCTCGCGCGCGGTAGACGCTGTGTACCGAGAATCTGCGGTAACGCGTGAAAAGTCACCCAAAGTTGTGTCCTGCAGGGTGGCAGCAGTGTAAAAACCTTCCGCAGGTAAAGGGTCGAGAGTGGGTTACCGCGCTGCTAGCGCTGGCCCTGCCCTGAGTTCAGCGATGGCTGTGTGACAAGCCGAAAGCGCGTAAGTTCTAGGTGAAAGGTCACTGGAACCGCTCCTGAACTTAGCGAGTTGCCACTTGTTCCGAATGCTCAATTCTGGAATAATAAAATAATAGAGTGTTTAAAAAGTGATTTCCAAATTAGTAACAAACTAAACTGATCTTAAAATAGGAGTATCATTTGGGGATTTTTTTCACCTTAAAAATTCAATGTGGTGAAGTACACATAAAATTTGCCATTGTAACCATTTTTAAGTGTACAGTTTAGTAATGTTAAGTATATTCATATCGTTTTGCAGTCTATCTCTAGAACTTTTTCACCTGTAAAACTGAAACTCTGTGTGCATTAAACAACTCCCCATTTTCCCCTTACCCCTAGCCCCTGTCAACCACCATTCTACTTTCTGTACTTTCTGTTTATGTAGATAGAGTATTGGTATCTCGAGCTGAATGAGGAGTTGTCAAATTGTGTAATTTGCCTGAAACATACAGGCAAATAGCCAAAAGACTTAAAACAGTTCAAAAGGGTATAAGGTAAAAATTGAGGCCCCCCACCCTTAAAATCCAGTACCTTAGTTACTTTCTGGTATGTTTTCATTCTATGCATTTATAACATATTTTGTGTACCACTCAAACACACACACCATGGTAAAAAAATAGTAGCAAACTCTATCTCTATTTTTGACCATGCTACTTTTACTTAATATGTCTTAGGACAGACTTTTTTTTTAGAGACTAGGTCTCTCTATGTTGTCCAGGTTGGTCTCTGGCCTCCACTCCTACACTCAAATGATCCTCCTCCCTCAGCCTTCAGAGTAGCTGGGACTACAGCCCACTGCTCCCAGGGAGATGCATCTTTAGTACATGTAGATCTTCCTCCTCCTCTTAAATGGTTGCATAATGTTTATTCTGTTACAACTTGAATATCCATTATCTGAAATTCTTGGAACCAGAAGTGTTTTTGGATTTCAGAGTTTTAGATTTGAGATGCTCAACCTGTAAATGGATGTACCTTTATTTGTTTAACCTGTTCTCTATTGTTGGATACCAGATTGTTTCTAGTTTGTTGTTGTTGTTGTTACTCTGTCTTCTATGATTATACTCATATTTATCTGTTTGCACATATGTGAGTGTATCTGTAGGATAAAATCCTGGAAGTGAAATTGCTGGATCAAAGAGTATATTCACTGTAAATTTTAGTAGATATTGCCAGATGACCCTCCAAAAGAGTTGCACACCAAAAAGATTAAAAGAGATTTCCTAATCCAACATGTTGGCAAACAGCAAAATATTTAATAATAAAACTCTAATTAGAGAAAAAAATGGCACCTTACTGTAGTTAAAATTTGCATTTAATAGCCAGGCGAGGTGGCTCACGCCTGTAATCCTAGCACTCTGGAAGGCCAAGACAGGAGGATCACTTGAGGTCAGGAGTTTGAGACCAGCTTGAGTAAGAGTGAGACCCCGTCTCTATTATACATAGAAAGAAATTAATTGGCCAACTAAAAATACAGAAAAAAAAAATTAGCCAGGCATGGTGACACATGCCTGTAGTCCCAGCTACTTGGGAGGCTGAGACAGAAGGATCGCTTAAGCCCAGGAGTTTGAGGTTGCTGTGAGCTAGGCTGACGCCATGGCACTCTAGCCTGGGCAACAGAGTGAGACTCTGTCTCAAAAAAAAAAAAAAAAAAAAAAAAATTTGCATTTATTTCATCACAAGTGTGAAGGAGGATCTCTTTATATATTTAAACCACGGGATGGCCAGGGGCGGTGGCTCCTGCCTATAATCTTAGCACTCCGAGAGGCTGAGGCTGGAGGATCACTTGAGCTCAGGAGTTTGAGACCAGCCTGAGCAAAAGCAAGATGCTATCTCTACTAAAAAACTAGAAAAATTAGCTGGGTGTGGTGACGTGTGCCTATAATCCCAGCTACTCCAGAGGCTGAGGCAGGAGGATCACTTGATCCCAGGAGTTTGAGATTGCTGTGAGCTAGGCTGATGCCACGGCACTCTAGCCAGGTGACAGAGCAAGACTCCATCTCAAAAAATAAATAAATAAAATAAAATAAATAAATCAGGGGTAATTTGACCTCTAGAGGACATTTGGTAATATCTGAGAACATTTTTGATTGTCACAGTTGAATGGGGATGCTAACGGCATCTAGTGAGTACAGTCCAGGGATGCTGATAAACATCCTGCAATGCAGAGGCAGCCCCCTACACCAAAGAATTATCTAGTCCAAAATGTCAATAGTGTAGAGGTTGAGAAACCCTAGTTTAAAGTCATCTGTGTATCTTTTTATTTACCTGGATTAACCAATGAAGTTTTTGATCAATCTCTGAGGGCTCTATATATTTAAAAAATTTGTCCTTTATCATGTGTGTTACAAATATTTTTTACACTTTTTTGTGTTGCATCTTGACTTTGATTATACTGTTTGTTTAACGTGAAGAAATGTGTTTATGAAGCCAGAGTTATCAATCTTTTAAGGCAGGGGTCCTCAAACTTTTTAAACGGGGGGCCAGTTCACTGTCCCTCAGACCGTTGGAGGGCCAGACTATAGTTTAAAAAAAAAACTATGAACAAATTCCTATGCACACTGCACATATCTTATTTTGAAGTAAAAAAACAAAACGTGCAGAAACACCCGGTGAGCCGGATAAATGTCCTTGGCGGGCCGCATGTGGTCCGCGGGCCATAGTTTGAGGACCCCTGTTTTAAGGCTTAAAAGCCTTTTTTGTGATAAGCCTATAAGTCCATCTTAAACCAGGATCTTTTTTTAATTGGTGTTCTTCTAGTATTTTTATGGTCTTATATTTATATAAGATATATATTTTATATATTTTTTGCACTCAGATTTTTTTTATTCACCTGAGATTTATTTTGTTGTAGGAAGTAAGGAAACCCACTTGATTTTGGTTCAGATGGCTGCCCATTTGTGCCAGCAGCATTGACCTAATAGTTAACCCTTTCTCTTCTGTTAGAAATTCTACCTCTATCATATGTTAAATTCTTGTATGTATAGAGGTCTGTTTCTGGACTTTCTGTTCTGACACTTTGATCTATTTATGCACCTACCAGACTATTTTAATTGCTCTAGATTTATAAAATGTATTAGTGGCTGGGAAGGGTAGTTCCCACCTCATCTGGATTATTTTTTCAGAATTTTCCTGGTTATTCTTGGGTGTTTATTTTTCCAAATGAACTTTAAAATAGTTTGTATAGTTTTAAAAAAATAATTGTTCCTTTTAAAAATAGTTAACAAAAATTTCATCACATGTACCTGATGTTGACATACTAGGGAATTTTAGTAAATTCAAGTGTAAGTAAGCTCTGCATTAGCAAGTTTTAGCCATCTATCAATATTACTGAGAAATTTGGAACCTTGCTTTGAAGTGCTCTTGCCTTCTATATTCTGGTACTAATGCTTTGGAGCAGGATTTCTGTATATGGTAGTAGTACACATCCAGGATACCTTTGTCTTTTTTCCTGACAGTAGCAGAAACTCTGAGTGAGGAAGAAAATGCCCTTTATCCTACTGGGAATCGATCCAACTATACCAAAGGCAAAGGGATAGGGCTTTAGTAATAGTTGTGACATTTTCTTATAAATACTAACATTAAAAACCACTTTAATATTCTATGTATACTACTTTTTGTGTAAAAAAAGGGAAAATTATACATACACATAGAGTGTATTTTATATATATATATATGTATGTATGTGTGTGTGTTTTGCATGTTTTTGAAAAAAATACAAAAAGGAAAAACCAGAAATTAATGAAGCTGGTCACCTACAGGTAGGTAAGAGGTCAGACTTCTTTGAGTGTACATTTTTTTAAATTTATTTTTTTATAGATAAGTTCTGACTCTGTTACCCAGGCTGGTGTGCAGTGGCAGGATCGTAGCTCACTGCAGCCTCAAACTCCTGCCTCAGCCTCCTGAGTAGCTGGGACTACAGACACATGCCACCACGCCTGGCTGTTTTTAAAAATTTTTTGTAGAAATGCTGTCTTGCTATGTTGACCAGGCTGGTCTCAAACTTCTGGCTTCAAGTGATTCTTCCACCTTGGCCTCCCCAAGGGCTGGGATTTCAGGCGTAAGCAAGCCACTGCACCTGGCCACTGAGTGTACATTTTTATGAAATGTTGACTTTGCACCATGTACATATTTTATAATATCCCTCACCAAAGATGAGAGGACAGAAAAAATAAAACTGAATGCCAGATGAACTTAACTATGTATTAAACTTACCAGATAAATATACAGAGAAAAAGAACTCTGTGCAAGTAATTTTTAACATAGTAACTTGTACACTTTTAGATGGACTTGTTTTAAAGACAAAAAGAAGTGCAAAAGAATCCTGACCTTTACTTAGTAGATTTATTATTGGTAGTGGTAATAGTGTAGTAATTCAAATACTATTGTATGGTATAGTATATACCTACCTCTTGTTGCTCTCCTCTTTAACAGAAGAACAGATGGGATTCTTTCGCTCTTGTCATGGGTGAGAGCATGTTATCGGATCCTGGAAAGTCTTTTTATATTTCTTTTTTCCTTTCCTTTCCTTTCCCCTTTCCCCTTTCCTTTCCCCTTTCCTTTCTTTTCTCCTCTCCTTTCCTTTTTTTGAGACAGTCTCTGTCGCCCCAGCTAGAATGCAGTGGTGTCATCATGGCTCACTGTAACCTTAAACTCCTGTGCTCAAGCAATCCTCTTGGTGGTACAGGCATGTGCCACCAGGCCTGGCTAATTTTTCTATTTTTTTTTTTTTTGTAGAAATGTGTTCTCACTCTTGCTCAGGCTGGTCTCGAACTGCTGACCTCAAGGATCTTCCCAATTTGGCTTCCCAGTGTGCTAGGATTACAGGCGTGAGCCACCATGCCCAGCCCTTTTTTTTTTTTTTTTTGCTATACATATATCTTTGTTATTTTTTTAAATTTCAATGCTATTTGAGTCAAAGTTATAAGTGTGCCCATGTTCCAGATAGTGTGATTATGAATTTACCCATCCCTTCCTCCTGTTAGGTATGAATTGACCCATCTCCTCCTCTACCTCCTACCTGCTTGATTTCTGATGAATGTTATTTCCATATGTGCACATAAATGTTGTTAGATTAGTTCCAATTTGGTCCAATGGTCAGTACATGTGGTGTTTGTTTTTCCATTCTTGTGATACTTCACTTAGAAGAATGGTCTCCAGTTTCATCCAGCTTAATACAAGAGGTATTAATTCATCATTTTTTTTAATGGCTGAGTAGTACTCTGTGGTATACATATACCACATTTTATTAATCCACTTATGTATTGATGGGCACTTGGGTTGTTTACACATCTTTGCAATTGTGAATTGTGCTGCTGTAAACATTTTTTTATAGAATGTCTTTTTTTTCCTTTGGGTAAATTCCCAGTGGTGGGATTGCTGAATCAAATGGTAGTTCTACTTTTAGTTCTTTGAGATATTTCCCTACTACTTTCCATAGAGGTTTTACTAGTTTGCAGTCCCATCAGCAGCGTATGAGTGTTCCTATAGCAACAAAGAAAAGAAAATACCTAGGAATATGTTTAACTAAGGAGGTGAAAGACCTCTACAGAGAGAGCTACAAAACACTGAGGAAGGAAATAGCAGAGGACATAAACAGATGGAAAAACATACCATGCTCATGGATTGGCAGAATAGACATTATTAAAATGTCTGTTTTCAGACATTCAGATTATTTTTAAAATTCTGTTTCACCAGTAGATATATGCCCTAAAAAACCTGTTAAACATGTGACTGGAAAACGTACACTATAATATTTATAACAGCATTGTTCATAATAGAAAATAACAAAAAACTCTGAGAACCACTCCAAAAGTCCATAAACAGTAGAATGAATAAATATAATATGTTCCTAAGTGGAATATTATATACTGGCGAAAATAAAATAAGTGTAGCTACTTGCACTAACATGGATATATCTCCAATGTGAAAGAATTGAATCATAGAGTAACAAATACTGTATCTATTATATAAATTTATATAAAGTTCAAAATAGACAAAACCGAAACAATGTATGTGGTTAGGCAGCATTTTTCTGTAAAGGGCCAGATAACAAATATTTTAGGCTTTGTAGGCCAAGAGGTAAAATTAGAGATATTATGTAGGTACTTATATAACGAGAGAAAACCAATTTCCACAATATTTGTTATTGTTGAAATTCAAAGTAATTGAGTACAATTTTTTATAATATGGGTCTACTAATGAGAGGAATGGAATCTATTTTTGGAGGGGAGGTGATAGATAGTATAGTAGTTTCCTAGGGCTGCTGTAACAAAGTATCACTAGCTGGGTAGTTTAAAACAGAGATTGATTCTCGTAATTCTGGAAGCTAGATTCTGAAATCAAGGTGTCAGCAGGGCTCCTGAAATCCTGGGTAGAATCTTTCCTTGCTTCTGCTGGTAGCCAGCAATCCTTGGCATCCCTTGGCTTGCAGCTGCATCCCCTTCAATCTCTGCCTCTGTCATCACATGGAATTTTCCCTATGTGGCTGTCGTCACACAGTATTCCCTCTTGTAAGAACAATAGTCAGATTGGATTAAGGGCCCACCCTACTCCAATATGACTTCATCTTAAGTAATTACATCTGCAACATCCTATTTCCAAATTAAGATCACAGTCTGAGGTACTGAAGGTTAGGACTTCCACATATATTCTGGGGGACACAATTCAATCACTAACAGGGAGATAATGTTTCACCTAATTAGTGTTCGAAATTAGCATTCCCTGTCATCAAATTGATCCCAAATGTTAATCTGTAGGGCCATACACAAACAAAAAAGTAGTGGGTCCTATTTGGCCTGTGGACCGTAGTTTTTTGACCCCTGATTTAGACAAAGAGCCACAGATATTAGGAATAATAAAACAAGGGAATGAGTAATAATATTTAAAGTAGTTTTTACTTTGTGGGGTGGGGAAAGGAATCAGAGTTAGAGAGAAATAGACAGGTAGCTTCGCTTCTCGGGTATTGGTAATATTCTATTTCTGGGCTCAGATAATGAGTACACTACTGTTCGTTTTAATGTTGTTCCTTAAACCGAACACATTCATTTTACATTCTTTTTGTATTTTTGCTATATTTTAGCAAAAACAGTTCCCACCTCTCTGTCTCCTTCCCACGTCCTCACTCTCCTTCCTTCTTACCAAACCAGTTATTCCTTATTTTAAATCCGCTTCTTCCGCCAGGTGTAGTGGCTCACGCCTATAATCTAGCACTCTGGGAAGCCGAGGTGGGCGGATCATTTGAGCTCAGGAGTTCGAAACTAGCCTGAGCAAGAGTGAGACCCCCATCTCTACTAAAAATAGAAAGAAATTAATTGGCCAACTAAAATATAGAAAAAATTAGCCGGGCATGGTGGCGCATGCCTGTAGTCCCAGCTACTTGGGAGGCTGAGGCAGAAGGATCGCTTGAGCCCAGGAGTTTGAGGTTGCTGTGAGCTAGGCTGA
Organism: Cheirogaleus medius; assembly: GCA_008086735.1. NCBI lineage: Eukaryota > Metazoa > Chordata > Mammalia > Primates > Cheirogaleidae > Cheirogaleus > Cheirogaleus medius. The sequence goes on along the minus strand of VBSM01003204.1, from coordinate 13,866,067 downwards.
CGCCACGGCACTCTAGCCCGGACAACAGAGTGAGACTCTGTCTATAAATAAATAAATAAATAAATCCGCTTCTTCCACTTTCCCCTATGACGTCTTACTTCTGGAATGTAGTCTTCTGAGTCTGATGTTCTTTTGTTAACAAGCCTGCTTATCTATTACCACTGTCTCAGGTCACTGTCCCTTTTCTCTATGTCATTCTCATTTTTGCTGTCCTCTCTTCATCCTTCTCCTTTTTATTACCTTTATAAAGTAAGCAAGAAAGTGGGTTTCTCTCACTGTAATCTTACTTTTAGATGTTTCCTTCTCACCTAACAGCCGAGTTAGGAGAAAATTTAAAGTTAAGATGGAAGGACATAAAGAATGAAATGGGCACAGGGAACTATCAGTACATTTGAACCAGAGAATATTTTGGATCCACCCTCAGCTCCTTGAGAGCCATCTAGGTTTGTTTGTTTAACATCTCTACTGATACAATTCACACACCACACAATTCACACATTTAAAACACACAACTCAGTGGCTTTTAGTATATTCACAGAGTTGTACAACCATCGTCACAGTCAATTTTAAAACTTTTTCATCATCTCCCAAAGAAACCCCTGACCCCTCAGTTGTCAGCCCCCAACTCCTCCCATTCCCATATCTAGGCAACCACTAATCTTTGTTGTGTTTCTGTAGATTTGCGTATTCTGGGCATTTCATATAAATGGAATTATACAATATGTGGTCCTTTGTCACTGGCTTCTTTCACTTAGCAAAATGTTTTTGGTTCATCCATATTGTAGCACATATCAGTACTTTGTTGCTTTTTATTGCTGAACGTTATTTCACTGTGTGGCTATACCACATTCTATTTATCCATTCATCAGTTGATGGACATTTGGGTTGTTTACACCCTGGCTATTATGAGCATCCATTGAACAATTATTTGTTTTTAGATAATTTCTTTTAAGTGGTATATAGTTATTGTAGAAAATTTGAAAAATATTAAAGAATATAAAATTTATACATAATCCCACCACTCAAAAATAAGCCTTGTTAATACTTTTTGTTTGGGGAAAAATATATGTTTATGTAGTTTAGTTTATAAGTCCTTCTTTCTCTTTAAGATTTACTTTGCATATGAACAGATTTTGTTTGCCAAATCACAGCAAGACTAGCCAACTGCAGTCATCATAAATAATTTATAAGTCACTGTGCAATGGGAGTACAATGGAGTTATAAGCTATCAGATGTGCAAAGAAAGGGTTTAGAGAAAATTTCACAGAGGAGGAAATATGTATATTATGAAAATATACATGAGCTACTAATACTGGTTAGTAAATAAAATATTGAGGTTTCTAACAAGGTCATGTTTGTTCTGTTATAGGAAGCTAGCAGGATGCACAGTTTTTATCACAGGTGCCAGCCGTGGCATTGGCAAAGCCATTGCACTGAAAGCAGCAAAAGATGGAGCAAATATTGTCATTGCTGCAAAGACAACCCATGCACATCCAAAACTTCCAGGCACAATCTATACTGCTGCTGAAGAAAGTGAGTGTGATAATGCTCATTGAAATGTCCTCACTGCGGTTTCAATACGTAGAGAATTTGAGAGTTTAGTTAAAGCTATTTGAAAGACTCCCTAAAAATAATATTATCTAGTTAAAGAAGTATCTATTTTGCAACTTTAAAGCAGTGCTTCTGACCGTTTTTCTTCTCTAGCACTTTTAAGTGATTTGAGAGACTCCAGTGAAAAATCATGTCTCATGAGGGCAGTGGTTCTTGGATGGGAGGGAGATATGGGGGAGTGGAAGTAGAGAGGAGAGAATTTGGGTGGACGCTGTGAACACTTTGAAAAAAATTTCCATGTTATTTATTCTCTGCACAATTTGAACGTCATTATTTTAATACTTTTAGTTGACAAATAATTATCATGTGCTTATATTCAAGACATTGTGCTAGGCACAGTGCCAGGAGGCTTAAAAACTCAACTTCAGTTGATGTTGCAAGTTTTGTTAGTCATTAATAGCATTGTGGTTATGTTAGAGGAATGCATACTTATGAGTGAAATAATGCTGGGGATTTGTTTTAAAATATACCAGCACAAACCAAAATGGGGAGAGGGAAGATAAACGAATTAAACAACTGGCAAAATAGTAATAGTCATTGAAGATAGGTGATGAATTCTTGATAGTTTATTATACTATTCTTTATATTTTTGTGTACTTCTTGAAATTTGCCATAATAGCTAGTCTGTCCTATTGTATGGTAGAGTCACTAGTGGTAAGACAGTTATTTATATTGATTTTCTGGAAATAGGGTACTTTTTTTCTTTTGACTGTTATATCAGAATGAAAGATATTATATTTGAATGCTTTAATGCTCTTTTGTTTATCCTTTGTAGTTGAAGCAGTTGGAGGAAAGGCCTTGCCATGTGTTGTTGACGTGAGAGATGAACAGCAAATCAGTGATGCAGTCGATAAAGCAGTCAAGAAATTTGGAGGTAGTACCTTAATTTGGAAATAATTATTGAATACTGGTAAAATATAGGTATAGCTATAATTTTAATTTGTTTTGATTTTTGGATTTTCTGAGTCTTTGGAATATATCCAGAGACAAGTATTTCCTCATATAGAAATATGGCTTAAAGCCATCTGATGACTTAAAAAATTGTTAAAAATTATTTTGAATGATGTAACAAACCTACCACCCAAAATAAAGTTAGAACCTTGACAAACATACACCTAACCAAGTGGTTCCCCAGATCCCATCCAATCACTACAGCATTGAGGTTTGCAGCAGAGAAAAGATTTATTCATGAGGCAGTCAAGTGAGGAGACAGGAGAGTAAGTCTCAAATTCACCTCCCTGTACCAGCCTTAAGGGAGAGATTTTGGGAGGAGGGTTTTAGAATCAGCAAGTGATTGGTGGAGGAAAAGGGGAAGTTTGGAAAGTTCCTCAGACATGCATAATTGTCTGTGTATGTATCTTCATGGGTCGAATGTGTAAATTCAGGGGAATTTGGTATAAAACATGCCATGGAAATTAGGGCTGTGATGTCAAAAGGTCACCCATCAGACTCGTGTAAACTCAGTTGAAGGGGTGGGTGGTCTCAACCAGTTTGACCTGACTTTAGGACTGGGTCTTAAGTTCCTGAAAACAACTTAGCCAACATCTTGTCATCCGTATGTCAGAGTAAGATGTTATTTCTAAGAACATTGTGGGAACATTAGGCTATGTGATATTTTAAGAGTAAGCAGTTTGGCTAACAATGAGTAAGCAAACAGATAAATGTTATAGTTAATAACGACCTAGAGAAACTGTAGTTACTGGCTACCTAATTACTAATGGCCATCTGTCCACCAGTTTCATAAAAATTATTTGATGTCTTTTTGATATTTATTGGGTAAAATGCAGATACCTATTGCACGATACTTCATGATACTTCACACTGTGAACTCAACAGACTTTTTTTGGTTCTAGGTTTCTTCAGTACCCCTACGTAAACTCCCTACTCTAGCCAAAATAGTTAACTTCCATCTTCTTGAATTTTTTGCCTTTTAACTTTTTCTCTTCCCATTCCTGAGACCTCTTAAGTGCCCACCCTCCACCTTCATCTTTCCTAACATGCTCCCTTCTCTATCTTTAAAATCCTACCTTTACATGCTTGAATCTCATCTCCTTTAGAAATCCAGTTTCCCCAGCATGCCAACTAATCAGAAGTGTCTTTTTCTTTCTCTGAATTTCTAAGACATTCCTTTGATCCTTATCTTATACTACTTTAGATCTTAGGATTTCTTTTTTCTCCCAATTAGTTCATAAGCTCCTAGAAGGTAGTTGTTGGGGATCGAGCTAAAGCTTTAATGGTATTGTAGCAGGGCACCTAAGCATGTCCAAATCCTGCCTAAACCATTCTCACTCTCCTCCAGTAAAGTTCTGGAGGACTATATATATTATACATGTGGGGGACATTGACCAGTGGAAAACAAGGTAATGCTTTAGTGTTATCAAGGCTGTGCTTATAATCCCAGTGCAGAGTGCTGAGGGGTACTGGACTGAAGCACAGAGCTTTGGCTCAAGTGGGGCCTCTTCCTTTAAATCCAACATTTTACTCCTAGCTAGCAGCCTTTCCCAAAGTAATGTGAACACTCATGTGAGAAGAGGAGAGAAAATGCAAAATTATGCTTTACCTTGCTGAGAGGGTCTCAAATGTGGAAGAGAAAGGAGAGGAAGCCACACTCAAATGCAGGACCTTTTTTCTAAAATGACTTCACCTACTAGTAAAAGTAGCCACTTAGTGCCACTTAGGATTTGACCTAATTAGTTTGTCCATGAATTTTTAGGGAGGAATTAAGGGGAGAAGGTAGAAGGGGTTAGGTGAAACTTTTTGTTCCCCTGTATTCGTCCAGTTTTAGTTCTTTCTGTTGATCCTGTGTCTGTCAGCTGAGGGTAAGTTTATCCTCTTTGGGGAATGAGATGATCAGAATACAGTAGAGGGCTGTGGCCATCTTGTTAGGGTCCTTTCTCAATCTTTATTTCGGTCCTATAATTCTACTAGAGAATTTCAGCAGGTCAGCTGTTGTGTGATATTGGCCCAGGAAACCTCTAAAATTGATTAGGAGAGGACAATAGTTAGAGGTATGCAAGGGCACACAATACAGACCCAGAATTCACCCCCTATTTAACTTCTCATCTTGAATTCTAGCTGTGTTGTCCAACCTGGTTCACCAGAAAGAGTTATACATTATTATGTACAACATAATAGCACAGCCAAATACATGCTAAATGTCAAAATGCAAAGTGCTCCTAATTACCAGTATTGGCTCCTACAGAGCAATAGAAGTTTCACAAATTAATTTCTTTTTCTTTTATTGAAACTGATTTTACTGAAAACTTAAAGAATCAATGGAAATTTCTCCTTTCTTGGAAAAATTAAAGCCCAGAAATCTCTCCTTTCCAATTTTCTTATTCTACTTGGTCCCAGCCAAAGAGTTGTCATTTAGATGCATAGGTAATCTAGATTTATTTTTCATCCACTGTGACTTCAGTCATCTTCCATTGGACCTGGTATCATTCCTTCAGCATCTTCAACATTGGATTAATCCAAATTTGCCTGTGGTATGATCTGCTTTCCCAGGAGTAGTCAGGGAAAATGGAAGAGACAAAAGGAAATCTTCATTTTTGTTTCTTCACATGCTGGTTGATCCATGTCATTGATCTGGCATTCATGACCCAGGAACTTAAATTCAGTTGGTAGAAATCGTCAGTTAAGGGAATATGATTCCCATATCTTTGGGGGGAAAAAAATCTCTCTATATATTTTGTTACCTGTTGTTGAGAGGGGCATCTAAAACACTCTTATCTTCTTGCTAAATTTACAAATTGGCACTGGAATTACTTTGAGGGTTTTCTTCCACCCTCTTTAGTATCCCCTTTGATGTATTATTAAAAATTTTTTTGCTTTTCATTTCCCCATTAACTTCTACTTTTCTGGCACTCTAGTGCAGAATTAAGAGTTCTGTTCAGCAACTCAGTCCCTATTCTCTCCTAATCAGGATGGATGCCACAGTTATAAGAGACAATTTACAGCCTGCTCTTTTTATTTGTTTGTTTGTTTTCCATGCTCTTTTTTCATGGAGAGTCAAGCCTTAATTTTATTTATTTATTTTTGTCTCCCAGGTTAATTTCCAAAGAAAAACTTTTATTTTTTTTGTTTGGTTTTAGGTCTATACTGTAGTTGATGCTGCTGTGGCCTTCTGATTTAGAATCTTGTAGGTTTTCGAATTCTCCTTTTTAGGGAAGACTTTATCTTTGTCCTGACCTTTTTTTTTTTTTT
>VBSM01003204.1:13835417-13860150 GCA_008086735.1 Cheirogaleus medius | reverse complement strand
GCCTCCCAGAGTGCTAGGATTACAGGCGTGAGCCACCACGCCCGGCCAATATTTGCTTTGTTAAGATACTTGTCACTTGTTATCCCAAAATGAGAGAGATGAAGTCAGTAAATTCTGGCTTTGCCCAAGGCATCCATTGATTGGAATAGTCCTCACTAGCTTCATCTCCCTAAGTAGGATAATTCTACGTGGGTGGTATATATACCCATCAGTCCAGCATCTCTCCAGACCTACACTCAGTTTGCTCTGTTCCTACCTGGCTTCTCCTTTAGTGAATATCATCTTCCTGTCTCTTAGGCCCTAGAAGAGTGCCTTGTGTAGAGTAGCCACTCAGTGATTATCTTATGGTGATGTGGTTGAGCAACTCTCAGCTTTGTGGACTGAGAAGCATGTCCTGGATTTAAAAATTCTTTTCACAGATCTTTGCCACTTATGAAAGCAACCATCATTATGATGTTCTTTCTGGAAAGTTAATAGTCACAGGACCTGGAACTTGTCTCAGATATACAGATGATTTACTTAAGTTTGAGTTGTGTTATATGGAGCTATAAAATGCAATATGGTTGAATCTAGAGTTATCCTAAGGATACATTTTGAGAAAACATTAACAACACAAACTCTATACAAAGGATATGGGAATTGAGGAATGAGGATGTGATAAAAATTTTATAATGTTAGTATCTGTTAAGAAAGGGTACTTATGACTAAAATATTTTAGTGAATTTAATAAGCTTATTTAAATCATTACTCACATATTTTGAAAGAGGGGGATAGAAAAGGGTAATAAAAGATGTTCATTGCAACAGTCCAACCCCAGAAGCAGAAATTGTGACATTTCTACTTGATGGAATAAGTGCCCCTTTTTTTTTACATTTATTTTTTAATTTTTAAAAATTGTGGTAAAATACACATAGTAAAATTTGCCATTACAACCATTTTAAGTGTAAGTTCAGTGGCATTAAGTTCATTCATATTGTTGTACAACCATCTTTAAATACCCTTTAAAAAGAATATTGAAGACCATGTAGAAACAAGTTTTGTATTTTACCATTTTTATTTAATGTTATTAATGTTTCACAAAGCATATAACTCTAAACAAAATATGTTGTATATGGATAGGAACTGGGTAGAAGATGCAGAAATAATAGTTATTCTAGGTGTGTGTGTGTGTGTATGTGTGTATGAGTCATTAAAACAAAAGTGGTCCACTTTGATGATTTGCCTCTAGGACATTGAAACTCTAGGTCTTTTTCTTTTACCAGTTCCTGAGACCAGAAAGGAGCCCTTCCCTTGAAGTGAGGGGTTTTGGGGGAAAGGGAGACTAGTATGCTTAGAAGTGGGGCAGGCCTTCAGAACATGCTAGAGAGGAGAGAAGGATTTAAAGAATTTGACCTAAGGTTTCATGGAGACAGGGAGGAAAGACCAGGAGGTAAGAAAACAGATAAGATTGGAAGCTACAAACCACTAAGGACTAAGCATCTTTATAGTCTTACTTGGAGCTCTGGAGATTGGCTCTATCTCCATTGTGCCAGTGAAAATCATGCAGGTGCTATTTTGATATAGCTACCAGTCTTACACTGGTATATTGGTCAGTCATATCATCTAAAAGAAATGGAGTCATGTGTTGCTTAATGACAGGGATACGTTCTGAGAAATCCATCACTGGACAGTTTCATCTTTGTGTGAATATTACAGAGCATACTCACACAAACCTAGATGGTCTAGCCTGCTACACACCTAGGCTATACGGGATACCCTATTGCTCCTAGGCTATGAATGCATACAACATGTTACTGTACTGAATGCTGTAGACATTTGTAACACAGTGCCTACCATGGTAAGTATTTGTGTATCTGAACATATCTAAACATAGAAAAGGTACAGTAAAATAACTTGATGGGACTACCATTGTATATGTAGTCTGTCATTCACTGAAATGTCATTACATGGTGCTGGACTGTATTTGTGAATCAACTGGGGTTGTCAAATATATAAGGTAAATGCTTTTTAATTTTGTGATAAAAAGTCTGACATATTAAAATGAAATTGGTTATTTTGAAAACAGGAATTGATATTTTGGTGAATAATGCCAGTGCTATTAGCTTGACCAACACATTGGAAACATCTACAAAGAGAGTGGATTTGATGATGAATGTGAACACCAGAGGCACCTACCTTACGTAAGTGAGAAAAAAGAGTTGTTTGGGAGGATGTTGCAATGTTTTTTCAGAGAACTTAGCAGTAAACAGATTTGACCTAAATTAATAGTACAGTTTAAAATATAGCCAATCTTTATAAGGGCCTAAAAGTATTTCAAAGTCAGTAGACAGTATTTTAAATAATTTTATTATACGTTCCTTTTCTCTGTGAATCTAATAAAAACTAAAGTGTAGCTCAAACATTCTCAAATATTTGAGTGTATAAATACTTAAATATATACTGTGTCTTTCATATTCTGATTACTCAAGCTAGCAATAGTCTCTCCTTCTTCTAAAAAAAAAAAAGGAAAAAAAAAACTTGGGCCAGGTGCAGTGGCTCATGCATGTAATCCCAGCACTTTGGGAAGTGGAGGCGGGAGGATCACTTGAAACCCGGAGTTCAAGATCAACCCGGGCAACATAGCGAATTCCTAGCTCTATGAAAATTTTTTAAAAATTAGCTGGCGTGGTGGTGCCTACCTGTAGTCCCAGCTACTTGGGAGGCTGAGGCAAGAGGATCTCTTGAGCCTAGGAGTTTGAGGTTGCTGTGAGCTATCATGATGCCACCACATTCTATCCCAGGAAACAGAGCAAGACCCTCTCTCAAAAAAGAAAAAAAAAGACTTATGTTTTACTATATAAATAACAGTAAGATCATTGTGAATCACACTTTACTGTAACTAAGAAAAAGGCTAATGCTATCTTGGGCATTATAGAATGAAAGAGAATATATTCCTGATCTGTTCTAGATTAGCCAGACAATCCACCTTTTTATTTGTCTATTTATTTGTTTCTTTGTTTTTATTTTTGTTTTTAATTTTTAATTTTTTTTCTTGAGACAGAGTCTGGCTGTGTTGCCCTAGCTAGAGTGCAGTGACGTCTTTCATTCTACATTCTACATTGCCCCTGATGATGCCCAAGATAGCCTTAGCCTTTCTGTTGGTTATATTAAAGTGTGATTCATAATGAGTTTACTGTTACTTACATACTAAAACCTAAGTTTTTTTTTCTTTTCTTTTTTGAGACAGGGTCTTCCCCTGTAGCCCAGGGTACAGTGCAGTGGCATCATTATAGCTCACTGCAACTTCAGACTCTTGGTGCAAGAGATCCTTCTGCCCTGACCTGAGTACCTGGGACTAGAGGCGTACACCACCACGCCCAGCTAATTTTTTTAATTTTTTGTAGGGACAACGTCTCACTGTTACTCAGGCTGGTCTTGAACTCTTGAGCTCAAGTGATCCTTCCACCTCCACCTCCCAAAGTGCTAGGGTTATAGGCTTGAGCCACTGTGTCCGCCCTTATTTGTTTATTTACCCTCAGGTTCTATCATTTTCCATGTAGATATAAGGATACATTGGCAGAGATCTTGCTTCCCTGCCTTATATGTATCTTGCTATGCACAGAACAGGTGGTTAGGAGCTTAAGCTTTGAAGTAAGACTGTCTGTATTCAAATCCTAATACCACCCCTCATAACTTGCTATTTTGTGACCTTGGGCAAGTAAGTTAACCCTCTTGCACATTCGATTTCCTCATTGGAAATGGCTAAAATAAAGGAATATGTTATAGGGTTGGCCGTGAAGGTTAAATGTATACGTTGTTAAGTTAGAGTCCTGAATTTTGCCCTCAGATGTGTTTTGTTAGAACTGCAAAACTTTGCCTAGACAGTGTTAAAAAATTTGTTTTCGTTAGTTACCTACATTTGAGAGTTCATTAGTTGCCTTTGTTGAAAAATAGAAGATTTACAGAAAACTCCAGATTTCCAGCTTTTCTTGAAATGCTGGAAAATCTGGCCACATATAGGCAGGATTCCCATATGGCAACAGTTAGCTGCTTTAGCTGAGTGCCAGAGTATCAACTGCCTTATGTGATGGGGCATAAGATGTCTTGTCTTCTGGATGCTGAGGACAGGCTGAAAAGTTACCATTTATTCGTTTTGCTTGCACTGTTGTTTTTCTTATATGAAAGAGGAAAGTAAAATATTTCCCATAATTATGTCTCTATCTGAAGTGGGAAAATGAGACTTTTGCCAAGAGGGCCGTATGTTCAAGTAAAATGGGTGAGAGCTTACTTCTTTGTAAATGTGAGGCATATTTCTACAAATTCAATATGTGAGGTATGTCTCTACTGAATGAAGCCATATTGAATCAAACCATAGAGAGAATTATAATAAACATGTAGAAAAGATCATGATGAAAAACTTAACTAGAAAAAGGACTCATTTTTCAATAGGGTCTATATTTATTTTCAAATAAAATAGGCAGTGCTGCTTGTGATACTGTTATGTGTTACATGAAAAAATTATCAGGGCAGCAAAATCTTTTGCAGCTGGAAACTTTGTGAAAGAATTTCAATTAAATGCAAACACTTTGTTTAAATGAGTGTTTTAAAATATAAATCTAACCAGGAATACTACCACTCAGCATGCTGAATTAAAGCTTAGAAGGGCACATTGTATGAATAAGTTTAATGATTTGTGGTAGTTTCTTTTATAGATGTTGAAGCCACAGATATAAATATACGGTTAAGTATCCCAAATCTGAAAATCTGAAATGCTCTAGGATCTGAAACTTTTTGAGTGCCAATATGATGAACTCAACAGTGCTCTTGTGAGCATTTGGATTTTGGATTTTCAGATTAGGAATGCTGAACTGGTAAGTTATAATATAATGTAAATATTTCAAAATCTGAAATCTGAAACACTTCTGGTCCCAAGCATTTCATAACCCAACTCTGGATAAGGGTTACTCAACCATACCATGTACCTGGTTAAATTTATTTATGGTATCGGGAAAATTTTGATGTGATTAAAAAGTTTTTAGACTGGGTACCCATGACATGAATATCAGGAATGACTTGTTAGGTATTGAGAAATGTCTTTGAAAGTTTATGGTAGATTTGTCAAAGTTATTAATCATAACTATAGACAGTACTACTGTAGTGTTAACTTTAGACTTATTAAAATCTAAACTAATGTAGATATGTTTTGCAAAGGTGAAGAAATTAAATTCGTTCATTGTATTGTTCACTAGGAATTGCTCTCTGCTAAAAAAGTTAAAATTGGGCATATTATCTTTCCAAGAGATGATTAATACAAGTAAAGTATTTAATTGTATGTAGATTTGTCAGAATTAGTAATTATAACTATAGACTCAGCCTTTTTAGCAGATATTATGACTGATTCTCTTCACTCTTTCCTTGTGAAATTTATGTCTTTGGAAAGCCATATGGCAAGAGCAATCTGGTCCACTTTCCTATATTGAGGTCGTTTTCCAAAAATGAATATGATGGCCTAAACCACACTTCTAGATTTGAAGGTTCAATTAAAAACAAAACAAAACCCAAAAACCCTGATTTCAAACTATAGGAAAATGAACCAACCTTGTTCCATTACCTTTCTCAATGAATACTATTAGTATAGTTGAAGAACTACAAACAGAAGTTATAAGCTATTAGACACTAAAGTGCTAAAAACTAAATGTGAGTAGGTTAGAATAACAGATCTACAAATATCTGAGGAGTACATACCCTAAAAATAAAAACCCTTGCACAAAGATTCTATTCACTGTTGAAAGTTCCTACCTTTATGAACAGCTAATTTTTTAAGAAATAATACTAAATAAAATTAAGTCTTGCTCCCAACTTGCAATAAAGTTGTATTGCAATGCTAGGTGAAGGGCCTGACATTGACCTTTGGGTCAAAGAAAAATGTCAGGTTTTTGGTCCTCTATGAAAATATGTTATAAAATTAAAATTCATAATGAAATATTTCTATTTTAATTTGTATTTTTCAATTTTAATTTAGTATATACTCTTCAGTGTTATATGTGTTTGTATCATGTTAAATACTGATAGAGGTTTGGTAATAAAGTTCAATTGAATTTCTGAATAATTATTTTACTTAGGGTTGCAAACTCAAAGGCCTATAGGGCATTTGAGTTTGCAACCCTGACTAAGTAAAATAATTCATGAAAAGTAATAAATGCAGTGCCTGGCACACAGTAATTTTTCAATAAACTTAACTATTAAGCTGAAGGGATTAGTATGCCTATATAAGTTATAGGGCGTGTTGCCATGACAGGTGCATCTGATGTAAGATTAGCAATGTTGAGGGCCAGACTGGCAAGGTGCAGATGAAAAGGTTTTGTCTAATAGATGAAAGGAAAACTCGTGTTTATAGTGTAAATGAAATGAGCTTTTTCCTTTGGTTGTAAAATATGGTCTTATTTCCTGGACTAGGTTTTGTTTGTTTGTTACTGATGCTTTGAGGCTCAGTTTCACTGTTTTAATGAGAATCAGCTGTAATATTGTTTGCCCCTTTCTACCGCACCCCCATAAAAATGAAGCACCTTTGGAAATGAAAAATAATATGTACAAAAAACCTTTTCGTGATATTTACTGTATTTGGTTTGTAAGTTTGTAACGATGTTACAGTTGGTAGCACCAGTGTTGTACATTTGGTAATAAAAAAACTGACTTGAAATAAGAATGGACTAGTTCAAAGTGTTAGAAGTCATTGAAAGTGAAATAAAGCTAAAATAAAGCTATAAATCATTTAAAGTATAATATGTTATTTAGCTAATGATACATTATAACTAAATAATTAAAATTTTTAAAATATTAGACCTGAATCTTTTATAAAATAAATTACCTACTTTTATGAGTAACTTTTTAAAAGTAAAACTATATATTGCTCAAAGGCATGTTGCAGTTTATATTGGTACAAATTAAATTTGGGAATGTATTGGGAGTTATATTACTAAATTATAGTCTCAAAGTAGTAAAAGTACTATGCCTACTAAGCTGAAATAAATCAGCATATGAAATACTAATAATAGTGATTATTTGTTTCATGTTTAGAGTATGCACCATCCTAAATGTCTCATCTATATCATCTAAGTTTAATCCCTTGGTCAATCCTAGATGGTAGCAGGTATTACCAACATTTACAGGGGAGGAAACTAGAATGCTATATAATTTGCTGAAGGTCGTGCAGTGAAGGGGCAGAAGCAGAATTTGAACCCAGGTCTGTCTGACTTGAACACCCGTGTTCTTTACCACATGCTGACTGACAAGTACATTAACTATTTTTGAAAATTATGTGTGTGTATTGAGGAGGGAGAATTTGGGACAATTGTGGTTGAGTTGGATTTAATTAAGGCTAATATGTAGGCCAGGTGGAGTGGCTCACGCCTGTAATCCTGGCACTCTGGGAGGCCAAGGTGGGAGGATCGCTTGCGCTCAGAAGTTCAAGACTAACCTGAGCAAGAAGAAGACCCCATCTCTACTAAAAATAGAAAAAGAATTAGCTGAGCATGGAGGCATACACCTGTAGTCCCAGCTACTCAGGAGTCTGAGGCAGGAGGATTGCTTGAGCCCAGGAGTTCGAGGTTGCAGTGAGCTATGATGATGCAACTACACTCTACTGGGGGTGGCATAGAGAGACTGTCTCAAAAAAAAAAAAAAAACCAGCTAATGTGTCTGCTTATTTTCATCAAGCAAATCATTTTGCCAGGCCATTAAACTGAGCTTCAAAGAATTAAAATCAGTTGCTTCTCTTATCTTCATTTTAGAAAGCAAACAAAAGTACCCTACAAACAAAACAAAACGTCCCCTACAGATTACTGAGCAAGTTCAGTTGCTCTGTAGTAGTAGTTTAAAATATAACTTTTAAAAGTAGAGAAGTTGTTAGAAAGCAATTAAGTTGACTTGTGTTTTCTTTCGCTTTCAGATCTAAAGCATGTATTCCTTATTTGAAAAAGAGTAAAGTTGCTCATATCCTTAATCTCAGCCCACCACTGAACCTAAATCCAGTGTGGTTCAAACAGCACTGTGGTAGGTGGTAGGGTGAGGGGATGGTTTGCGGTTAATTTGTTTTGAATTAAATCTGTGTATCTATGATACAATCACAGTCTGTACATAGCATCCAACTTTGAATTTTCTATGCTAAATCTGTAATATCATTTTTGGAAGTCCTAGATTCCTAATCCTTTATATGTAATTTTAAAAACTGAAGTATAATTTACATTCAATAAAACACACAGATCTTAATGGTTCAGTTTGATGAGTTTTGACACATGTATATACCTGTATAGCCAATACCCAAATCAAGATATGGATTTCTGTCATCTCAGAAAGATCTTTTATGTCCCGATGGGTGTGTTTTATTATATGTAATTTATTCTTCAATAAAGTGGGTTAAAAACTATTCATGAAATACTTTACCTGTCATAGCAAACTAATGATTTGTGGGGACTAGGCTAAGTAGCAAGATTTATGTCTAGGTGCCTCCTTTAAAGTAGTTGTATCAGACACTTGGTTTTTATTTAAACATAATTCACTAACATTTAGAAAAGCACTTGGAATAGGAACCTGCAGAGCAAAACTAAAATTCTGCTGTAATTGACTAGGTTAAATGAAACTGAAACTTTTTTTTTTTTTTAACTAACAGTAGTTTCCCTTTAAATAATCACTTTCATTCTTTAAAAAGAAAAAAAAACAGATTAAGAACTAGTAATGTAATTTACCCTCATACTGTTAAGGAAAATGAAAATTTATTACTGTCTCTTTTCTTTTAATCAAATGTTAGAATGGAAATATATAAAACTAGTATGTCTTTATTCAATTCTATAAAAACTGTTCTTTCAAATATATGCCTTTAAAAATTATATTTTATATAGTTTTGTTACTAAAAATAATTCTCAAAAATATATCAGGGAAAAAATAGTAATAGAATTTGGTTATTTCTACTCAGAAATTAATTTGTTTCTTAATTCAATTATATTCTTTGTGGTTTCTTTCAGCTTATACCATTGCTAAGTATGGTATGTCTATGTGTGTGCTTGGAATGGCAGAAGAATTTAAAGGTGAAATTGCAGTCAATGCATTGTGGCCTAAAACAGGTATGCACTTAAAAAATTCATTTGTTAGATTTTTACTTACTGTTCTTGACACTTCTGAGATGCATCCTGGATGTGGTGAGGTGGGAGAGTGAGTAGACAGTCAAAAGTAACTTTAATTTGTCTGTTGGGAAACAAGTTAAATTTTGTTGTACAGTGTAACCCTTTTCAGTCATCTTCCAGCTTTGACTTGGACTACACGACTGAGTCTTCAGCCAGTAGCTCTAGTAGGAACATTGACCACTGGAACACTTGAGGAGTCTCCTGAAGGCCACCACGAGAAACTGCGCTTCCCTAACCCTTTCTCCATCTTTGTCTTTGGAACCTAACTAAATTCTGTAGATTCTCATACTTTTGTTTTCTCCTCATACCTCCCAACAAATGCTTTTAAACTTTCCTGTATTCTTACTACCTTTGTCTTTTTCCTTTATAAAAAGCTAGATTATATGTACTTTCACATGAATTCTTCTAGGTTCACAGAGTGCTAGAACCCCATGAGATGACAGAGGAATCTGCATATATGCCTGGGCTTTGGGTGCAGATTTACAGTTATGGTAAAACACAAGTTGATGGCTTCCAGGCTGGGGAAAAAGATGTATAAAAATGAGGGAGAGCTAGCAAAAATGAGAAAAAGTGAAAGCCTGTCTTTTTTGTAGGTTCTTATTTTCCATTTCTGTATCAAAATTGCATAAAGGAAGAAAAAGAGAAGATAATTTATTTCTCTTTCCATATATACTTATTAATAGTAGGCAGTGCCCATAAAAACATTAACTTCTTTCATCTTAAATCTAAATGGCAATCTCATCCCAGAAAAGTATGTCTAATGACAAAGAGAATACACAGTGGGAACCACTTTTTCGTTTCACTCATTAAATATTTTACAGAACCTTTATTATACTGACAATGGAACTTAAACAGAAAATCAGTGTGGCACTCTTTCCATAGAATCACCTTAATCAACACCATGTTTCTGCTTCTGGGGTAGTGCCTTGCACACAGTGGTCACTCAGATATTTGTGAATGAATGCTATTTTTGGATTCCTTTTGAAAGTTCATATTCTTCATTACATTTTTTGAAAACACATCAATGGCAAATTGTAATCTTTTACTTAATTTGAGGACAGAGGGAGTTTCTGGGGAGATGACTTTTGGAACTCATGTGCTTGCTGTCCTCCCTTTCCAACTACCAGCAAACCCCTCTGAGTGGAGCCACTGCTGGGGTGGTGGGCAGGTAGGACTAGGAAGGAATGAGCAAGACTTTCATGCTGTAAGAGAAGTAAGAAGCTTGTGAAGGAGTTTGTTCCCCTCTCGGCTGAAGGACAGACTGGGGCCAATAGAAAGCACTGGGGAGAGAATGAATACTCAGAGGTTCCTGGAGAGAGCTTGGACCAGGGAGATTGAGGACTCAACAGCATGGCTCAATAGGTGAGATAAGTATTCCCTGCCCTTAAGGTGTGGACAGTGAGCAGACCTAGGAGACTTCTTCATTAGGCCCTAAAATGGACTCGATGACTGGCACATCTGGTATATTCACTTACTATTGCCAGCAAGGGTGGCATCATTTAAAGCATCTAAGGCTGAACTGTGCCATCAGGAGACAGAAAAATTGCAGTACAGCTAAGGGGTCCCAATACCCAGACACAGAAAGAATAAACACAACACCCAGAATAGCAGCTTTCAGTGAAATAAAACTGCTAAAGAAACAGAAAATACTTTGATTTATAACCAAATACAACTATGTAAGAGATTGAATTATATAGATATAATGCCTTCTGGAACTAAAAATAGATTTTGTTTTAAATATTAAAAATATATGTATGGTAGTCAAATTGAAGGATTGGTTGTTTGTTGTTAACACCTGAATAAGTAGCTTGGAAGTTCAAGTGGAAGAAATATCTCAAAAGAGCAAAAACACCCTGAAGTAAAAGAAGATAGACTTAGAGGACACGCCCAGGGAACTTCACATGCAAATATCAGGAGTCCCAGAAGGAGGACTGGAAAAAGAACAGATAGAGGAGAACCAATAATTAATCTTATAATAGGAGACAATTTCCTCGAGCTGAAGAAAGTCTTACATATGTATGTAGACTGAAAGGTTTACCAAATTTGAGGCTGGATTTATGGGGGGTGGGGGGTAAGAGATCTGGGAGAATCTCAGAATTTCAAGAATAAAAAGAAAATCTTCCAAGCCTTCAGGCAGAATATGTTACTTACAAAGGAGAAAGATTACAGACTCTTATTTTCAATGCCAGAAATGAGAAGTCAGAGGAATAACATCTATACGTTGATAGGAAGGGACTTGGCCAAGATGGTATTTATTGACAAGATGCAAGTAAGATATGTGGATATGCTACCACATTTGAGGAAAATCTTCTAGAAAAGGCTTTTTACCAAACAGCAAATCTATTAGAACAGAGACTTTTTCAAGATAGGGTTCAGAAATGAAGAGGAAAGAAATAATGGCAAGCAAATAACCCTGTGATATATGTGGTTAAATATAAGTGGATTATGATAGACTACCTGAGAATATGAAATATAGGTACCAAATAAGAATTTTTAATATAGAAGAGATAGTATAAGAGAAAATTTCAGGGCTAAGAGCAGTGACTCACGCCTATAATCCCAGTGCTTTGGGAGGCCAAGGCAGGAGGATCACTTGAGGCCAGAAGTTTGAGACCAGCCTGGGCAACATAGCAAGACCCTATCACTACTAAAAAATTAGCCAGGCATGTGGCATGTTCCTGTAGTCCAGTTACTTTGAAGGCTGAGGCAGGAGGATCCCTTGAGCCCAGGAGTTCAAGGCTGCAGTGAGCTAAGATCATGCCACTGTACTCAGGCTGGGCGACAGTGTGAGACCTCATCTCTAAAAAAAAAGAGAGAGAGGGAGAGAGAGAAAACTTTAATATTAGTCTCTAATCAAAAGCACAAACTCCTTTTTTAAAACCTACAAATTGGGGAGGGGGAGATGTGGAAGTCATTGAATTATAAAGGACTCATAAGAGCAGGGGAATATTTAGAAAGGAAACGCCCATTCTAACAGTCTCATCTTGGGACAGCCACAATTCTAGATAGTATCTTTTTAAAAAATAATATTTTCTATTTGGTCCTAGCATATAGAAATGCTTTTGGATTTTAAAATTATAAACAATTACCTTTCTAAACTATCTTGTTGATTGTAATAATTTATCTAGATTCTCTTGGATTTTCTAAGTAGGTAATCATATAATCTATAATGACATTTATTTCTTCCTTTCCAATTCTTACACCCTTGGTTTCTTTTTTCTTATTGTACTGCGCTCTCCCTCTCCTCTCTCCTCCTCTCTATTCTCTACCAGTAGATTTCTCTTGATTTTTTAAGAGCCCATGCTTTAAAAAAAAGTTTATTGTTTATTTATAGTTTGATTGTAGTAAGACAACCCTATAGAGTATCTAATTCATTGTATAGTTGACCCGTGAACAATGTGGGGTTGAAAATCCAAGGCTAACTTTTGACTTCCCCCAAAACTTAACTACTAATAGCCTACATAGCCTACTGTTGACTGGAAGCCTTGCCGACAATATAAACGGCTGATTAACACATATTTTTTGTTATATGTATTATATACTGTACTCTTACAATAAAGAACCCTAGAGAATAGAAAATGTTATTAAGAAAAGTATAAAAAATGTATTTATTATTAAGTGGAAGTGGATCATCACAAAGGTCTTCATTCTAGTCTTGAATTCCTGGGCTCAAGCAATCCTCTTGCCTTGGTCTTCATTGGTCACAAAGGTCTTCATTCTAGTCTTGAATTCCTGGGCTCAAGCAATCCTCTTGCCTTGGCCTCCCAAAGTACTAGGATTATAGTTGTGAGCCACTGCGCCTGGCCTCTACATGTTGTTCTCAGTTGTGTGAGCTGCAGTAGCTCTCTTTGCCTAGGTTCCCCTTACATAAAATTAGGAATTATAAATAATATCTAAAGCCCTTTATTACATTTTTTTTTTTTTTTTTTTTTTGAGACAGAGTCTTACTCTGTTGCCCGGGCTAGAGTGCCGTGGTATCAGCCTAGTTCACAGCAACCTCAAACTCCTGGACTCAAGCAATCCTTCTGCCTCAGCCTCCCGGGTAGCTGGGACTACAGGCATGCACCACCATGCCCGGCTAATTTTTTCTATATATGTTTAGTTGACCAATTAATTTCTTTCTATTTTTAGTAAAGACGGGGTTTCACTCTTGCTCAGGCTGGTTTTGAACTCCTGACCTTGAGTGATCCTCCTGCCTCGGCCTCCCAGGGAACTAGGATTACAGGTGTGAGCCACTGTGCCCAGCCTCTTTATTAAATATTTTTCAAACTTTTATTATGAAAAATTTTAAACATATGTACAAACATGTACACAAGTAGTTAGAATAATACACTGTGAACTATCAGCTTCAACAGTTTTCACTGCATGGCCAATCTGCAGATTTCACTGCATGGCCAGCCTGCATGCCTCCATCCTCCTCCATTCCCACCTCTACTCCCACTGGATTATTTTAAAGCCGATCTCCATCATACTATCATTTCATCTTATGTACTTCAATATATATCTTTAAAAGTATGTATTTTTAAAGATAAGGGCTCTTTTTAAAAAAACATAGAATTATTATCATAGCTGAAAAACATTAACACTAGTACCTTAATATCATCAAATATTCAGTCAGTATTCAAATTTTCTGAAGTGTCTCATAAATGTATTATTTGCAGTTGATTTATTCAAATCAGAATCTAAACATGTTCTACACATTGCATTTGTTTGATATATCTTTTATGTATTTTTAATCTAGAGTAGTTAACACTTAATTTTTTTTCCTTGCCACTTATTTCTTGAAAAACCAAGTCATTTATCTTGTAGGATTTCCATCATTCTGAATTTTCCTGATTCTCCCAGTCGTGTCATTTAACATCTTTTTATATTCTCTAAGGACCCTTATATTAGTATGTTGTTTATTCCCATTCTTCTTTCTTCTGGCCTTATTTTATTTATTCATTCATCATCCAATTTATTGGACAATAATCATGTGGCAGACACTGTGCAGGGTATGCTTCTTTGGTCTTTTTACCTAGTGTGTGCTGGGTTGGTAGAAGTTAGCCTTTAAAAGCACATTTAATCTAGGATTTATGCAAAGTATTATTGTACCTGTAGGGATACTCTTGAACTGAACTGGCCCATACAACAGTATAAAACATATCTATAGTTCTAGTTTAGGAACATGTGAGAAATTGCTTTTCTTTTTTTCTTTTTCTTTTTCTTTTTTTTAGAAACTATATGTTGCCCTGTTGCCCAGGTTGGAGTGTAGTGGCTATTCATATTATTCGTACAATTATAGTATGCTGTAGCCTTGAACTCCTGACCTCAAGAGATCCTCCAACCTAAGCCTCCCAACTAGCTAGGATTATAGCCATACTCCACCACACCAAGCTGAGAGTGCATCTTTGCTTCCTTTCTGCTATGTTCTGGATGAAGGGATTTCCTTAGCTCCAAACATAATTGAAAGATCCCATGGCCTGTGGTATAGACACTGGGAAACAAGGGGCTGTGGAATTTCAGGAGCAGTGAAGCATGCTGCTGAGTGGCCCTTAGGAGTACTTGGTGGTTGCAGTCACCATCTTTCCTTCTGTGGATTCCAGGAATAAATTTGCTTATATTCCTTTCTTCTGCAATTTG
This sequence comes from Cheirogaleus medius, assembly GCA_008086735.1. NCBI lineage: Eukaryota > Metazoa > Chordata > Mammalia > Primates > Cheirogaleidae > Cheirogaleus > Cheirogaleus medius. Next base: position 13,845,370 of record VBSM01003204.1, on the reverse strand, counting down.
ACCAAGACTTCTTTCTTTCCTGGCCCACTGCAGGACCAGAACCATGTTTTATTGCTTTGTTTCCCTTATGTTTCTGTAGCAGATACAGTTCTTTTAAGACTTTCTAAAGAGTGATATTCTTTGCAATAGGGAAAAAGATGAGAGTGAAAAAGGCACTTCTCCAATATTTTTCAAACTATATGTCAAAACTCATTGGTGAATCAGAAATCAATTTAGTGAGGTATGAAATCAATTTAGTGGATTGTGAAATTGATTTAGTAGGTAGCAGCCAGAGTTTTGTTATTGTTTTGTTTTATTTCTGATGAAATAGAAAAGAAAATATTATACAGCATTGCACATAGGAAGGGTCAGTATTGTTTCATAAACTTTCATTTCATATATAAATGTCATATATAAGTAAAAAATAAATGTATGTTTGTGAGTGTATATATTTGTGTATTCTTAATCATGTTGGAGTGTTAGCTGTTGTGGGTCATAGTCAGAAAATTTAAAAGTAATGTAAAGCTTAGTCTGACTCTAAGAATTAAATTTTATTCATACAACAAGCATTTATCGAGCTGGGCACAGTGGCATGTGTCTGTAATCCCAGCTACTTGGGAGGCTGAGGCAAGAGGATTGCTTGAGCCCAGGGATTCGAATCCAGCCTGGACAACATAGTGAGACCCCTTCTCTAAAAACAATTTTTTAAAAAATGTATTAGACACTTATTATGTTTCAAGCTCTGTTCTCCTTGCTTAAGATACATCAGAAAACAAAATAGATAAGAACCTATTTTCTTAAAGCGCTTACAGTCTAATTGGGAGAGACACAATAGACAATTAACATAATGAATAATAAAGTTTATAGTATGCTGGAAGGTGAAAATGCTGTGAAAAAAAATAGAATAAGGGGGACTGGGAGTGTCAGGTGTTGGGGAGGGAAAGTTGCGATTTTAAATAGGGTAGAAAGGTTTGGCCTTTTCAAGAAGGTAACATTTGGGCATAGACTTGAAGGAGGTAATGGCCTTAGTCTTAGGGATCTGTTTGCTGTCAATGCAAAGGTCCTGTGGACAAGCATGCCTGGTAGATCAAAGAACAAGAGAGCCAGTGTTACTGGAATGAGGGGAGAGTAATAGGAAATGATAAGATTATGTCCATACAGAAATGGAGGTCAGATGTCATAGGTCCTTGCCAAGACTCGGGCTTTTACTCTGAGTGAAATGAGGAGCTGTTGCAGGGTTTCAATCAGAGGAGGGACCTGATCAAACATAACTGTTTAAAAGGATCTCTCTGGCTGTTCTGATGGGCCTAGGTTCTTGGGAGGCAAAGGGAGAAATAGCTGGGAGGCTATTGCAGTAACCTAGGGACAGATTTTGGCTGCTATGACCAGGATGATAGCAGTAAAGGTGATAGAGAGTGGCCAGATTCTGATATATTTTGAAGGTAGAATCAACAGGAACTGCTGATGGATTGGATGTGGGATGTGAGAGAAAAAGAAGAATCAAGGACCACTCCAAGATTTTTGGCTTGAGTACCTAGAACAGTGGAGTTTTCAGGAACTGAGATGGGCAAAGCTGCAGATAGAGCAAGTTGGGGAGCAAGGTTAGGAATTTGGTCAGGAGCATTGTGACTGAACATTCAAGTGGAGATGGTCTCTAGGAAGCTGGTCTTGCAAGTCTGGAGGTCAGGAGAGAGGTCCAGGCTGGAGATGAAAATTTGTGGGTTATCAGCCTATAGATGGTATATAAAGCTTATAGATGGTATATAAATCTAGGGAGTGAACAGAGGAGAAAGGACCATTGGCCATCACAACATTAAAAGGTTGAGAAGAAGAAGAAGACCTGCATAGGAGAGTAAGATGAGAAGAAACTGAAAGAGTAGATGAAAGCCAACTGAAGAGAGTGTTTCAGGGAGGACAGGGAGTAATTGGTTGTGTCAAATGCAGCTGATAGTTCTTACAAGATGGGGACTGACCATGGGATTTAGTAGTCTGTACATCTCCTTGACATCACTTAACAGCATTTGTAATTAAATTATTAATTTATAAGTATGGTTGTTTAATGTCTTCCTTGTTGGAATGAAAACTTCTTGAGGATAGGGACAAAATCTGCTTCATTCATTTTATTATAATCATTGTAGACATTTGGTGAATGAGTGAATGAATGAATGAATGTGCAGTATGATTACCTTCTGCCTAGCTCCACAATAGAACTTCTGGACAGAGCTTATATATGAGAGAGAACATTGAATGGCAGAGAAAATATGGAGGACATTATCAGCATCATCAGGAGAAACAGCTCATTGCCAAGATCTTTGCTTTAGCTGTGAGATGTTTGTTTTAGAAGGTTTTACTAGACATCTTGGAGCCTGTGATATCATTTAGTCCAAGACTTGACACAGTAAGTTAAATTGACAGTCATGTTCCTTGTGAAACATAGTATGATAAATCACGTACAGGGTGCTTTTGAAACACAACAGGAGGGCCATGTAGCTCAGGTTAAAGGTTCAGGGAAGGAGATTTTCAAAAGGAGGTAAACAACTGAAATAAGATCTCAAGAGGATGTTGCAATTAGTGAGAAGGAAAACTAGGCAAGACATTCTTCAGCAGAGGGAACAACATAAGAAAAGGCTACAGAAATACTGTGTTTGGTGGAACTACAAGGAGTTTGATGCGGTGTATGTATGATAGGGTGTGGGCTTGTTATTTCCCACTGAACTTGAGCAACTCAAGTTGTTCAGGTTGACTGGAATGTTGGGTGGATGTGAGGGTGTGGGAAAAGATAGATGAACTAAGCCCCAGGTCTTGTCTGCCAAGTTTAGGAGCTTGAATTTTAAACTATATTCAGTGGAGGGCCACTGGAAAATTTTAAAACCTGGAGAGTAATAGTAAACAAAGGGGAAAATGGGAGCAGTGATATAGTTACCGATGAGGTTTAGGAAGTTTAATCTGGCATCTGACTGTAGGATGGCTTGTAAGATTGTAGAGAGAGGAGGCAGGAAAGCTAGCTGGAATATTACATTATTCATGAGTAAGGCAATGAAAATAGAGAAATAGACATGGATTTGAGAGGGTGTCCAGGCTCTTGGCTGTTGGAGAGCCCTCTATCTAAAAAAACACACTCATTTTAGGCTGTGTAGAGTGACTTTCATTATGTCAGCTGGAACCAGAAGTAATCTCCAAACATTATTGCCTCTCAAGGAAAAGGAAATTTATTGCACTTAATGGAATGGATACAGTATAACATATGGACCTTGAGAGCTTGTTTGGAGGTTCTAGCAGGGGAGCGCAGCTACTCGTATACCCTTGACCGAAGACCGGTCCTCCTCTAGCGGGGAAGGTCGTCCTCTTCGACCGAGCGCGCAGCTTCGGGAGGGACGCACATGGAGCGGTGAGGGAGGAAGGGGACACCCGCCTAGCCAGCCAGATCGGCCGAATCAACCCTGGCGATCAATGGGGTGACAGATGTCGCAGCCAGATCGCCCTCACATCAACATATGTTCTCTATAATCAGAACAGTGTCTTGGTCTACTGTTTGGCTGCTCTCATCTCAGTGTCTCTTCTCAACGTGAGCTTCATTGCCCCTCCTGGGTTTAGCACTTGCATTCTGCTGAATTCAACACATCCAGAGACGGGATCAGAGGGCCAGCCTCTAATAGTTTCACCACATGAGGATCTCAGGCCCCCAACGAGGTTACCTCCAGAGTTGTAATTTTTTCTTCTTACAAGACCTTGTTACATAGTTCCTGCTGAAATGGAGGGTGGAGAGGGAGAGAGGGGTGAGGCCTGCTATTCAAAATGCCTGTTGCCTCTTACCTCTTGACCAGTCTGGACAAGTGTGGTAGAAGCAGGAAAGTCCACTTTTGTGAGGGTTTTATGTGGGCTTGGGGTGGGGAATCTGGGAATGGCAGCTACTGATTTGGTAAAAGCAGCAGAGAGGAAGGTAAGAGAAGTATCACAGAACAGCTGCAGTCCTCTGTCACCTGGACCACGTTACAAATAGATGTGGGAACTCAACTAATCAGGGAGGGTGAGGAAACAAGGTGGTAGCTGGCTTCCTTGCTCTCTCTGGTGCTGGAAACCAAAACTAGTTTCCCTGTTTTTCAAGGGACCTATTCGCTAAGTTAAACAGTTTATACCATACTTCATTGATTCTGAGATGCCATGTTTTACATTTTTATATCTTTGATATCAAAATGTTTTGCATTTTTACATCTCTGATATCAGTATGTATCTTACATTGAATGATATATAATAGTTTAATTGGCAGCTTTTTTGTTTCCTTAGTGTTCGTAAAGTAATAATACACTTTATAATCAGTGGTATCATTGGTTCAGTGGAACACACACAAGTGTATATGTGAGTTTGTTGGGGGCTGGCAGGTGTTAAAGGTGAGACAAGTTCTCTCCTCAGAGAAGGAGGAGTCAAAGGCAACGCTGATATTTTAAGCCTGATATGCACTTTATATGTTTATGTAAAAGGAAATCTTTGATTAGTTTTAAGATTTTTGTCACTTTTTATATTTTTATTTATTTATTTACTTTGAGATAGGGTCTTTCCTTGTTCCCTGGGCTACAGTGTAGTGGCACAATCGTAGCTCACTGCAACCTCACACTGCTGGGTTCAAGTGATCCTTCTGTCTCAGCTTCCCATGTAGCTGGGACTACAGGCATGTGCCACCATGCCCAGCTAATTTTTTAAATTTTTTGTAGAGACAGGGTCTCACTATTGCCTAGGCTGGTTTTGAACTTCTGGCCTCAAGCGATCCTCCCACATTGGCCTCCCAAAGTGCTAGGACTACAGGCATGAGCCACCACACCCAGCCATCACTGTTTTAAATAAACTGTAATCAGGAGAATCAATTAGAAGCTATTGGCTGTATCTCTGATTATTCCTTAAAAAGACTTAAGTTTTAGGGTCATTCTTAACTTTCATTACAGATCTTGCTTATTTTCTTTCCCAGAAATCATCAGTGAATTTCATTTGATTGATCCTTCTGTTAATCTGTTTTTATTGTTATCAGTTTTTATAACCTGTTGGGTTAGCTTCTTGGCATTGCAAAATCTTTGTTTAGAACTCTCTGGCCCATGTCTTGATTTTCAGTATCTAGTTGTGCCTTCTTTGTATCTTCCCTAGAAAGATTGTTAAGGTAATGATAGATTGTTTAGGAGAACATACACGGCATGTATATATGTGTATATGATATACTTTTTTTTTTTTGAGACAGAGTCTCGCTCTGTCACCTGAGCCCTGGCCTCCTGGAGTGCTAAGATTACAGGCATGAGCCACCATGCCTGGCCTATGATGTACTTTTATTAGACTTCTAATTTAGAGTTTTTAAGAATTCTCATTCCATTTATATAGTCTACATTGAGACTAGAAGTGTGCATGTATACATATAATCTCAAAATAGACAATATTGCTATATTTACAGAAAAATTCTGTAGTTTATGGGAGTGAGATGATTAATGAATTCTAAGAAGTTTGGTTAACAAAAGGTGACCCATTAGCTGAATGGTGGATAAGAGCCTGGCTCTGAAGTTAAGCTGCCAGTTATTTGAATTTTAGCTTCTGTGAATTTTAGCTTCTTCTTCAAGTTACATAATCCCTCTGTGCTTGAGAACTCCTATCTGCAAAATTGGAATAACAACAGTGCCTACCTTATGGATTCTAAGAATTAATTCAGATAATGTATGTAAATTATGTAATAGCATGCCCAGCACAGGGTACAGCTGATGAATGTTAGCTGCTATTTTTTTTTTTTTTTTTTTGAGACAGAGTCTCACTCTGTTGCCCGGGCTAGACTGAGTGCCGTGGCGTCAGCCTTGCTCACAGCAACCTCAAACTCCTGGTCTCGAGCAATCCTCCTGCCTCAGCCTCCCGAGTAGCTGGGACTACAGGCATGCGCCACCATGCCCGGCTCATTTTTTCTATATATTTTTAGTTGGCCAATTAATTGCTTTCTATTTATAGTAGAGACGGGGTCTCGCTCTTGCTCAGGCTGGTTTCGAACTCCTCAACTCGAGCGATCCGCCCGCCTCGGCCTCCCAGAGAGCTAGGATTACAGGCGTGAGCCACCGCGCCCGGCCAGCTATTTTTAATTAATAAGGGATCTCTTCAAGAGTGAGACCAGAGCTCTTGAACTATTGGTTAAGTAAAAAAAATTATTTCTATTAAAGGAAATTTAGTTATGAGATAGAATAGGATCTTCTAACTCAATGCTTTTAGGAAATTCCCTAAGTTAATTGAGCATTGTTTTGAAATAGGGATGTAAGTTCCATGAAGATAGGTGCTTTATTTCCATTTTGTCCACTCCTTTGATCCCATTGTCTATAATAGCACCTGACTTATAGTTATGCTCAATACCTATTTGTTAAGTGAATGAAAAAGAGCCAGTGGCACTTAAAAGTTACAAACTTCATCTTGTAGATCAAAGTATGTAAGTTATTCTAGTATGTGGTAATTTAAAATGACATCTTAACAATGATATGGAAAGAAGTTTTGTCTAAAGTACTAGAAACTCTGAAACCTAAAGTACATGTAAGCAAATTGAAATGTTACTATTCACAATTTTTACAGGGTGTAATTAATAATATGCTATTAGTTAAAGAGTTTCAAGGTACTTCATATAAGGAACATAGAATTTAGGGTCAGGCACAGTGGTGGCTCACGCCTGTAATTCCAGCACCTTGGGAGGCCAAGGCGGGAGGATGGAGTGAGGCCAGGAGTTTGAGCAATATAGAAGACCCTGTCTCTACAAAAAATTTTTTTAAAAACCAGCTGGGTGTGGTGGTGCACACCTGTAGTCCTAGCTACTCAGGAGGCTGAAGCAGGATGATCATTTCACTTGAGTCCAGGAGTTTCAGGCTACAGTGAGCTATGTTTGTGCCACTGTACCCTAGCCTGTGTGACAGAGTGAGACCCTGTCTGAAAAAAAAAGTTATCTGGGCCAGTTATGGTGACTCACACCTGTAATCCTGACACTTTGTAAGGTCAAGGTGGGAGAATTGCTTGAGGCCAGGAGTTCGAGACCAGCCTAGGCAACATAGCAAGATGCTGTCTCTAAAAAAAAAAAGTAGAAAAATTAGCCAGACATGGTGGTACGCACCTATAGTCCCAGCTACTTGGGAGACTGAGGCAGGAAGATCACTTGAGCCCATGAGTTTGAGTTACAGTGAGCTATGATGATGCCACTACACTGTAGTCTGGGCAACAGATTGAGACCCTGTTTCAAAAAAAAAGTTAACTGCACCTAAAACTTAAAATTATATGTAAATATTAACAGTAATTATTCCTGGATAGGAAGATTATATTTAATTTTAAAATGCTTGCTTTTATTTCTATTTATTTTCTAACATTTTCTGCAATACAGCATTGTCTAAATTTTAAAAGGACCCCCAAAAACTCAACTGGTGCTTATTGAGTGCTTATGATGCATTTGTCATTTTAGACTCTGTGGATACGGTGATGAACAAGAAAAGTCTATTTTCTTAGTACCAGGGGAAGAGAGACAATAAACTTAGACAAGCAAGTTCCACATTATAGAGAGAAGAAACTGAAGTCCAAAGATGTTAAAGTGGCTTGCTAAAAGTCATATCACAGTTGGTATAAAAATCCCACTCACCTGACATTTAGCTAAGTGCACTTTCTGTTATATCAATACTTTACTGGCTTTCTTGGCTCTCAAAAATGGCGTGCAAATTCTTGAACATTCTAAATCAGAAGTCTCATTGAATTTTGCTTTGAGTCTTGTAAAGTAGTTCTGTAGTATAAGGCAGTGTTGTATAGAGTGAGGAACATGTGTTTTCTACCCAGTTCTGTCTGTAGAACATTTGACAAATCCCTTAAGCTCTGTGGACCTTGTTTTTATCATCTGAGAAATAAAGAGATTAGCCTTGATGATTACGAAGGGTCTTGCTTGCTTGTTACTTTCATAGTTTTATTATTTGATTTGGAGTTGTGTGTGTGTGTGTGTGTTTTTCTACAGCCATACACACTGCTGCTATGGATATGCTGGGAGGATCTGGTATTGAAAGCCAATGTAGAAAAGTTGATATCATCGCAGATGCTGCATATTCCATTTTCAAAAAGCCAAAAAGTTTTACTGGCAATTTTGTTATTGATGAAAATATCTTAAAAGAAGAAGGAATACAAAATTTTGACGTCTATGCAATTAAACCAGGTAATGCTTATAGTTTTTAAAAGTAGTGATATGTTTTTCCACATTTTCTGCCATGAATACATTTATTTTGTGTGCATGTTTATGTGATTATAAAATGAATATGTTCTTTTAAAAGCTGTCCTCCCTGGCCAGGTGCAGTGGCTCACACCTGTAATCCTGGCACTCTGGGAGGCCGAGGTGGGCAGATCGTTTGAGCTCAGGAGTTCAAGACCAGCCTGAGCAAGAGTGAGACCCCGTCTCTACCAAAAATAGGAAAAATTAGCCGGGCATGGTGGTGCATGCCTGTAGTCCCAGATACTTGGGAGGCTGAGGCAGAAGGATTGATTGAGCCTAGGAGTTTGAGGTTGCTGTGGGCTAGGCTGACGCCATGGCACTCTAACCCAGGCAAGAGAGTGAGACTCTGTCTCAAAAAATAAATAAATAAAAGCTGTCCTCCAAATGAAGGGAAAAACCCACACCAGCACAACTTAAAAAAAAAAAAGAGAGAAATGAAAAATAGAAGTGAGTTGAGGGTTTTCGAAGTGATATATAAACGGAGAAGGTCATATCAGCTACTAGCCTTTCTAAATCTTGAAATAAGGAATGAAAACTAATTTTTAAAGTTGGCCTTAAAATCACAGAGTAAAAGATTTTATTCAAGGATGTGGTAACAGATGATACAGTAGGAGGGTTTTTACAAAAAAAATTTTTAAGATTGTGAACTGTTTTTCAAAAGTTTGTCTCTTAAATGCAGTCTCTTGGAGTAGCCTAATGACAAATGATGAAGATGAGTGAACAGGGTCTTTTTTATGTACAGTGGTGTGAATTGAGAAGTTTCCAGAAGGCCCCCTTTTTCAAAAGTAACTCTTTCTGAAACTGTAGATGATGATGATGATAGATTTTTTCTTAATATATAAAATATAATATATTCTAATAGATAATATAGCCATAATGGGAGTTATATTTACCTGTGCTAAAGTATGTTTTAAATATTATTCATTAAACTGAGCTTCTAGGTGACAGAAACCACATGTTTGTATTTGTATCATCCCTGCCCTTGTTTTCAGTTCAAACCGAATTTAATAGGTGATTATAGTTTTACAAAGCACTTTTATATACCTTATCTGTTTAACCTTCATAGCAATCCTGTGAGGGAAAAAATATTGTTTAGTGATTAAGAATATGGAATTTGGGAGAGGACAACCCAGGTTCAGATTCCAGCCCCAATGGTCACTAGCTGTGTGACTTTGAGCGTATCACCCACTCTAAGCCTCAATTTCCTTATTGGTAAAATTAAGAGAATGATAACTTTCACCCAGGGTTTCTGTAAGAACTAAAGGCAATAATGTATATAATGTGTTTGACATAGTGCCTGGCATATAGTATGCTCACAGTATTTAGTAGTTAATATTTATAAACAGAAAACAGGCTCAAAGAGATTAAGCCTTTGCCTAAGAGCAGATAGCTAATAAGTGGCAGAACCTGAACCAGATTCAGGTTTTCTGGGAGCTGCTGCAGTGTAATTATCACTTTAGGGTTTTTGTTTTTGTGTTTTTTTTTAGAAGTGGGGTCTCTCTCTGTTGTCTAGCCTAAAGTGCAGTGGCGTGATCATAGCTCATTGTAACCTTGAACTCCTGGGCTTAAGCAATCCTCCTGCCTCAGCCTCCAGAGCAGCTGGAACTACCGGCACATGCCACCATGCCAGGCTAATTTTTTTTTTAGAGAGAAAGGGTCTTGAAAGGGTCTTGAAAGGTCTATATTGCCCAGGCTGGTCTCAAACTCCTGGCCTCAAGCAATCCTCTTGCCTCAGCCTCCC
>VBSM01003204.1:13810693-13827981 GCA_008086735.1 Cheirogaleus medius | reverse complement strand
GGCCTCCCAGAGAGCTAGGATTACAGGCGTGAGCCACCGCGCCCGGCCTTAATAATATTTCTTTTAGTGATTTGTAATTGTTTCATTTTATAAATGTTACTGCTTAAGTTTTTGTTCTTATATGATTTTCCTATAGTAGATCACTAAAAGTGTGTGATAAGGCAAAAGAGAGGACATTTTAAGGCTCCTGATACATATTACCAAATAGGTGCCACTTAATGCATTAGAAGTAATTTTGATCTAATAGGTCTAATTGGTAGCAAGTCTATCCTGCTAATTAATTAATTCTGTGTGTGACCTTACAATGCCAAAGCTTTAAGTTCATTTACATGAATAATATTTTATAGGTGCTGTTCCAGAAGTCAAAGAAGAAAAGCTGCAGCCACACTCAAAACCACGTTCTGGAGCTGTGGAAGAAACATTTAAAATTGTTAAAGAATCTCTCAGTGATGATGTTGTTAAAACCACTCAAGCAATCTATCTATTTGAACTCTCAGGTAAAGATCACATCTGGTAGGCTGGGCTTTTATGAAACAAAGCAGGAGGTTTCCTTTGGCAGAAAATCAGGCTCCAGTAGTGATCACCTGGACAGTTGACTGGGTCCAGGACCTTCATTCTTGAATGTAGACATTCAAGAATAACAAAAAACTATTGATTTGTATTTTTAAGTTAAGATCAGTGCATTTGGACTCATGTAAAATACAATTTCATTACAAATATTTCCAGTGTTAAATAACTCCTTGGCATACTTGGTTGAGAGAAAATCCTACTTAGAAGGGCATATGGATGATGACAGGTAGTATGATGCAGTAATTTATCAACCACGGGCACCTTGCCATTTTTATCTTTGAGATTACTCAGGTCAGTCCGAACATAGTCAGTTTTTTAAGACCTCTTACAATTTTTCTTCTCTATATGAAATTAATACATATTAACAACAGTTTAAGAATTAGCTGCTGGGTAGAACACAGTGGTTCACACCTGTAATCCTAGCACTTGAGTCAGGAGGATCACTTGAGGCCAGAAGTTCAAGATCAGCCTGGACAACATAGCAAGACCCCATCCCTAAAAAAAAAAAATGTTTAAAAACTAGCTGGGCATGGTGGTGCACACCTGTAGTCCTAGCTACTCTGGAAGCTGAGGTGGGAGGATTGCTGATTGCTTGAGCCCAGGAGTTTGAGACAAGTCTGGGCAACACAGCGAGATCTCTGACTCTGAAAACACATACAAACAAAGAAAAATAATAAATTTGTATTTAAAAAAAAAACTAGCTACCTCAGCCCCATTAAACACAAACTTTTTTTATAACTCATCCCCTCTGCTTTGTCATAATCCATTTTGCCTTCCTGTTCTTACTTCCTTGTTATCCTTAGAATCCATGGCCCATTGCTTTAATCACTCTCTTGCCTGTGTCCTAAACTTACTGGACCCCTTGTGCTTATGTCATCACCTATCAAAAACCAAGTCCTGGGTGAATCAAACTATCTGGTTGCATCCAGGCTGCTGAGTTTTACAGGAAGAAAAGAAAAAAATCACACCATCTGGTAGATTATACCCGTAGAAATTCACTATTGTCCCTCTTTGACTGGGATCTAAGCAGCACCTCAGAATTCTGTGTTTTTGTGGTCTGCTTACTGCCTCATTTTCCAGTCACTATTTTAAACGTTCTCAGTGTTCCTAAAATCTCCCATCTGTCCCTTCACCCCCTTCCTGCCAGTGCCAGCAGATAATCCCACTTACTCTTTGATAGAGATAATAGAAACCTACAGATAGAAATTGCTTCAGTTTCCTGCCATCAAATATGAAATCAACGGTTATAAGCACCACCCTCTCCTCCTTCCCTCCCAGTAGAATGGAGCTCAGTTCTGGATCAGAGAATCCAAAGCTCTAATGTCTGTACTGAGTACCTGGAATCTTCCTAAGATGCAGAATCTGATTCAGTAGGTCTAGAGCAGGGGCTGAGATTCTGCATTTCGGACAGGTGATGACAGTATTGCAGTCTACCAATCGATCACACTTTGAAGCAAAGTTCTGCACCCTGTTACCCTTGGCCTCAGGAGCTCTGTGTTGTTAATCGTGCCTTCTTGTCAACCTGTTCATCTGACAGCCCCCCTACCAATGGCATTTTCATGTTCTCAAGTCTTTTCTGTCTTTAAAACAAAACCTAACTACAATAACAAGCACACACACCCTTTTTTCTCCTACCAGAACCAAACTTAGTTTCACCTACAACTCAATCTCCTGAACACACTGCTTGGGTATCATTTTTCTCCATTCCACCAAATTTGCTTTCACCAAGGTCTTTGGTGACTTCCATGGCACTACTGGGCATTTGTCATTCCTCCTTTGTGACCACTCTGCAGCATTTGATGCTGTTGACCACTTCTTTCTACTTCTTTCTTTTGGAAATGCTCCTTTCTTTGGTCCTCCTTAGTAGCTTCCTTGCTTTCCTTCTCTGCCTGTGATCATGCCTTGTCCATCTCCTTTACTGGATGCTTCTCCTTTATTCTTCCCTTAAATGATGTGCTTCAGGTCACTGTCTTAGCACTCTTGACACTCCACAGACTTTCTCTAGGAGGCCCCAACCACTCATGTGGGTTCAGTGACTATGAACTGATTAATTATGTGTCTCTACTTCTAGCTCAGCCAGACTTCATTTGACATTTCTCCTTGACTATCACAAAGATGCCTCAATCTGAAAATGCCAAAACAACTCACCATTCCCAACACCTGCCTTTGCCACCACACATTAAATCTGCTGTTTTTCAGTAGTCGTCTCTGAGTAACAAAAAACAAAAACCTATATTTACCCAGTTTCCCAAGCCCCAAACCAGCAAATCATTCCTGTGTACCCACTCCCACCTTTTATTCTTCATACTCAGTTACCTAGTCTGTGGTTCTGCCTTGAAATTCTTTCTCAAATGTGCCCACTTTTCTCCTTCCCACTGCCACTAACCTGATCCAGGCACACATCCTTAAGCTCTAAAACTACCCCAGCACCATCCTTACTAGATTTATGCATCTTCTTGATCCCTCTCCACTGTATTATCTACACTGCAGGGAGTGTAGCTCACTGTGGTCTATACCTGGACTGCCTCCCAAGCTCATCTGATGCCACTCCCATCCCCCTTTCTATCTTCCAGTCCTACTGTATGTTTTTTAGTTCCTAACACTTGCTACACTCTTGATTCTGGTTTTTTTGCACATAACTGTTCCTATTTTCCCTTTGCCCTATCCATCTAGCTAATTCTTACTTAACTTCAAATCTCAGCTTCAACTGGGCTTTCCTGACTTTTTTTTAAATTTAGTTTTTTATTGTGGTAAAAGATACAGAACATTAAATTTGTCATTTTAACCATTTATAAGTGTACAGGTCAATAGCTTTAAGTGCATTCCCATTGTTGTGCAACCATCACCACCATCCATCTCCAGAACTTTTTCATCATCCCAATGGAAACTCTGTCCATTAAAAACTAACTCTTCATTCCCCCTCCCCTAGTCCCTAGTAACCACTTTCTACTTTCTGTCCTTATGAATTTCACCACTTTTGGTACCCTGATCCTTTATTATTAATAATATGCTCCCACATCACCCTCCACTTCCTCTTTGGTGAGAACCATGTCTTTCTTGTTTATTGAAGAGCCTTCAGAGCCTAGCAGAGTCCCTGGAACATAGTAAGTGTTTAATAAATATTGGCTGAATTTGATTGATAGAGGTCTAGGGATTTTAACATGAGAAAGAGCATTTTGTAAGATTATTCTAATGGTAGCAGTTATTAAATTTAAGAAGAATAGATCTTCTTTGGCATTTATTTCTGTCTTTATCTCCATATAGGTGAAGATGGTGGCACATGGTTTCTTGATCTGAAAAGCAAGGGTGGGAATGCTGGATATGGAGAGCCTTCTGATAGGGCAGATGTGGTGATGAGCATGTCTACGGATGATTTTGTGAAAATGTTTTCAGGTGAGTTTTTAATTTTATTAGTTTACGTATTGTTCAAGGAAAATTTAACTCCAACATTTTACTTTATCTCTTTCCAAAGAATCAAGACTCATAAATGTTTGCAGCAGTGGAATCATAGCAGCTATTTATGTTGAGGAACACTTAGTTTAGGGAAAGCTATTCTTACTGTTGACTGTACTGACCCTTCTACCTCGCCCACCAAATGGGGAATTTCCTTTTTGCATGACTGAGAAGCCAATATAATGTTGGGAAGAGAGAGATAATTCAAAGGGACTCCTATGTGGGCTTAATTATATTAGCTGGACTAAGATATCATGTTTCCAATAATGCCATGGTCACTGGAGGAACTGATCCTAATATCAACTTGCCAAATTAGCGTAAGGTCATGCTTCAGTCTTGCCAGCTTTGTAACAGGAAACAGATACCGGCCCTCTGCCATGGCCCAGTGACCCTGCTTTCTGTGGAGTCCCTGACTTAGAGAACCTTTTGCATGATTTTCTATTCTGCTCATTTACCTCCAACTGTGCCAGAAAACTTTTAAAGGCAATTTTCTCTATTTTCTACTCTTAGAACACTACTCCAAATAACACAAAATCTAAAAAATTAGAAGCAGCACTTTAAACTAAAGCATCAGAACATTCTGCTTGAAAGAGTCTTTCATGCAATGAATTATAAATGTTATTCACACTTTGTTCTGTTTTAATCTTTATAAACAGGATCACAGTATATTCTGTGCCCTCTAAGTCTTGCTTTCCAATTCTAATCCAGGATGCTAATTGCCTACATTCTATCTGAGCCAATCTGTATATGATGTACTAATGATCAAGGTTTCTTTAAAATTTCTCCTTTTTTACAGTAGTGTTAAATGTTTATCATAGAAAAATTATTGCAGAAAATATACTTAAGAAAAAAGAAAAGAAACTTTTTTATCACACCACTGAAAGATGGCCATCAGTTAATTTGATTTGGCATCGTGTGTGTGTGTGTGTATGAATGTTCATATATATACATGTGTGCCTATAAAAACAGGATCATAACATTACTACTGTTTGCTAATCTTTTTCTCTTAGTACATTATAACATCTTTCAATGTTAATGAATAGTTATCTCTTTAATAATTTTTAATAGGTTTCAACAACTATTTATTTCTCCATAGAACTTAAACACAGTGCTTTGGACACATTTACATGCTCAATAAATGTTTGGTAAATCTGAATCTCATATATATATTTCTGAAATTACAGACTATTTAAAATAAAGATTTATTGTCAACTTCTAAACTGAAATAATAGTAATTGTATATAATATTTATTGTGTAATTACTATGGGTTAAGCAATACTTCCAACAGTCCTTTCAGATAAAATATTTTCTCCATTTTATAGCAGTAGAGACTGAGACTTTGATGAATTAAATAATAAACTCAAGATCAGATAGTGAGTAAATGGAGTCAAAATGGATTTGACTCCAAGCTAACTCGAAAGCTCATGCCCTTAACTATTATGCTATTCTGCCCTACAAAGGTGAAAAAAATCAAGTGACTTCTTTCTTTAATTTACATTTTACTTATGTAGCATAAACTTGAAATAATGGGTTCTCCATTTATATCTTTCTGTGAATCTGCTCTTGGATTGACTGGAGGAGGTCAGCCAGCTGTATGAATAATTCTTTTTTTTGAGACAGAGTCTCACTCTGTTGCCCGGGCTAGAGTGCTGTGGCGTCAGCCTAGCTCCCAGCAACCTCAAACTCCTGGGCTCGAGCGATCCTTCTGCCTCAGCCTCCCGAGTAGCTGGGACTACAGGCATGCGCCACCATGCCCGGCTAATTTTTTCTATATATATTTTAGTTGGCCAATTAATTTCTATTTATAGTAGAGCCGGGGTCTGGCTCTTGCTCAGGCCGGTTTCGAACTCCTGACCTTGAGCGATCCGCCCGCCTCGGCCTCCCAGAGTGCTAGGATTACAGGCGTGAGCCACTGCGCCTGGCCTGAATAATTCTTTTTAAACCTAAGTTATTGTTATGAGGTGTATTTTATAGCTGTGGTTTAGATTGGGAGAAAGTGAGTTTGCTTCTGTTCTTATGTCCTGTCATTCTCACTGTGTATCCCATCTGCTTTCCTTTAAATGGGCACAATTTAGACCTTATATCCTAACAATTCTCTTTTAAGAAACTGTAGCCATTTCTACACCAAATTTATATGGTGGCTACAGTATAAATATAAAAACTTAAAGCAATTAGTAACCAAAAATAATCAAAATCTCTCCTTTTGGCCAGTAGAGGCCACTATATGGTAAAGCAATATGATAGAAATAAAATAAATTGAGCAAGATTACTTTACCTGAGGAGGGATATATATATAGTTTTTTACACATATATATGTATATATATATATGTAATATCTGTTTTACTACATATGCATATATATCTATAAATATACATGTATGAATATGTATGTGTATATAATAGCTGTTTTTTAAAACTCTTTAAAACAATATTGTCGAATTACAATTTATATACAATAACATCCACCATTACAAGTATACATGATTTTTAGTAAATTTATAGCTGCACAACCATCACTACAATCCAGTTTGAGAACATTTTCATCACACCAAAAAATTCTCTAATGTCTGTTTGCAGTTGATCCTATTTCCACCCCTGACTCTCCCACCAGCCAAACACTAATTTGCTTTCTGTCTCCATAGATTTGCTATTTCTGAACATTTCATATAAATGGAATCAAACAGTATATAGTCTTTTGCATCTGGCATCTTTAACTTAGCATCAGGCTTTTGATATTCGTTCATCTATATGTTGTAGCTGGTATCAGTGGTTCAGTTCCTTTTTGCTGCTGAATAGTATTCCATTATATGGATATACCACATACTGTTTATGTAGTCACCAGCTGATAGACATTTGGATTATTTTAAGTTTTTGACTATTATGAATATTGCTGCAGTGAACACTCTCATATATGTATTTCTGTGGATCTGTGTTTTAATTTCTCTTAGATAGATTCCTAAGAGTGGAATTGATGGGTCATATGCTAAGTTGATATTTAACTTTTAAAGAAACTACCCAACTGTTTGCTGAAGTGGCTGTACCATTTTTACATTCCCATCAGCAATGTATTAAGGTTCTAGTTTGTCTATATCTTCACCAACACTTATTATTATCTTTTTTATAATAGTCATTCTAATGGATATATAAAGGTATCTCTCATTGTGGCTTTAATTTGTATTTCCTTAATGATTAATGATGTTGAACATGTTTTCATGTGTTCGATAGCTTTTTTTTTTTTTTTTTTTTTTTTTTTGGAGACAGGGTCTCACTCTGTTGCCCAGGGCAGAGAGGGTGGTTCCTAATATACCAGACACATATTGTGCCTTCTAGGAGATATGACCTATATATAAATAAGCATAATGTAAGAAAGAAAATCATAAATGAAAGTTAGACACACTTGACAAGTTCTCTCTCTCCATGGAGCTCATATTTATTATATGTTGCTATTAGCTACAATTATATATTAATGCTCAACTTTTTTATACCCTGGCATTTCTGTGGTTAAAATAATGCTAACACATACTTTTGTGTCCATATGGTATACTTTTAATGATCATTTCTTAAGAATTTTTCATTCATTTACACTGTTTGATTTTTTTTTTTGGTTTAAACTTGAAATGTTAAAAGTTTAATGAACTTTAACAGATTGGAAAATTAACTAAAATAGATAGTATTTGTTTACCAGAATTCATTTGAGAGCCATGTATCCTTTAGTGTATAAAAATCTTTTTAGTGTAAAAAGACTTGCTATAATCTTTTGCTGATTGTTGTTTTTATGTTATCTCTTATAGGATATTGTTAACATCTAAGTCTAGGAACGGAGATTCCCAAGATACTGATATAAAAATCTGTAATAAAAATTTGTATGCCTCTGAGATTTATAGAACTCAAGGAGATCCTTTTTATAATGCATGTGCTTGAAGCAGTATATCCCTAAGGGCACTAATGGTTGCTTTTCCCTCTCTCATTTTCTCATTTTAGGGAAACTAAAACCAACAATGGCATTCATGTCAGGAAGATTGAAGATTAAAGGAAACATGGCCCTAGCAATCAAATTGGAGAAGCTAATGAATCAGATGAGCGCCAAACTGTGAAGGAAAAGAAAATAAAATATGTCGACTGCTATGCTCAAAAAGTAAAAAAGCTCAACAGTTAAAATCTAATGTTTGTTTTCTTCCCCCTTGTATTATAAGGCTATGCCTGTTTGTGCTAGAAAAAATAGAATTTCTGTATCTGTAAGACTTGAAATTGTAATTAAAAGTTGGCTAACAAACAAGCTTCATTAAATGGAGTTCTAAGACAGTATGTTTTTTATATTCTGAGGGTTTTGCTCACTGAGCCTCATATCTAATTCACTATCTTGTGTCAGGAAAAGCATTATGAGCAATCAGCCAGGCTCAAGCAATAAAAGTCACTCTTTTCAAAGCATCTTCTCATGTAAAGTGAAGCTAGTCTGTTTTAAAATTTTTAGTTTGAGATTGTATATTAATGAAAATCTTAAATCATGTTTTGGCTTTTTAAATCTTATTTTAAAGAAAATCTTCTACAGTCCATTTCATAAAAATTACATAATCTACTTAATAAATACTACTTATGAAGACTAAATGAAACCAAAAGTTTTTTATTTTGTTAACTAGCTTTCCAGGTGTTGTTATCTATAGGAAAATATTATTAATATAATTCAACTAATGGGAGCATGTATCCTATTTAAAACTATGCAAAAAAATGTCCTAAAATAAAATAATTTTCTCCCCAGAAGTATGCACTTGGCCAGCATTTTGAAATGAGAACCTTAGAATAGGCGGTTGGTATGGGCTGAATTATGTACCCCCCAGATTCTTTTGTTGAAATCCTAACCCTCCCATTACCTTAGAATGTGACTGTATTTGGAAACAGGCCACAATTACCATTAGGACGGGCTCTAATCCAATCTGATATCCTTATAAGAAGAGGAAGTTTGGACATAAGAAGAGACACCAGGGATGTGTGCACAGAGGAAGACCACGAGAGGACAGACACAGATGGCGGCCATCTGTAAGCCTTGGAAGAAACAAAAAGACACCTTGATCTTTGACTTCTAACTCCAAAACTGTGAGAAGTAAATTTCTATCAGCCTTAAAAAACTAATACAGTGGTTTGCCGGGAGGGAGGAACTAAATTTTTAAAAAGCCCTTACCTTTAATTTCCATCAGTTAAAAATACTGGCTGGGTGCAGTAGCTCTCGCCTATAATCCTAGCACTTTGGGAGGCCAAGCGGGAGG
Source organism: Cheirogaleus medius (assembly GCA_008086735.1). Lineage (NCBI taxonomy): Eukaryota > Metazoa > Chordata > Mammalia > Primates > Cheirogaleidae > Cheirogaleus > Cheirogaleus medius. The sequence continues at coordinate 13,818,696 of VBSM01003204.1, read as the reverse complement.
ATCACTTGAGGCCAAGAGCTCGAGACCAGCCTGTAAGAGCGAGACCCAGTATCTACAAAAAACAGAAAAATTAGCTGAGTGTGGTGGTGGTGCCCATCTGTTGTGCCAGCTACTTGGGAGGCTGACCCAGGATCGCTCTAGCCCAGGAGTAGGAGGCTGCAGTGAGCTATGATGACCCCACTGCACTCTAGCTCGGGCTATAGAGCAAGACCCTGTTTTGAAAAAAAAAAAAATACTTGCTCAGTGTAACTCTTTTATTTCTCATCTTCCGTTCTGAGTAGCTGGGACTATAGGCATGTGTCACCATGCCTGGCTAATTTTTTCTATTTTTGGCCCTTGCTCAGGCTGGTCTCAAACTCCTGACCTCAAGTAGTCCTCCTGCCTTGGCCTCCCAAAAGTGCTAGGATTACAGGCATGAGCCACTGCACCTGGCCCCAATCTATATTTTGCACTGTTTTTCCATGTTCTGCCAATGCTGCTTTATAAAAGCTGACCATTCTGCCACACCTTGTGGGGCTCCTGTCTATTTTGTAGGTTGGATGCTGCCTGATTCATGAATTGCTAATAAGACATTTAGATTTTTAAAATTCAGTTAATTAACATTTTGTTCTTTGACATTCTCAAATGTTTGGGAAAATTGAAAATGGAAAATATTGTTAGGCAGAGATTCTAGGTTCTGGTCACTAAAACAGGAACTTGCTAATTATACCCATTCCAGCCGGTAGGTTGAGTCAAGGGGCCCTTTCCCTTTTCTTTATTGACCTGCCTGATTATTGCCCTAAGCGATTGTTAGCTCGGTTGCTCATTGTAATCTCTGCCTTCCAGCTTTTTAAAATTTTCCAAACTGGAATAAATAGAGCTGATTCGGGGCCCTGTCATGTTAGGAGACCAACAATAGGTTCCTCTGGTCCTTCCAACCGTGGGTAGATTAAACCTTTGTTTTAACCCCATTGCTGTCCATTATTCATCCCTTTTTAAGTAACCATCTAAAAATTTCTACCCTAAATTTGCATTTCAAAAGGGAGGGCTCTTAGGTAACACAAGGTAGAAAATTTACATCTCAAACGCACAGGACTTAGATACCAGGCCTAAACACTATTATTTGCTTAGAGAAAGAAAGGAGTAGGTAGGAAGCCCAGTTAAAACAAAAATGCTGGTGAGCGCAGTGGCTCATGCCGTAATCCTAACACTCTGGGAGGCCGAGTTGGGGCGATCACTTGAGGTCTGGAGTTTGAGACCAGCCTGAGCAAGAGCGAGACCCCATCTTTACTAAAAATAGAAAAAAAATTAGCCGGGCATGGTGACGCATGCCTGTAGTCCCAGCTACTCGGGAGGCTGAGGCAGAAGGATTGCTTAAGTCTACGAGTTTGAGGTTGCTGTGAGCTAGGCTGACACCACAGCACTCTAGCCCAGACAACAGAGCATGACTCTTGTCTCAAAAAAAAAAAAAAATTCCCTGGGTTAGTGGCTCACCCCCATAGTCCTAGCACTCTGGGAGGCCGAGGCAGGAGGATTGCTTGAACTCAGGAGTTTAAAATCAGCCTGAGCAAGAGCGAGAGCCTGTCTCTGCTAAAAATAGAAAAGTTAGCCAGGTCTTGTGGCACCCGCCTATAGTCCCAGCTACTCGAGAGGCTGAGGCAGGAGGATCACTTGAGTCCAGGAGTTTGAGGTTGCAGTGAGCTATGATGATGCCACTGCACTCTAGCCCAGGCAACAGAGCTAACTCTATCTCAAAAAATAAATAAATAAATAAAGACAAAATGATCAAAGGGGAGGCTTGTTTAGATTAATGCTCCATCCCATTGTAAAAATTTCTAGTGATTTTCCTTTATAGATAAAAATTTTTACAAAGAATATAAACAAAACTGAGTAAATACTAGAAGGCGTATTTTGGAGACTGATATTTAATAGTTCAATAGGCTGTCTTTTCAACTTAGCTTCTGTTTCTGTTCAAAGCAGAGCCCATTAGCAAATAGGACAGACAAAGCATTTTTAATGCCTGGACTCAGCAGGGACTCAGCTCTGAAAAAGCATCAAACCTGCTTGATCTGAGGGACTTTCATACATACTTTATCTAGCTTTCTTTTTGCCTTTGGAGTATCATAGTAACTAAGTGAAAAGGTTGACAATTCAATTTTCTTATCAATTAATTGCTTAAACTTTTCATTTGACTTCTCTAAGGGGTATTTTAAAGAGGCAAGAATTTTAAAAATGTTTTTAGATGCTTTCGTACATCGATAGGTGTTCCTGGGTGGGCCTGATTCAGGAGCCCTCATTTTTAAACTCACTTCTTAGTTGAACAGCCTTGTTCATCTAGAACGTTCCACATAATGACCATCATAATTCTAATATATCTTTAGTAAGATTTTCCCATTTTTGTAAGTATTTGAAGTTTCTGGGGCCTCCTATTTATACATTATAGAAAACGCAAACATAGCTAGAAGATGAAGTACTCAGTTCTTTAAAAATTAAGGATCCCATTTTTACATTGAATTTGGGTCTCAGAGCTGAGATGAAAGCCTAAGAGGGAAATGCTGCAGGGTTGGGTTGTGTAGTGCTTTCACAGTGTACCTTGTTGCAAAGCTGTGAGTCTGGCAGGTGACCTACTACTAATACCAAATAGCCCATTTTCATGACCCAGATTATCCTCTTGTGGGAGTTTTATCTTTTGATGGAGTGTCACTCTAATATGTTTTAAATGCCCAAACTGTGCCCACCACAGACTAAATAGTGAAAGTCTCTCCCTGCCATAGAACACCTGCAAAGGCCAGAACAGGGGGCTGTCTCCTTAGATGCCCAGACAACAATGCAAGAACACAAAGATTACAAAGAATCAGTGAATTATACCTCCAAAAAAAATGAATAAAGCTCCAATAATGGATCCCAAAGAAATGGATATCTATGAAATGACAAAGAATTCAAGAATGTATGGATAGAAATTTTAATGAAATTTGGAGAACAATACACAAGCAAAGCAAGAAGTTTGACACAGAAATAGAAATAAAAAAGAACCAGATAGAAATGCTAGAAATGAAAAATATAATGACTAAACTGAAAAATTCAATAGAAATCTTCAACAGCAAACTCAAACAGAAGAAAGAATCAGTGAGCTGGGAGCGAAATGACAAAAGAATGAAAAAATCCTATGGGAATTATGGGACACCATCAAGAGACCAAATCTTCACATAACATGAATTGCAAAAGGAGAAGAAAGAGATAAAAGGCCAAAAAGCATATTTAAGGAAATAATGGCTGAAAACTTCCCTAATTCGGGGCTAGATACCAACACCTAGGTATAGGAAATACAGAGTTCTCTGATCAAATTCAACTCAAAGAGGAGTACATGAAGGCACATAATAATTAAGGTACCAAAAATAAAAGAATTTTGAGAATAGCAAGAGGTAAGAAACAGATCCCATACAAAGAAATACCCATATGACTAACAGCAAATTGCTCTGCAAAACCCTTCAGGCCAGGAGAGAGCGGGATGATATATTCAAAGTGCTGAAAGAGGCTAGGTGCAGTGGCTCATGCCTGTAATCCTAGCATTTTGGGAGGCTAGGGCAGGAAGATTGCTTGAGGCCAGGAGTTCAACACCAGCCTGGGCAACATAGCAAGACCCTGTCTCTAAAAAAAATGTTTTTTTAAATTAGCTGGGCATGGTGCCATGTGTCGGTAGTCCTAGCTACTGGAGAGGCTGAGGCAGGAGGATTGCTTTAGCCCAGGAGTTGGAGAGCTATGATTACACCACTGCACTCCAGCCTGTGTAACCCTGTCTCAAAACAACAACAACAAAAACCATAAGAAATCACAAAGTGCTAAAGAAAAAAACTGCCAATCAATAATACTTTATCCAGCAAATCTGTCTTTCAGAAATGAGGGAGCAAATGGGATCACATCAAGCTAAAAAGCTTTGCACAGCAAAGGAATAATCAACAAAGTGAAGAGACCCACAGAATGCGAGAAAATATTTGCAAACTACCCATCTGACAAGGGATTGATAAGTAGAGTATATGTAAGGAACTCCAACAACTCAATAGAAAAAAATTAAATAATCTGATTAAAAATGGGCAAAGAATCTGAATAGAAATTTCTCAAAAGAAAACATACAAATGGCTAACAGGCATATGGAAAAATGCTCAACATCATTAGTCACGAGAAATGTAGATCAAAACTATAATGTGATATCATCTCACACCAGTTAAAATGGCTTTTATCAAAAAGACAGGCAATAATGAATGCTGGCAAGGAAGTGGAGAAAGGGGAACCCTTACACATTGCTGGTGGCAATGTAAATTAGTGCAACCATGATTGAGAATAGTATGGAGTTTCCTCAAAAACTGAAAATAGAGCTACCGTATGACCCAGCATCCCACTGCTGGATATATATTCCAAGGAGAGGAAATCAGTATATCAAAAAGAAATCTGCACTCCCATGTTTACTGAAGCACTACTCACAACACCCAAGATTTGCAATTAACCTATGTGTCCATCAATGGATGAATGGATAAAGAAACTGTGGTACATATACACAATGGAATATCATAGAGCCACAAAAAAGAACGAATCCCACCATTTGCAACAACATGGATGAAACTGGACAACATTATGTTAAGTGAAAGAAGCCAAGCACAGAAAGACAAATCTCACATATTCTCAATCATAGTGTGGGAATTAAATATTAAAAGCAATTGATTTTATGGAGACAGGGTAGAATCATGGTTACCAGAGGCTGAGAAGGGTAGCAGGGAGGGAGGAATAAAGTGGGGATGGTTAATGGGTGCAAAAATATAGGTAGTTAGATAGAATGAACAATATTTGATAACACAACAAAGTGACTATAATCAACAATAAGTTAAGGTATACTTTAAAATAACAAAAAGAGTGGAATTGGAATGTTCCTAACACAAATAAATAATAAATGCCTGAGGTGATGGATACCCCAGTTACCCTGATTAATTCACATTATATGCCTGTATCAAAACATCACATGTACCCTATAAAGATATACAACTATTATGTACCCATAATAATTTAAAAAAAAAAATGAGGGAAAAATGAAAACTTTCCCAGGAAAACAAAAGCTAAGGGAGTTCATCACTGTTAGAGCTGCCTTATAAGAATTGCTTAAGGGAGTTCTTTAAACTGAAACCAAGTATCTGTATCTAGTCAACATAATGATATGTAACTAAAGGGGTGCTATGGTCTGACGGTTTGTGTTCCCCACAAATTTATATGGCGAAATCCTAATGCCAAGGTGATGGTATGAGGAGGTGGGCCTCTGGGAGATGATTAGGTCATAATGGCATGAAGGGTCATGAGTCCTCATGAATGGGGTGAATGCCCTTATAAATAAGGCCCAAGAGAGCTTTCTTGCCCTTTCTGCTACATGAGGTTTCTATGAGGAAATGGGTCCCCACCATACACAGAATGTGCCTATGCACTGATCTTGGATTCCCAGCCCCCAGAACTATGAGAAATAAATTTCTGTTGTACATAACCCACCCATTTCAATATAGGCAGGGTGCAGTGGCTTATGCCTATAATCCCAGCACTTTGGGAGGCTGAGGTAGGAGGATTGCTTCAGGCCAGGAGTTCAAGGCCAGCTTGACCAACAAAGCAAGACACCATCTCTACAAAAAATAAGAAAATTAGCTCAATGTGGTGGCATGTACCTGTAGAACCAGCTACTTGGGAGGCTGAGGCAGGAAGATGGCTGGAGCCCAGGAGCTTGAGGTTTCAGTGAGCTATGATGAGACCACTGCACTCTAGCCCAGGTGACAGAGTGAGACCCTGTCTCAAAAACAAAACAAAACAAAAAAATTCCAGTTTGAATTACCGTGTGGTATCTTTCTCCTGACTAGTCCCAAAGTGATATAACTATCTTTCTTTTTTCATCTGCTCTGTATATTTTGTTCCTTTTCCAGCCTTCTTTCATTTCATTCTATCTTCCACATAATGCAAGAATTTCACAAAATACTTCTATTTTCCCACTCCCATCATTTATGCTATTTTTGTTATAAATTTAATTTCTACATGTTATAAACTCTAAAACATATTGTTTAATATTTTTGTTAAACATCGAACAATCTTTTTAAAAATTTAAAAATGAGTAAAAAGGTCTCTTAAATTTACCATATACTTACTATTTGCACTTTGGACATATCCTTTACCAACATGTCCAAACATAAACATATCCAAAAGTTTCCTTGTGCCCCTTTGTATTCACTTATGTTCATTCTCCATACCATTCCCAATGACCGATCTTTGTATCACTGTAAAATAGTTAGCATTTTCTGGAATTTATATAAATAAAATCATATAGTACATACTTTCTTGTTTGGCTTCTTTCAATCACTTTTGATTGGCTTCTTTCAATTCACTTTTACTTATTTTGAGATTAATCCATATTGTTAGGTATATCAATAGTTTATTCCTTTTTATTATTACTGCGTAGTTTTCTATTTTATAGATATACTACAATGTGTTTATCCATTCATCTGTTGATAGACATTTTGGTTGTTTCTAGTTGTTGGCTATTACGAATAAAGCTAGAAATAACTCTTTGTGTTCTCTTGGGTATGAAGTAGCTGGATCATATGATGGGTGTAAATGTAACTTTTTATGAAATTTTCAAATTGTTTTCCAAAGTAGTTGTACCATTTTACAGTCCACTAGCAGTGTATGGGATTTCATTTCTTCACCTTCTCACCAATACTTATGTTTAGTCCTTTTAACTTTAGCCATTCTAATAAGTGTTGTAGTATCTCATTGAATTTTAATTTGCACATCCCTGATGAGGCTGAGTATCTTTTCATGTTATTACTTGCTATCTGTATATCTTCTAGGTGAAGTATCTACTCAAATCTTTTGCTCAGATTTTATTCTATTGTTTATTATTGAGTTTTGGGAACTCTTTATATATTCAGTATACAGGTCATTTTCAGGTTTTGATTTGCAAATATTTTCTCCCAGTTGATGGCTTGTCTTTTCATTCTCTGTTGTGATTTAGGAAGAGCAAAAATTCTTAATATCAATGAGATTCAATTTATCAATGTTTTTCTTTTATGGATCATGCTTTTGGTGTTGTATTTAAGAAAATATTTTCCTCACCCCAAACAACTTGTGGAAGTTTTAAGTTTTACCTTTAAGCCTATGATCCATTTCAAGTTAATTTTTGTATATGGTGCAAACTGTAGATCAAAGTTTATTTTTCTTTTCTTTTTTGGGAAGCAGAGTCTCACTCTCTTGCCTGGGCTAGAGTGCCACGGCATCAGCCTAGCTCACAGCAACCTCAAACTCCTGGTCTCAAACAATCCTCTTGCCTCAGGTCCTGAGTAGCTGGGACTACGGGCACGCACTACCATGACCAGCTAATTTTTTCTGTTTTAGTAGAGACAGAGTCTTGCTCTTGCTCAGGCTGGTCTCGAACTCCTAACCTCAAGGAATCCTCCCACCTCAGCCTCCCAGAGTGCTAGGATTATAGGCATGAGCCACCATGCCTGGCCAAAGTTTATTTTTCTAAATAGAGATATCCAATTATTCCAGTATCATTTGTTGAAAAACATAGCACATTTTAAAAAGAATCTAACAGAACTTTAGAAATAAAAAATAATACAGCAAAACTTTGCCATAATATAGGTCCAGGGTTCCTTTATTGTAATGTTGATGAAAAATATTGTATAGTGTAGTTACAACAACACAAAAGTAAAGATAGTAAAACTTATAATATACACAATTGACTATAAATTTACTTGAGGAAATACCAAAATGATGCCAAGGCAGTCACTTCTAGATATTCTTGAACATTCTATAAGATAAGAACTTTAATTTCCCCCAGTTTGGGAATAGGAGCTGGGCAGAGGATGAGAGTGGATATCAATTTGCATATCTGAATTAGGAGAATGGTAGATTGTTTAACAGCATTTTTCCTAATTCTATATCTACTATGTCTAATCTGCTGTTAATTCTATCTATTGGATTCTTTTTTTTTTTTTTTTTTT
>VBSM01003204.1:13764154-13804727 GCA_008086735.1 Cheirogaleus medius | reverse complement strand
GCGCCCGCAGGCCCCCCCGCCGCCCGCGTTCCTATGGACAGACGCACAGACACCTGCAGGTGGGTGAGAGCCCGCGCGCGGGGCGGGGACGAGCGCGCCGACGCTGCGACCCGGGCGGGGAGCTCCTTTGTGTGGGGGGCGCCCGCGCCGGGGGCCGGTCCGCTTGCCCCTCAGCGGCCGCGCAGTGACCCGGCCGAACCCTTCTTTTGTCTCCTCTGGGGGGAGCGAGGCCGTAGTGAGGGCAGAGACCCGGCGGTCGGCCGTCGGCGGCGGCGGGCTTGGGGGTGTGAGGGGCAGAGAGCCCCGGCGGCCGCTCCGGTCTGGCTGCCCGGGGCCGGCCCCTCGCCCGGCAGCTCTGGTGGCCGCGGCGGCCGCGGGCGCGCTGCGTGGGTCTGGCTCTCCTGCTCCTGGGTCTGTTGGAGGTGGGAACGAGGGCGGGAAGGAGGAAGAAAAGATCTGTCCTCTTAGTTTCCAAGTCTTGAGGTGGTTGTGGAGAAAGAGAGGTGGTTCAGGGTTTCGCCCGACTTGTTTCCCTCCTCAGGAGGCACACTGAGGTGCGTTTGGGGTGTGTGTGGAGGAACGTGCATCGCTTCGCTCCCTTATTTATTGTTTCTAACGGAGGAGGGCTTTCTCCAAAAGGGCTCTTCCGCCCCCCACCCTCATCTGAGGCTGCGCGCACAGTGATGTGTGTTTGTTATCAAATATATCAAGGCATTATTCCCCTGGCTAGCAGGAGGTTGGACTGACCAACATCAAGTCAAAATCAAACCAAAAGCGAAGGATATGATTTTTGGTTTTCTGATGGGTTTCTTTCTTTCTTTTTTTAAGGTTAGATAAAGACTTGAAGAGAACATGGCTGTAATTTTTACAATTATATATATTTATTTTGGGTTTTTTTTGAAGTTTTGGAGTAAAGTTTTGTTTTTTCCCAGACTTGTTAGGAATAGCGTGACAGAATCTTCTGCCTATTAGATAAACAGTTAACAAGCCAGTCAGGTAGTGACTGCTTCCGTGGTGGAGGTTAAATTGGAATGCAATAAACAATGCTCTACCTTTCCGTTTTTGCTGTTTTAAGGTAGGAGATCTTTCACAACATAAGAGAAGAACGTGGATGTTAGAACTGATTTTTCCACCTATGATTGTGCTTTCTCTATTTTATTCTATGTATTATATGTATGTAGCCCAACGATGGGATTGTCTGTGTTGGGTACAGTATTTTGAAAAGTACTGTAGGGCGATATTTCTGATTTCTCTTATTAGCTAGCTAGGTTTCTTTGTGAACATTTGTATTTGTAGATTATTCAAATAATAAATGAGGTTGTATAAGTACCCACAAAATTAATTTTACACATTCGGATTTCTTGATGCATGTGTGGGTTTATATCTTTGTGTTGATCTCAGTCTGCTGCTCACTTCTGGAAACTTTTTTGGGTTTTTTTGCCTACTGTGTGAGAATCCATATTGATAAACTTAAGTCTGACAGTTACCAAGATCTTTTTTTAAAAAACAGTTTTAGGGGACATGCAGACAATTATATGTACAGCTATATGTAGAAAATGGAGGCTTTCTTAAAAAAAAAAATTAAACTTGAAGGAAAAACATTATGATGGAAAATTATTTGTTATTTAAATTTCCATCAAGTAAAATGTAGAAATTAACCAGAAAACAATATAAAATTTAATACATTTTTAGTCAGGCAAACTGATTTTTATCATTATAAAAATAAATAGTTTAATATGCTTAATATAGTGGGTTTTTTGTAGGAGAAAAAAATTATCCTAGATTCTTGCCCTAGTTACATTAACAGATTATTATTGCATACCTAATTTTATAAATACCTGGCATGTACATTTATGCACACTTTACTTAAAACTTAGCAATGATCAAGCAGACCCCTTTGAGTTGATCAAATTTTGTTCCTGCTTTGACTTCCAGTCTAGATTAGGTAAATGAATTTAAATTCTACACAAAGGCACAGAGCTTCGTGTGTGGCTCTGGTAGGCCCTTGACCTATGTTCCTGTTCCTTTTCCACTAAGAAACAGGAGAGAATAACCCAGAGAGAAAAGGTAATGAAATTTGGTCAGGCATTATGAATGGAGGAATGGAGTTCTAGAGCATTCTCAGAATTTAAGCTCTTAGATATACATACTCTTTATTAACTCTTTGAAGTATTAAAAAAGATAAGCTAGCAAATGTAATTGCTTGTTTGTGTATTTATAAGGCTGTCAGTGGTTGTGATAAGTTTTAACAAAGAGTCACTGTGTAAACATTAACAGAGTGTGGCCTGTATTGAGAATTGTTTTGACAAAGTTGTAGTTGTGCTTACAGTTTTCTGGGATGTCACTGTGGTCTTTATGGTAGGCTGGCTAAAAGATGATATCTAGAGTTTTTTTTTTAATACTGATATGTGGATATTAATTTGCTTTTTGTGTAATTAATAATATTTTAGTGTAAATCAGAAGCATTCCAGACAACTTTACATATTTTCAACTGATTTCCCTTTTGGTAAGTTGGTGTTCAGGAAGGCATATAAATTGTTCTTCATTTTTCCTGGTTGACATTTTTTTCTGCTGTTTTTTATCTTATAGACAAATACTACTTCCAGGAAATTTGAATTTGTATAAAATTGGATTTTTAAATATAGCTGACATTTAGCAACTTCTTTTTTTAAAACAACATTAAGCTGTCTACAGTTAAATTTGATGGGCTTTACAATCCATGGACTTTTCTGGCATTTTTCTCTTTGTTGGTTATCAATGTGGTATCATTAAAGGAAACTTAAAATGGCCACTTTATGTAAACTAAAACCCTCAAGTGACTAGTATTATTAGTAATAATTAATGGAAAAATGAAAAGTAACAATTTTATTCTTTATAATAGATTTGTGATTTTCAAGTCCTTTTCCACATTTTTTTGTAGTCTGGTAGGGAAGCAGGTCTAACCGTGAGAGGTGTGGATAGTGACCTCTCATTCCAGCCTTTCTCTTCCTGCATTGTTTAAGAACAGCACAAACCCCATGCTGCCTACCGAAAATGCAGAATTCATTCTTGGATTAATACTCTCGTACCAGATGTATGAGGCTGGCTCTAAAGAAGCTTTTTCTCTTAAGTACTGTCAAAAATAGAGAAGCTGAAGATTGGAGAGAAGCCATTTATTTTGAACAGTTTATTTTCTGACAGTTTGTGTTTGTAAAGAAACCTGCTCATAATATTTACTTAAGAGATCTACATAGTTGCCTAAAGAAACCCCACAGGTTTCTTTTTTTCTTTTAAAAAAAGTTTCCATTGAGCTTAACTCTTAGGTGATACTTCTTGACTTTGCTTCTGATTAGTTGATTTATGGACTTTATTTACCAGCATGATTGGAGAATTCTTTTGCTATACTGAAATTGCACTCTGCCTGTGCTCTGGTCCGTTTCCTAGGTAACAAATGCACTGCATAGATTCCATAATGAGGACTGTGGTTGGCTAGTTACTGTGTAAATTCTGTTGTTTGGTAAAGCTTAGTCTCAAATTCAAATAAAGGTCAAGAAACCAAAAGTACTGAAAATGCAAATTTTTGAATTTTATTTTGTATCCAGTGCCAACAAAGTTTAATGGGCTTTTCTGGAGAAAGGCAAATTATGCAGCCGTATTCAAGTTTGTTTTGCAAAGTCTTAGACTTAAACAGTTGGAGAGCTTTTTTTCTCTGTTTCAGACTGGTAATACTAATGGAAAAGAGGATATATTTCGGAAACATGTTATCACACTTGCAAATAACATTGAAAGTAAAGGATTGTGGTCTAGGACATCAGCAATACTTTTGTATTGAAAGGAAAGTAACATATATGTCTTAAAAAATTATACACTTCACATGAAATGTAATTTTAAAAATCTTTCAAGAAATTAAAACATTTAAGATATCTTTTAAAACATTAAAAATATTGCCATAAAATGAAGCATTTTTACTCTAGCTTTTTTCCTTCTCATCTTCCTGAACTTTGGCTGGCCTAGGACCAGGGAGCAGGTTCCCCCTTGGTAGCTGCTCCTTAAAAAATAGCTTTCCCTTCTGCCTTACTCTCCTGTTAAAATATATGGCCTCTGTAACTCTAGATGCAGGACAAAAACTAATATGTATTGAATGGCCAGTAATTATTAGCTGCTTGTTAAAAAAAACAAAAAAAAAACCTGCAAAGAACCAGAATTCCATTAAAACCCATTGCAAATGTCTTCTTACTTGATGCTTAAAAGTGTTTTTTGTTTGTTAATCATCAAGATTTTGTTAGCTGAACATTAAAAGAAAATACACAGAACTCTTTTTTAATTCTAAAGGATTATACAAAGTTGCCTCTGTTACTTTCCCTTGCTTTGCTGGGTTGTTTTTGGATTATTCATTTACCTTTTGGTTAACTTTTGTTGCAGGCATAGGATACATCTTGGTTGGATTCTTTTTCTTTCTGGTTTTCCTCAAAAGTGACACTACTTTAACCTTTTCTGTCCTTTTCTCATTGCAAATATTGTGTCCCTTCAGCTTTCCCTTGTAAATATTTATTATTAAATTTTATCAATTGCATTATTTAAGGCATAATCACATATCAAAAGCTCCCTCTTTTTGTTACAGGACTTCATATTTCTGGGACAGAGTTAACAATATCTGTGAATTCTTAACTAGCTAGGACTACTTCTTTCTCCCAGTATTAGTTTGCTAGAGTTGCCATGACAGAATCACAGGCTGCGTGGCTTAAACAACAAAAATTTATCTTTTTACAATTCTGGAGGCTAGAAGTATGACATCAGGGTGTTGGCAGGTGGGGTTCTTCTAATGCCTCCTTGCTTGCTTGATAGATGGTTATCTTGCTAAGGTGTCTTCATATGGTCTTCCCTCTGTGCCTAACTGTGTCCTAATCTCCTCTTCTTGGTTAGGTCTCACCCATATGACTTCATTTTACCTTAGTTACTTCTATTAAAGGCCCTGTCTCTCCAAATATAAGTCACATTCTGATGTAGTAGGGGTTAGGACTTAAACAGATTAATTCGAGGGGGATACAGTTCAGCCCATAACACAGTCTGTCTCTCTACCTATTGCGTTTCATACATGTGTACATACATACTTTACTACATATGTGTGATTTTTGTAGTGGTTTCGTCTTTCATGTCTTGTTTACTCTATTTGTCACTTGAGAGCCAGGCCCAAATACAGAGCAATATGATCAACTTTATATGTCATTAAAAATAAAGTAGGTAAAGGCTTTATTGTTTTTCACTCTCCTTTATTTTTAAATGCTTTATTTTGAATGGTTTAAAGTAAAAAATTCTTAATAATTTGTTTGGAATACTAGAGAATATCATTGTGGCCAAATTCATTGGGTTTGCTAATGCTGTTATTTTCTTGCAAGTTCTGAAGACATGTTTCTTTTGGTGCTCTTTTTCAGATATTGGTCTTGCTGCTTTCATGGTAAGTTATACACCATCCTGGTCATTTCACACATATCTAATGGCTCTTGAATCTAATATCTAGTCAAGACCTCTCTCCTACTACCAACTGGATATATTCAGTTAATATTCTATAAGCATTTAATATTCAGTGTGCCCCAAACTTATTTATTATCTTCCACTTCAAATCTGTGTCTTCTCTTTTATTCTCTGATGCAGTGTGTTGGAACCACCTTCCATCTGTTTTCCCAGTCCAGAAATTTAGTAGTTATCTCTGACTCTTCCTTTACTCTCAGTTCCACCTTCCATACATATTCAAGCTCCCCAGTCAATTCTTGCTCCCCAAGATTTCTCAATTCTGCTGTTTGCCCTATATGAATCACATACTACTCTGTTACCTTTACATTAGTCTTATTAGTTCTACAGTTAAATATATTCTGTGGAAAGCACAAGTCCTTATGATAAGGCTTCTGTATCATAATTTAGTAGTCTGAAATTCATTGAATCCTTATAAATGGTTCATATGAAAAATATCCCCTGCCTTTCATATTTGACACTGTTTACCTGTTTGGCCAGTTCGGCTGAATAAAAATACTTTTACTTGACTCACATTTTTCCCCCCTCAAGCATCTTACAAACTGTAAGAACTCTTTTTTCTTCCCTCATCTACCCAGTTGCTGATCTTGTGTGGTCCTATTTTTATGGGTGTTTTAGCCCTGACTGCTTATCTGGGGCATCTTATCACCTAGTTTTGTTGAACATCATGTCTTTTGTTATCTTCCACCTGTTTTTGTTATCTTTTACCATCTATAGGTCCCCCCCACCTTGAGATCATTGTAGATACACTTGCAATGTAAGACATAATACAGAGAGGTTCTTTGCATACTTTTCTCAGTTTCCCCCAATGGTAACATTTTGTAAAGCTATATTTATAATATCACAACCAGTATATTGACTTTTTATGGGCTGAGTGTGTCCCTCTAAATTCATATGTTGAAGCCCTAACCCCTAGTGCCTCAGAATATGACAGTTTTTGAAGATAGGACCTTTTCTTAAGAGGGTGATTAAGTTAAGAGGCTGATAGAATGGACCCTGATCCAATTTAGTCTGGTATCCTTATTAGAAGAGGAAATTTGGACACACAAAGAGATATCAGGGGGGTGCACACAGAGGAAAAGCTATATGAGGACTCCGTGAGAAGGTGGCAATCTGCAAGCCAAGGAGAGAGGCTTCAGAAGAAACTAAGCATGCTCACAGCTTGATCTTGGAATTCTAGCCTCCAAAATTGTCAGAAAATATTAATAAATTTCTGTTGTTTTAGGCACCAGGTTTGTAGTACTTTGTTATGGCAGTCCTACCAAACTGATTCATTGATATTGATACAATCCACTACTGTTATTTAGATCTCCCATTTCACTGGTACTCAGCTGGTTCAATACAGTTGTATCACCTGTTTAGGTTCCTGTTTCCACCAGCCTCTCCAACTCTCCCCCGTACCTATTCATAACCTGTTTGTATGATTAGATTTGAGGAGAGTTCAAAACTCAGCCTCTGCCACTAGCTTGCTTGCTTCACCTTCTTGCTTGCTTAGAAGTCCTTGGTTTATTTTTAAGTAGGTTTTTTTTTTGTTGTCGTTATTTTGGAAGACTTTTTTTTTTCCTGTTGATCAAAGGGGACAATTATCTGATTAGGTAACAAAGAGTAACATATACAATAAGCTGATTATTAATACCATTTCTGATTTATCTGGTTTATAGTGATATGCCAATACATATTTGTTGCAGTGAATTTAATTCTTTTCTAAATTACTCAGATTGCTAACATTTTCATGATAATTCTGGTTCAGTAATTTTCTTTGTGTATCTGGCAGCTTCAGAAAATAAGGTGCTCTACATTAGTGGATTTCCCATATAACTAAAGTTTATCTCCTGGACAAAACTTAAGATTTAAATCATTTTTAGTGAAGATATTTCTCAAATGTAGTTTAAGTAGGGGTGATGTTTCAGTTTGATTTTGGAAATCTGACAGAGGAATCCTTTTCTGGCATCTGGATGAACCCAAGCAGATATAGAAAAATTTTAAGATTTTTTTTCCTTCCTTGGAAAACTTGCTTAAGTTTTCAGCTCTGAAGTTTTGCAACTTTAGGTCAGTTTTCTACAACCAATTCAAGGAATAATCAGTCCACCCAACTGGCAAATCCATAAGATTCACTGATTTACCAAAATCTTGTTTAAATAGCTTTTGAAGATTTTTTTTAGTTTTTTTTTGATATTGATATGACTTACATACATGACATGCATAAATCTTATGTGTATAGTGGAGTGCATTTTTTTTCCCTTTTATTGTTAGTTGACCCATAATTGTACATATCTATGGGATACAGTGATATTTCAATATGTGTATATAATGTATAATGGTCAAATTAGGGCATTTAGCATACCCATCACCTCAAACATTTCTTTGTGTTGTGAACATTCAAAATCCTCTCTTCTAGTCTTTTGAAAATATACAATAAATTATAGTTAACCATATTCATGCTATAGTGCTGAAGTATACCAGAATTCATTTGTCCTATCTAGATGTGACCTTGTATCTGTTAAATGACCTCTCCCCATGCTCCCCTCTCCCCCATTCTTCCTGGCCTCTAATACTTCAATTCTACCCTTCCATAATCTCAAAAATTTTTTTCACCTCCTACATATGAGTGAGAACATGCAGTATTTATCTTTCTGTGCCTGACTTACTTCACTTAACGTAATGTCCTCCAAG
This sequence comes from Cheirogaleus medius, assembly GCA_008086735.1. NCBI lineage: Eukaryota > Metazoa > Chordata > Mammalia > Primates > Cheirogaleidae > Cheirogaleus > Cheirogaleus medius. The sequence continues at coordinate 13,796,546 of VBSM01003204.1, read as the reverse complement.
CTCCTAATGACAGGATTTCATTCTATTTTTATGGCTGAATAATATTCCATTGTGTGTATATACCACATTTTCTTTATCCATTCATCTGTCAATGGACATTTAGGTTGATTCCATATCTTAGCTATGTGAATAGTGCTGTAATAAACATGAGGGTGCAAGAATCCCTTTGATATACTGATTTCCTTTCCTTTGGATACATATCCAGTACTGGGATTGCTGGATTGTATAGTAGTTTTATTTTTAGTTTTTTGAGAAACCTCCATATTGTTTTCCCATAATGAACAGCTTTTGAAGATTTTTGTGAAATTTTAGCTGAAGGCATTCTCATTCTACCTTCAGAGCAGCATTTTAAGGAATGTTATGCTTTTGAAAACTAATGGTAACATGCTAGTGTAGTCATATATTTTCCTTTTGAATATAGAAAATGAATATGAATATATTCAATGAAAAGTATATATTCTTATAAATAATATCCTGTCTGTGAATATATTTCACTTATGAAAATATTTGGTATATGAATATTTTCTTGAGATATATATATCTGTAGTCTTAAATTGTTTTTTGGCCAGCCGGCTAGCTTTTTTCTGTTAGAAGTCTTACCACAAAATAAATTTCCAGTATACTTTTTCTAATGATGTGTTTATATACATCGATAAGGTATAAAATCTATACTTTCTATTAATGAAGCTATTGCCTCAGAAGTTTAGAGTTTTTCCTATTAAAAGTTATTTTTGATGTCAAAACTCATCTTATTGATTTGCCTTAATATCTTTCTTAGTTGATGCTTTCCTGTTAATCATCCAAATAAATATTTAATTGTATAAGAGCATACTGTTGGCCTGAGAAATAAGCATATCCTTACATGTTATATAATAAACAATATTTTTATTGAAAATAAATGTTCTATATAATGATTTTGAGAAAGAGATATACTAGTAAGAAGGTCAGTCATTTTGGCCATATGACAACTTAAACTTCATTTTAAAGAAACAAAATAATGAAATTAAAAAGGAGGGAGAAGTCAGGAGAAAATATTTGCAGTAGGCACTGGCCTGCCCTGGGTAAACTTGAGACATAGGAGACATTGGTTCCAATGCATGGTAGAGTGGGAAGACACAGACCATAAAGTGTGAAACAAAGGTGAATGCATAATCCCAGCTAAAAAATCAAAGAGAATGCCTCGCAGCACTGGAAGACTAGCATTCCTTAAGGCCAGACCTCTCATGGCTATCTATGACTTCTAATAACTGTTCATTAATGGGTCTAATGTGGGGGCTCACATGCAGTAGGTCCTAATAAAAATCATTCTTTCTTGAATAACAATGACAAAAAAAATATTTGCAGCAACATGACAAAGAATTGATGTCTTTATGACATTGTATTTTTGTTTTATTTTCATGTTTTACCAAAAAATAATAAAACTCAGTGAATAATAGATAAAATGAAGAATAATTTTAAGATGAGAAATGTTCAGCCTTGCTGGGATTAAACACAAAATAGTATGGCAACCCAGAAACTTTTTTTAACCTATCAAATTAGGAAAAATATCAAATGAAATAATACCCATTTCTGGTGAGTGGAAGGACAGAGAGAGGAAGTTATTCTCATATGTTTTACTGATGGGAATATGGTATTCATCTTTTTTTCCTTTTAAAATGTTGAAATTTAATATACTTACAAAAATTGAACGTATCAATGTATACAGTTGATTAATTTTTACAAATTGAATGCATGTGGCTAGCACTCAGATCAATAAACAGGACATTATTGACACCCCTTGTGCTCCTTCCAGTATCTAACACAGCCTTTCTGAAAGAAAATAAATATCCTAACAGATTGCTGAGTCATAGGGAATACATACTCAGCTTTAGTAGTTACTGCCAGTTTTCTGAAGTAGCTTTACCAAAAAAAAAAAAAGAAAGAAAAAGAAAAAAATGAATAAAAGCCAAAGTAGCTACATCAATTTATACTCCTACCAGCATCACGTAGGTATTCCAGTTGCTCTGCTTCCTTATAATTTTCATTTTGAAAAGCAATTTGACAGAATATATCAAGAGCCATAAATATACTAATTGAAAAGGTAGAAAAAGATACATGCACAAAAACATTCAATGAAGCAGTCTAAATCTGGCCTGCTGTGACCCGAAACCATTTGTTGTCTGACTGCTTTTGTGCTGCAATGGCAGAGTTGAGTAGTTATGATAGAGACCTTGCAAAAGCAGAAAATATTTACTATCTGATCCTCTCCAGAAAAAGTTTGCTGACCCCTATATTAGAGCATTATTTAGACAAGTAAAATATTGTCGGTAACCAGTATGTCCATCAGTAGGGGAATTATTAGATAAATCTTTGATGAAATTGGATATAACCATTTAATTGGATGATTGTAGAGATTATTTAACCAGCAAATATTTATTGGGCATTTGGCATGTGTTAGGTTCTTTGCTAGACACTAAGAAATCATTAAAGACAAAATACTGCCCTCATAAAACTTAAATTTTAGTAGTGAATGTAGAGAATAAACCTATAAATAGTAAGTAAAATAACATGTAAGGGATAAGTGTTAAGAAGAAGAAAACAGTAGAGAAGGTAGATATGAAATATTTCAGGGTGAGATCTTGATGTTTTAGGTAGGGTTGCCAAAGAAGATCTCACTTTAGAGAAAGTGACTTTGGAGTAAGGACTTAAAATAAGCGAGAGAACTTGATATGCAGGTATCTTGAGGGAGAGTATTTGAAGCAAAGTAAACACTAAGTACAAAGGGTCATTTGGAAATGTGCCTTATATGTTCTAGGAACAAGAATATCAAGGGCTGCAGTGGAGTGAAGGAAGGAGAGAGTCACAGGGAAGAGAGTTAGTTGCAAGAGGTTGAACAGGTAATTGGTAGTAATGGTGGGGAGGGCAGATCACATAGAACCTGTGGCACAATGAAAAAATCCCTATTATAAATTGTTCAGGTAGGGAAAAAAAAGAAAATGATCTTTTTTCCTTCCGTTTTCCCTCCCTCCCTAATTATGACTATCATTTAAAGCTATGCATAATGTAAAGATTGGAAGAAAATACCCTAAAATGCTAATAGTGTTAACCCGGGTTATGAACTATATTTTTTTGTTTTCTTTTTGGCACACTTTCTGTAATTTGGCCATATTTGATAGTAAAAAGCATATTTAGAAACCTGAAGTGTATAGCATATTTACGTCTTTGAATAACTTAGAAATCATGTACTTTCGATCTTTCCCAAGTTGATTGTAACCTGACCTTATTGATGGTGGGCAGCAGTGCCTTAAATCATTTATGAAATTGTTGGTTTTTAAATTACATATTAACCTTTCAGTGTTTTAACCAGAGGGAACTGTAGAGATGACCTATTTTAACCCTGTTATTTTATGGGTGGGAAAATGATCTGGAGAAGTGAAGGAACTCAGCTTCGAGTTCCTTTTTGTAGATGTCTGTATGTTTCATCACCATTTAGTCTGAGATTATCCAGCACTGGAGTGATTTTTGTGATTAATAATTTGTCTAATCTTTATCATAAAAAGAAAGTATTTGAAAATGATGAAATCTGAATCTGTTTTGTTCAAATCTTCTCAGTGATAAAACCACTATAACAAGTATGGTGACAATAATGAATTAAAATCAGGATTCTAATGAGTCCCCTGGTTAAGAGCAGACTTTGCACTCAGACTGCCTGGATTTGAATCTTGTTCTGGCCCTTGTTAGTGTGTAACTTCTTTGTGCTTTAGTTTCCGCATTTATAAAATGGGTATAATACTAAGTATTATATATAGCTCACAGGGTTGTTGTGTGGATTAAATGAATTCATGTGGGTAGATTGCCAGGCACATAGGATAAATTATTATTGAGGCTTAAATATCTAGAAGAGAGTGTATTTGAACACTAGATACCAGAGAAAATCCTTGAATTGTAGGCTTTAAACTCTATATATGTCTCTCTACTTTGATTTTGTAGGTAACATAGTAATTTACTAAAAATATTTTAAAACTGATCATCTTAATTAGCATAGTGGTTTCAAATTGTGTGCTGTTGTAGCACATTATGCTATCAACCCTTCGCAGACAGTTACCAAATTTTGGAGAAAAGGATGTTCGTTTTTATTTCAATAGAAGAAATACTGTGATTGAGGCAAATGGCCTGAGTGGTCAGGTGATGAAAAGTGGGCCAGGATGCATGGTGAAAGGCAAAGCACAGGTCCAGTAAGCTCTAGGAAAGATTGCTTGTTTACTGGAGCAGGCAAGAACTTTGCTTTGTAAGTATGTAGGTCAGGACAGTAAAAAGCTCTATTTAAACTGACATACAATGGTGAAGAGGGATCAAGTAGAGAGTGATGAATGAGTATGTAACCCTGTCCTTTGAAGTGTGCCATCAAAATTATAGCATTTGAATGTCCCCTAACCACAGAGAGGCTGAAGACCACTGGACTCATATAATAGATATAATTAAGAATGAACAAATTTTTTGTTTTTCTATAAAATAAGTTATTTAAGAAAATATATGATAAAATTTGAAGTATGAAGAAAAATGAAATTTAGTGTATATAGTGCTATGACAGTTTGTGAAAACAAACATTTGATTATTTTTCTTTGTGGTAATTGTGTATGTAGTATGTCCCTAATACGTTTTGTGTTTGTGACTGCTTGAGGATTGCACAAGATTCTATTTTCTTTTTACTGGGAAAAATCTGAAATCTTTTTGCAGTGCTAATTTTATTTTCTTTAATTTTAAACTTTCAAAAGTTTTACTTGTTCAAGCTCTTTTTTTTTTTTTTTTTTTCCCCACAGCTGGATAAATGCAGATACAGTATACGGTGTTTCTGCCACACTAGCTTTATCAGGAAGTTTTTGCCTTCCTTGCAGGATCATGGGTTGTAATTTAGGGTTTCTGTGGGCACATTAATTCTAAATGGAACCTGAGATTTTGCTTAACTAGAAGTGTGGTGGTTTTGGTAGTGAGTTTATAACAGGACTCAGGTACTTACATACTCGGTGGTCATTGCTATTGTAGCAATTATGGTATTTAATTGAACCCGAAGGTCACTTGGAATTTTCCTAGCACATTACATTAGACCTCTGAGAAAATTTTTTTAAGGGCAATTCAATATTTATGATTTAGTTAATAGTTAAGCTAAGGACTTTTAGAAGCATTTGGGGGTAAAGGGAAAGAAGCCATACATTTACAGAGACCCTGACGAAGCATGAAATTGTGACACTGAATTAGCCTTTCTTTCCCAGCTTTCTGCTGATGCACGAGGGCTCTGGTCCAAGGAGTGGCATATGACTCTCGAGTCCCCCTGTAACACCTTTGCCAGTCATTCTTTTCAGGGTGTAGGTTAATACATCATATGCACATAAGAATGCTCGGAGGATATGTGGAATCTTTCTTTACGTTTTAAGAAATGACTACGATTGAATATTTTAATTTGGTTCTTTTGAATGGGAATTTTTGTTTTGTGTGACAAATGTGCAGCATCAGCAGCAAGGTAACTAAATATGTATCTACTGGGATAGCAATCAAACCTCTGTATCTGTAAGATCAAAGTATGACCCTGAGATACTGTATCTTTTAGGTTTTCTTGGTAATTCTTAATATTTTTGTGGATTTTTGACCTCTTTGAGACTCAGATAAAAACTTTGGACTCTTCTCAGAAAATGCACATATCTGTACATGCAACATACAATTTTGTATACATTTTAAAAAACGTGGACTCTCCTGATGCATTATGCATTCTCTATTTTGTGTATTTACATTTTAGCATATGACTTTCTTCTAAGGAACTTTAAAGGTTTGAGATAAGGATTAAGAGTGAGCTTCTGGGCTTCCAGGGAAAATTTATTTTTTTGAGGGAGGAGAGATTAATATGGTATTTTTCCATCAGAAATCCATTATAACTTGTTTTTTCTGATAAATGTACTAGTGTGCATCTGGTTAAATCATTCTTCTGCACTGTAGGTTATGGAAAAATAGTGTCTTACTACTGGTGTATTCACAAAGGCAGTCTAGCAAGGAAAAATTAAAAAGCTTAAATTCTCATTCTCATTTCTAAGGGAATAAAGAGGGAGAATTCATTATGTCAAGCATTGCAAATAAGCATGTATTAAAGCAGCTACATATGATGACGGCACATTGTTGGAACATCCTACGAAAGATAATTTGCATGGAAGATGATTATTCAATAGGGCTTTAATTTACAAGAAACATTCTACCATTTAATTGAGCCCTTTACACACACTGCTTCGCTTGAATAGATTGCATTTGCTCCCTGCATATGTACAATGCCATAAGGGTGGTTAAAATCTGATTCAGTCTAGCTGGAAGGTGAAACAACAGCTGAAAGTCATGTCATAAAAATATACATTATTAAACATCTGAGGATTGTTTTTGAAATTGGTTTTCTGTTGGCTGGTTTATGCCATAAAGCTGATTGTCTAATTTTTTTTCTAGTGAGATTTTTCTAAGATTATTCAGCCCTGCTGGCCACTAGTTAAACTATATGGTTCAATTTATAATTTTTTCACTTTTATAGGCCATTCACCTATTTGTACTTTTTGCAAAATGAACAAATGTAGCCTGCATCTACAGTCATTTCAGAAAGAAAATTATTTGGTGATAAAGAAGATACTAAAATAAACATTTCAGCAAATAGCTGACTTGTGATTAAAATGCCTAAAAGATAATATATGTTAAAAAATTTTGAAAGGATAATGTGAATATACTTAATGTATTCTCTGTCAGTGTCAGCAGAATAGTATGTAGAAAAAGCTTTATCACAGAGAAGAGGTTTTGGATGAGCCTGGAACTGACTCCTTGTGGATATTCTATCCTTGAGATATTTAAAATAACATCGTTGACTCTGTGCAGTGGCTCATGCCTGTAATCCTAGTACTTTGGGAGGCTGAGGCAGGAGGATCTCTTAAGCCCAGGAGTTTGAGGTTGCAGTGAGCTAAACTGATGCCACTGCACTCTAGCCCGGGCAACAGAGCAAGACCCTGTCTTAATCAATCAAAAAAAAAAAAAAAAAATTAAGCATTTTTGTGAGAATCAGTGGCCAGGCCCATTCTTAATGGGGAAACACTGAAAGTATGGCCAAATGAGGAAACACTGAAGGTCTGCAGGTTAAGTAAGAAGCAAGATAAGGGTGGTCAGTATCACCATTGTTTTGGAGGTCCAAGTCTATGTAGTAAGATAAGGCAACAGTGGGATACAGATGTTGGAAAGGAATCTGTATGTTTGTCACCAATTGCAGGAATAGTGATGATAGAGGAAGAATATTCCTGAGAATAAGATGAAAGTTTGAAGTGGAGGGAAGGGAGGTTGAAACAGCTTCTGTTGGGTGTCCTCCATGTTTTTGGTGAATGACTGCTTTCTGCTGAAAGTGGAGGGGCTAAGGGTGAAATTGGACAGCTAAAAAGAATGGGAAGAAAGGATTTGGAGCAGCTGCTGTGATGGAAAATTATTTGGCATAGCTCCAAGAACTCAACTGAGGATGAATTAATATGAAGACACTGTGGAGTCAGTCAACAGAGGTGGATCCTGTGAGTCAGGGTGGCATTTGGATTCTTTGAACATTAGCGATTGATTCCCTGTGTGCACAGCATGATAACCACCTGAGTGGTTAAGCTGTTGTTCAGTCCCTTCCACAAAAGTTTACTCCTAAGATCTGGTGTTTGACTGCATGAAGCCCTGAAGTTGGAGACCTTGTAGGATCAATTGTAAGTAAGGTAAGGAGAAAGGAAGGATGAAACTGTTTGGGAGGAGAAGTTTGTGTGGTATTTTTATAGTGGGCAAATCTGTCAGTGGGGTGTCTTTGATTATGTGCAAAAAGGCCTAGGTGATAATTCCTACTTCCTAGAGTTGTTGGGAAGATTAACTGAATCTGATGTCACAGTGGGTATGAACTGTTTCCCCATAGTGCCCTACATATAGGAAACTGGTAGATATCTACTTTAAAAACAAAGGGAAAAATCTCTGTGAGTCTGTTTCTTTCAGACATTTAAGCAACTTTGTTCCCTACACATCCTTTTAGTTTTCAGCATCTTTTTAATTTTATTTTTTTATTTTTATTTATTTATTTATTTTTTGAGACAGGGTCTCACTCTGTTGCCCAGGCTAGAGTGCCGTGGCATCAGCTTAGCTCACAGCAACCTCAAACTCCTGGGCTCAAGCGATCCTCCTGACTCAACCTCCCAGGTAGCTGGGACTACAGGCATGCGCCACCATGCCCGGCTAATTTTTTCTATATATTTTTAATTTGCCAATTAATTTCTTTCTATTTTTAGTAGAGACGGGGTCTCGCTCTTGCTCAGGCTGGTTTCGAACTCCTGACCTTGAGCGATCCGCCTGCCTCGGCCTCCCAGAGTGCTAGATCTTTTTTATTTTTTAAGACTGAATCACCCTGGGTAGAGTGCAGTGGCATCATCATAGCTCATTGCAGCAACCTCAAACTCCTGGGCTCAAGTGATCCTCCTGCCTCAGCCCCCTGAGTAGTTGGGACTATAGGTGCACACCACCACGCCCGGCTAATTTTTCTATTTTTAGTACAGATGGGGTCTTGCTGTTATTCAGGCTGGTCTCAAACTCCTGAGCTCAAGTAATCTTCCCGCTTCGGCCTTCCAGAGTGCTAGGATTACAGGCATGAGCCACTGCATCAGGCCAGTATTCAGCATCTTTAAACTTTCTCTTGCATTGGTCCTGACCCCTGTATCTTCAGGTCTGCCTTTGCATCTTAAGAAACCTCTGCTTGAGCCTGCCACTTCTTATTCCTGTTTCTTTCCTTTCTTTCACAGATTTCTCAGGTAAATGGATTACATATGCTGTCTGTTCTCTTATCATGAACTCTCTCTAATCCCAGGGAATCTGGCTGCTTCTATAATATCTCCCTTCCATTCATAGTCTCCACAGAGCTAAACATAGATGGTAAACAAATAGTCAACTAAGTAAACTATCAGGTGAGAATAAGTGCCAGGGAGAAAAGTGACTCAAGGTAGGGAAGATGGGGAGTGCCAGGCTCACATAGGGGAGGATTGATAATTTTTGTAGTGTGGGCTTGAAGGGCCTTTCTAATAAGGGAACATGTAAGCAGATCTGGAGGAAGTGAAGGAGTGAATCAGGCAAATATTGAGGAAGAAAAGCATTCCAGGCAGCCAGTGAAAAGTCCCTGAAGTGGGGACAATGTGAGTACATTTGCAGAAAAGCAAGGAAGATTTTGCAAATGAATCAGTGACCAAGTAGGGGATGACATCAGAGAGACAGGTAGGTCAGTTTGATGTTGGGAGCACGTGGAAATTATCTTCTGTTTGCTTCTGTTTCCTTAGCGAGAGTGTGTATGGGGCAGAAGGAATTGAAGATTTGAAGAGATGCTCAATTAGGAAAGTGGGAATGTGTTTGTGCTCTTGAGCAAAATGTGCTTCCTGGACCAGCAGCACCAATATCACCTGAGAATATGTTAGAAATGCAGATTCTTGGGGCCCATCCCAAACATACTGAATCAGAAACTCTAAGGGTGAGGGTGAACAATTTGTGTTTTAATAAGCCCTCTGGGTTATTCTGATGTATGAAAAAGTGTGAGAACCACTGGACTAGGAAAATAAGCATAGTGCACTGAGGACTCACTTGAGTTTAGTGGTCTTAAATTTGACTTGAAAACAGTCATTAGGTTATGTTGAAACAAGAAGAGGATGAGGGTATTGAGTTACTATGAAATCTAAGTTACATAAAGAAAGAAGTGAGGACAGGGCATATGGGAGAGTGAAAAGATGATAGAATCAATTGGGTCAAAGTCTAAGACAGGGAAAGAAATTCTGACATAGGTCTGATTGATTCCAAATTCCACGTGGTTTTCGTTCAGTCAAGTGTCTCCATAGCCAGTGTTTCTTGACTTTAGAATCATGTATCAGAGCAAGTAATTTCAAGTCACCAGTTTTGAGTTCAAGTCATGATTCTATCTGGCTTTGAGTAAAGTCATCTGAACCAGTTTTAATATATGTACAGTGGGACTAAAAGTACCTAACAGTTTAGCCTCATGGTTTTTCAGAAGATGATATGAGAAATATATGTATGGAAATGTTTTGTAAATTACAAAGTCCTATCTCCTACTCTGTGCCCTCCACTTTTTCCTATACTACCTTCCTCTCTTTCTGTATCCTGTATTTTATTCAGGTAGTGCAAAGAATCCTACCTCATGGCTATGATGAAAGTATGAATCTTGTAGAAGAGTAAGAAAAAAAATATTCATGACTGTTGTTGTAATTACTTGTCTTGTAATAAAATACTGTCTTAAAAATACATTAGACTTATACTTCTGGCCAAGATGGAGTAACCAGGAACAGATTTGCCTTTCCACCTGTATTTTAGGTTTTCCAGAGAAACAGAACCAACAGGATGTGTGTGTATGTTTGTATGTAAAGAGATTTTTTAAATAAGGAATTGACTCATGTGATTACGGAGGCTGAGAAATTCTAAGATCTGTAATTGGCAAGTTGGAGACCCAGGAAAGGGGTTGGTGTAGTTCCAGTCTGAGTCCAAAGGCTTGAGGACCATGAGAGCCACTGATGTCAGCTCCTGTCAGGAAGTCTGCAGATTTCTTCTCCAAGAAGAGCCGATGTTTCAGATTGAGTCCAAAAGCAGGAAAAGGCTGATATCTCAGCTCAAGCAGCCAGGCAATAGGAGGTCCTTCTTACTCAGTCATTTTGTTCTATTCAGGTCTTCAGTTGATTGGTTCAGGCCCACCCATATTAGGGAGGGCAATCTACTTTGCTCAGTCTGTTGCTTCAAATATTAATCTCATCTGTAAACACCCTCACTGACACACTCAGAATAATGTTTGACCAAATGTCTGGATACCCAGTGGCCCAGTTAAGTTGACACATTAAATTAACCATCACCTAAAATGATTAAAAAACCTGACAAAATAAATTAAACAGTGATTTTTCAAGACATCGGACATTGGGCAATGAAGTACTGTGATCTCTGAGAGGTTAGAAACAAACATGGTGAATCCTATGATTGCCCTACTTCACTACCTGGAAGCGGTTTTCAGACTGTCGTACAGGAGGAGTTTGCCAATCTCCCTGATTTCGGAAGATGGGGCCGGGAGTCTGAGGAGGCCAAGGTGACTAGAGTTTGTAGAGTTCATAGGAAGAAATAAAACCATCTTTACTCACAGATATCATGATCCTATATATATGTGTGTGTGTGTGTATATATATATATATAAAATCTCAAGACATTCACAAGAAGGCTACTAGCGCTAATGAATTCAGCAAAGTTGCAAGCTACATGATCACACAAAAATCGGTTGTGTTTCTATACACAAGCAGTAAATGATCTGAAAAGGAAATTAAGAAAGCTGTTTCATTTACAGTAGCATCTAAAAGAGTAAGATACCTAGGGGTGAATTTAACCAAGCAGGTAAAAGATGTGTACATTGAAAATTATAAAACATTGCTGAAAGAAATTAAAGAACTAAATAAATGAAAATACATCCCATGTGCATAGGTAGGAAGACAATATTGTTAATATGTTGATACTCCTCAAAGGTATCCCTATCAAAATTCTAACAGCCTTTTTTATAGAAATGGAAAAACACATCCTTAAATTCATTTGGAATTGGTAGGGGCCCTGAATAGCCAAAACAATCTTGAAAAAGAACAAGAGTTTGAGGACTCACACTTCCTGATTTAAGAACTTAACTACAAAGCTATAGTAATCAAAATAGTGTGGGACTGGCATAAGGATAGAAATATAGACCAATGGAATAGAATTGGAAGTCTAGAAATAAACCAATATATCTATAGCCAATTGATTTTGAACAAGGGTTCCAAGTATATTCAATAAGGAAAGAATAGTCTCTTCAACAGATGATGCTGGGACAACTGGATTTCCACAAAAAAATGAAATTGTACCCCATCCTAACACCATATATGAAAATTACCTCAAAGTGGATCAACAACCTAAATGTAAGAGCTAAAACCATAAAACTTTGAGAAGATGTACTAGAACATCTTTGTGACCTTGGATTTGGTAGTGGAGTCTTAGATGTGACACCAAAAACATAAGCAATAAAAGAAAAAAATGGATAAATTGGACTTCATCAAAATTTTAAAATGTCATGCATCAATCAGATTACAACACCTTTCCCTAAATAATTGCTAGAACAAGTAGCCATCAAATCGGTAAAGATACAGAAGACTGGAAAGACATCATCAACCAGCTTTATGTAATTAACAATTACAGAGCACTTCACTCAACAACAGCAGAGCACACATTGCCTTCAAATGCTTATGGAACATTGACCAAAATGAATCATATTCTGGCTTATTAAGTCTCAATATATTGGAAAAATTCAAATCATGCAAAGTAGGTTCTGTGACCACAGTGAAAAACAGTAATGTGGCTGGTCTGAAGGTAATGAGTTATCTCACTTTATTGTTCACAGTTATAGATTGATCTACTATTTTCCCCCCTTCCTCACTATTGCACTTGACTAGTCTTTAAAAAAAAAAAAAAAAGAAAGAAAAAACAATAGTGAAAGGTATCTGGAAAATCCTCAAATATTTGGAAAGTCAGTAACACTGTTCTGAGTAATACATGGGTCAAAGAAGAAATTAAAAAAGGAAATTAGGAAATTATTTTTAACTAAATAAAAATGGAAACACATCAAAATTTGTGGAATGCAAGTAAAGCAGTACTTTGGGGAAAATATATAGCAAATAAATTCAATGATCTCAGCTTCTATCTCATGAAATTAGATTACTGAAAAAAGAGCAAATAATAGCCAAAGATAGTAAACGTATCAAAACAGAAATCAGTGAAATAAAAAAAGAGCTGGGCATGGTGGCTCATACCTGTAATCCCAGCACCTTGAGACACTCAGGTGGAAGGATCACTGAGTCCAGGAGTTCACATTTTCAGTAAGCTATTGTTACACCATTATACTCTGGCCTGGGTGACAGAGTGAGACCCTGTCTAAAAAATAAAAAAGAACAGAAAATAAATGAAACCAAAAGCTGATTCTTTGAGAAGCTTCATAAAAACATAGAGTTTTCTAGCCAGACTTATCAGAAAAGTGAGAAGAGATACAGATTATACCAATATCAGGAATAAGAGAGAGAACATCAATACCAATTCTACAAATACTAAAAGGATAAGACTATTATAAACAACCTTATGGCAGTAAATGTGACAACTTAGTATACAAAATGGATAAATTTCATGAACAACACAAACCACCAAAACTCACTTAAGAAGAAATAGAAGTCTGAGTAGTCCTATATCTATTAATATTGTAGAAATTGAATTTATAGTTAAAAACCTTCCCACAAAGAAAACTGTAAAGAATGAACTATTGGTACACTCAGCAATATAGATGAATCTTAAAATGCTTACGTTGAGTGAAAGAAGCCAGGCTAAAAAGTATATACGATATGATTCTGTTTGTTTTTAACTCTAGAAAATGCAAACTAATTTGTAGAGCTGGACAGATAAGTGGTTGCCTTGAGAGGGAAGGAGGTGGAGGAGTGGGAGAGAGGAATTACAAAGGTTCTTAAAGAAACATTTGGTAGTAATGTATATGTTCATTTTTTTGATCATGGTGATGGTTTCATGACTATTTTTTACATGTGTCAAAACGTATCAAATTGTACATTTAAAATATGTGCAGTTCATTGTATTTAAATTATATCCCAATAAAGGCATTTTTTAAAAAGTAAAGTAGGGCCTGGTGTAGTGGTTCATGCCTGTAATCCCAGTACTTTGGGATGATGAGGCAGGAGGATTGCTTGAGACCAGGAGTTCAAGAGCAGCATGAACAACATAGCAAGACTCCATCTCTACAAAAAAATTTTTTGAGGCAGAGCCTGGCTCTGTTGCCCAGGCTAGAGTGCCGTGGCATCAGCCTAACTCATAGCAACCTCAAACCCCTGGGGTCAAGCAATCCTTCTGCCTCAGCCTCCCGAGTAGCTGGGACTTACAGGCATGTGCCACCATGCCCAGCTAATTTTTTCTATGTATTTTTAGTTGGCCAATTAATTTCTTTCTATTTGTTTTATTTAAAAAAAATTTCTTTTCTTTTTTATTTTTCTTTTTTTTTTTCCTTTGCTCAAGAAACTGAAATCTATAATTTCTTTCTATTTTTAGTAGAGACAGGGTCTCACTCTTGCTCAGGCTGGTTTTGAACTCCTGACCTTGAGCAATCCGCCAGCCTTGGCCTCCCAGAGTGCTAGGATTACAGGTGTGAGCCACCGCACCCGGCCTACAAAAAATTTTTAAAAAGTTAGCTGGGCATGATCGCACACCTGTAGTCCCAGCTACATGGGATGCTGAGGTGGGAGGATCACTTGAGCCCCGGAGTTAGAGGCTGCAGTGAAACATAATTGGGCCCCTGCACTCCAGCCTGGGTGACATGAGACCCTGTCTATTAAAAAAAAGCAAGAAACAAACAAAAAAATCCCACATGCTTTGGACATATAGCTCATTACTAAGCAGATGACAGTAGAAATTAAATAAACATTTGGGGAACTAAAAAAAGAATTAACAGTATTGGCTGGCTTTTGGAACCAACCTTGTTTTTGCTGTTTTTAGTTCATAATTTCTCTGTAAAACATCATGAGGTTTTTACTAATGTATGTTATTATCAGACCAATAGGAGATTTATTTAATAACATAAATTGGATGTTTCTTTATGATGTCTGAACTTGTGCTCATAGCTTCCCAAACTGTTTTCAGGATCTACTGGGAAGTTTTAGTTTTTACGTGTTGGTTATCACCAGGACATCACATACTCCAGTATTTAAATATAATTTCTCAATAACTAAAGCCATATCAAGGACAAATGTAGATGACTTTTAGACTTTCAGGAATTCATTGTTTTGAATTATCCTCTGTCTCTTAACATTAATATACATAGGTTTGCCTTCTTTAGTGCTGGTACATAGTTGCTCAGTGATTATTGAATTAATAACTATTGTGTAAGAGAGGCATGGTGATCATGAAAATAAATTCTAAATCCTCCAATTCTCTGAGGCATTTCCAGCAGACTATTGTTGCTGCAAGTCATAAAAATGAGAAATGCTGATGTACCTTTTGGAGTTCAAAGACATTTTTGTACCAACTTGTTTCTGATAAAACAAATAATAACTATATTGTATTAATTTGACCCCACTGGATTATGTTCATGTAATTGTTCTATTATTATAGCATTTAATTGTATTTCAGTAAGTGCTGATACAAATACCTCACTTTGTCTCTTGTTCCTAATTATATAATATTGCAGGAAGTGGACCAGTATAATAGAAAAGAGGGGGTTCAGTCCCTTCAGTGATATGTCATTTTAATTGAGATCAAAGAATTCTTAAGTTTTGTGTGTTTGGAAAAATGGCAAAGTGGAAACAGTTGTCATTGTACACTTGGTTTGATTGATTAGATTGGTTAGTTGAAAAAAGACAACAAATTAAATTGCTATTACGTTTCCAAAACATTTAAGATGGAAAATAGAAAAGACAGAGGTAGATAAACATGCTATGTGCATATTACTGCTTATGATTATCTAATTCAGTCTTTAGCACTGGCTTTGAGTAGAATTACTACCTTCGGTTTTAGATAAGATAATGAATGTTGTATAGTATCAAATAACTAGAGACAGAACGAAATTGATATATTGAATTAGTTGTGTATTATTTATCGTATCTGATAAGGCAACAGGCACATGCCTGATGCTTTTACCACCATCTACATGATACTCTAGACACCAAGGGAGTGGGCATATTGGTCCTAGGTTAACTATTGTACAGTAAGAGCTATGATGGTATTCTGTGTAAATTAACATCCTCAAATTTAAACTATAGATAGGAGAATGATAGAGGAAGCAGACAAATGAACAGGATGTTGAAACTGAGAAGTACATGGATTTTTCACCATATCTGTGTACTGTAAGTGATTCTAAAAGAGGAGATCTAGACTATCAGGAAAATATTGAATACAAATAAATGTTAATTTTCAGTTTCCCATAAGAACAAAGTCAAAATACAAAGAATAAAAATGGAAGCCATTATAGAAATACTGATGTCCTGAGTTTTTCTTCTAGGAATCCTTTTCAGACCATCTGTGGTTTAAATCCACACAGCATATGTTGGTCCTTTTCAGCATATGAAACATATCCCTAGCACCTGGCACGCAGTACTTGGACTTAGGAAGTGCTAAATGAATGATGTTTATATTTGATCTTTTTTTCTTCATGGTGCCATCTATGCCATCTCTTTCTTTGTTTTGCTTTCTGTTTCTTTAATTTTTTCATCTTATAAGCCCTTTTTTTCTAGTTTCTTTTATTTTAACATGTTACAACCTTATTGAGTTTAATATTTAATTGATTTGTTTTTCAGTCTTTTAAAAATTTTCTAATAAAAGCATATAAGGCATTCTATCTTCCTGTGTCCCTTGATTTGTCTGTTCTCCTTGGGTTTTAATGTCTCAGTGTCTTATGTTTCTAAATAGTCTATATTATTTAGAATAGTATTTTTAAAAAGATTTCTTGTTTAATTTTTAGTTAAAAATTAAAATATATTCAGTTTTACTGCTTTTTTAAGAGACAGGATCTCGCTCTGTCACCTGGGCTAGGGTGCAGTGGCATCATCATGGTTCATTGCAACCTCCAATTCCTGTGCTGAAGCGATCCTCCTGCCTCAGCCTCCCAAGTTGCTGGGACTACAGGTGCACACTACCATGCCCAGCTACTTTTTCTATTTTTTGTAGAGATGGGGTCTCATTCTTGCTCAGGCTGGTCTTGAACTCCTGGCTTCAAGCAATCCTCCCACCTCAGTCTCCCAAAGTGCTAGGATTATAGGTGTGAACCACTGTGCTTGGCCCCTTTATTGCATTTTGATCATAAATATGGCCTATATGATTTTTGCTTTTGGGAATTTTGAGATTTTCTTTGTGGCATATTGCATGATAATCTGAAAAATGTTCTGTGGGCATTGGAAAAGAATATTCTGTTTTGGAAAAAAATTTATATATTCAGGTTTAATTGTGTTATTCTGATTTTTTTATATCTGCCTTGAATTTTCATTCTAATTTAGTTTTTATATCACTAGAATACATTGTCTATTCTTCCTCATGTAAAAGTGCTTTGGGCTGATTACTTTATGCCCTTATATACCTTTCCTTAAATGAAATGTCTATATTTTTCCCCACACACTTGAATGATCACTGCTGGGCATAGAATTCTGGTTTTAAAGAACCTTTCCCTAAGAAACTGTAGACCATCTTTGTTATCCTCTAATATTTCATTTTGCAGATAAGCGGTCTCATATTTTTTTAGTGCCTTATACCTAATACTGCTGTCCAACAACAGTCACCCAAGTCTTACCTCATCCTGTTTGTTTAATATCTCTCCCATCTCTAAGTAGCTCTGGGTCTACTTTCCTATCACCTGAGTCACATTTGATATCTCTCCAGTTCCCATGCTAAGGCACCTATCCTGGTCCCTTTTAAGGGCCATGATTCCCTCCTTCTAGGTTCGATACCAAGGATATGACTGGCTTGATGTGTGCAGTTATTCTCGTTGCTTGCCCTGACCTTGGACCCTACCCTCATTGACCCAACTGGGACCAGTTTCCTTATTCCCACTTACCATATCTACTTATTTAGGGCTTTATTCTTGGTTATGGCCATAAAACTCAGCCCCCTTACCTAGCCTTGGGACTAAAGCTAGGCAAGATGAATGTATTTCACCCCTAATTAAGGAGGTCTTGGCTCACCCCTAGTGGCACTGCCACCAACATCTGCCTCTTGATTACAATAGGGGGAGTGGAAGTTTGAATCCACATGGCCCAGATTGCTTTTAGAGCAGATGGTGGGAATACTCGCCCCAGTTAACAGGTATGGGTAGCCTGAATTAGCAAGGTATAGGCCTGTGTGATGATAGCTGGGCAATGTCTTTTCCCCCCACAGCACAAGCTACCTACCATCATAACCACCCATCATCACAGCCACCCCCAGAAACATTTTGTTTTTGCACTTATGACAGCTAATTTAAAAGGTGACATTAGATTCAGATGCTAGGGATGGAGGATAGTCGTTTCAGGATGCAGAGATTTTTCAGATACCTAGATTATTGGATGTGTTGATTTTAAGGCACCAACCAGTAGACAAGTTGTTTTAGATTTGCCCTGGATTAAATGAAATTTAAGCCATTTATCAGATCTGGTCTTTGGCCTAGAATTTCCTCACGTTGTGTTAACGTTTTTGGAAGCCATGGGGAAGGTAGTTCTGGCTTGGATTCAGGTGACTTGCTTTTACTCTTTGACCTCATGGGTGGAGAGACACTTTTTACATGAGGAGTTGTATTCTTGGAAGTTACTCCATATATCAAATATGTCCCAAATGGAGAGCCTACATCATATGCAAACCCCAGAAATGGTTTAAGATAGGACTCTTGAGTAAGATTTCATAACTGAGGACACACTGAGGTTTGTAGGTGATTAAGCACAATTGCAGAGATTTTGAGTTATTCTTACTTTGGAGTCATTGTTTCCTGTTCTCCCCACTCTACTCCCACATATACACAAGGCTTTTGCTGCTTTTCTTCTAGCAAATATATTTATCTCTTTTAGTCAAATTTCTAAAGGATGGGATTTTGGGGTATGTGTATAGATACCCCAATAAGAAATAAGATGGGGTGGGGCCTTCTTATTTCTGCTGTTAATTTCAGCCCTTTTTTTTAATGTTGATCAATTGTTTCCCATCCATATTTCCACATATCCAAAAGCTAACAAGATGTCACCAGTGGCACTGATGTTAGAGTTTCAAGGGATTAACCCAGCTCTGAAGGAGAGAGTTTTGTGGGAGATTTGAGAGGGGTTCTAGTTATAGCACTGTTAAAATGTGGGCGGATCTAAGGCCCAACCAAGGACATGTGAAAACTTAGAAAACCAAAGCACGGGCAGAACTGGACTATGGGAATTGACTCTTTTTTGTGTACTTATGATCACTTAAAAATTCTTGGCTTTGGCATGCTCCATACTTGAAGGGGCCTTGTTTAGTGACCAGTTACAGTTTGTCCCATACCTTGGAATTTATGGAGAGAGTGTAACTGAGAGAGCTGCCTTTTAAAAAAAATTCATAACATAAAATTTACTATCTTAACCATTTTTAAGTATATAGTTCAGTGGCATTAGTATATTCACATTGTTGTGCTGCCATCACCACCAGCCATCCATAGCTGCTTTTTTTTATGATGCTGTAGAAAAGTGAGAAACCTTCCTTCGCAAATAGAGCAGTGCTATCCAGTAGAACTTTCTGCAATGATAGGAATGCTTTCTTTCTCTACTAATATGATAGCCACTAGCCATGTGGGTCTTGAGCACTTGAAATGTGGCTTGGTAAGGAACTGAATTTTTAATTATGTTTAATTTAATTATTTTAAATTTAAATAACCACTATCAATAAAGGATTAGCAAGTCTTTAATGACCGTGGTGCAGCTCTGGAAACCTACCTATGGTTGCTGTGGGTATCGCTCTGATGCCTCCAAAGGAATCAAGGCTTGCCACTGTTACAAACTAGGATTGCATTTTCTCATGAATATAATAAAATTCTAGTTGGCTGTGTTAGGTAGCAATATTAGTTCTATACTTCTGGTCAGCAGAGTGGGCTAAATGAGATTTTTTTGATGGCCTGACAACCTAATTACTCTATGTAAACATTGTTTTTATGATAAAATCCTGATTTGTATTACTATCTAAACCGGTTGATCTACCATCTTAAACCAGTTGATTTACCTAATCTTTGGACCTCAGGCTCCTGGAATAGTCTTGCCACTTGTTTCCCTAGAATTCCTTCCATGGGTCATTACAACACATTGTATATAAGTCTCACTGCATGTTGAGTCTTTAATTGGTGTGTCAGAGATGGTTTCATCAAGCAAAGATTCAGGTATATGTTTTATATACTGACTCATCAGAGAACGTCTGTACCTGGCTTGCTGTGAGTTGACATTTAACACATTTCCTCTTCTTTGCTCCAATTTCTCATCAGTAAAGCACTACCCATCCTCTCAGGACCATAAACACTAGAAATACATTCTGTCCTGGAATCCATAGCAGTTGACCTCTGTATACAAATCTTGGGAAAATGAGCATATCTTGTGGTTTTCATTTATTCATAATGGTATGTTCCCAGTAATGGTGGAAGTAGACTGATTCTGGGGACCACCAGTGGTCTGTTCATTGCCTGAATAATTTTACTATTCCTAATGATGCCATTACTCCTGTTTTATCGGTGTTTATTGCTGCAATTATTCATATGTAAAAGTAATTTTGTCTAGTACCTATTATATGAAGGGGAAATTATTACATATTTCTTTTTTATGTAATTTCCTAGTCCTCATAGGATTCCATAGTTTTACTTCCTCTGAATGAGAAAAGCTATATTGTATCCTTGATTATTGTTACTGTTTTGTAAACTTATTATATTGCATAACCAAAATATGAACAAATTCGCAATTTATTGAATCTGGGTGAGCCCAGAAGAGAATGAATAGGACAGATGGATTCAGGGGCTGTTATTAGGGTCCTTGGAAGTGAGAGAACTTGGAATGGTCCTTTTATGTTCTTTATTCTGATGTATCCCCATTGATAAATTCTAATCCTAATCATTGACTATCAGGGGTCTTGGTGTCTGTCTTAGTCTGTTTTGTGCTGCTGTAACACAATACCTGAGACTAGGTAATTTATAATGAACAGAAGTTTATTGGCTTGCGGTTCTGGATGCTGGGAAGTCCAATATCAAGGTGCCGGCATCTGGCAAGGTTGGAAGGTGAGAGGGCAAAAGGTGAGAAAGAGCAAGAGGGGGACAAACTTACCCTTTTATAAGGACACTAATCACACCCATGAGGGTGGAGCCCTCATGGCCTAATTAGCTCTTAAAGGTTCCACCTGTTAATACTGTTACATTGGCCATTAAATTTCAACATGAGTTTTGGAGGGGGCAGACATTGAAACCATAGCAGTGTCTGTATTTATCTAAAGTGCTTTAGAGGGTTTTGAGAAAGGAATCTTTGTATAGCTCTGGGAGGTGCTGAACAGGTTGAAGTTACTGCTTCTACAAGCCTGGGAGGTGTTTATGATGAACTTACTCAGGCATTAATGTTTAAGTACTAACCTTTCATCTTAGCTTTCAAATAGTATTGTTTAGGTATTAAGACACTTTCCTACTTCAGCACCTTTACACTTATTGTTCTCTTTGCCTGGAATTTTCTACATACTTTGCTTCACATAACTAGCTCCTATGCGTTTCTCAGTTCTCAATTTAAGAATCACTATTTCAGAAAGGCCTTCCCTGACCATCCTAATTAAGTCCCCCTATAATTTTCTATTGTAGTGCTTTGTTCACATAGTTTTCCACCAATTATCACATCCATGATTATTTAACATGTCTTCATTTTATCTTAAGTTTGTCCTATGATTGCTCTTTGCACTTATTTATCTGCCTGTTGGACATTCATGTATTTATTTATTCTCAAATGTTTATTGACTGTCTACTGTGTGCCAGATGCTGGGACGATGGACATTCTTAGCCTCTCCCCTGTCCTTGTGGATTTATAAATTATAAAGCATATAGTGGTAATCAAATACAGTTGACCCTCATTATTTATAGTCTGTATTTGTGAATCTACATATTTGCTAAAATTAATTTGTAACCTCCAAATCAGTACTCTAAATCAGTACTCTCAGCATTTTTGCAGTCCTTTGTGGACATGTATACTCTGAAAATTTGAGTCACCTGATGCATGTGCTTTCCCATCTGAGGTTGAACAAGGCAACACTCTGCCTTCTCATTTTATACATGAGTATCTTTTTTGTCATCTGTTTAGTGCCACATTTTTTTTGCATTTTTGTATTTTTTGTTGGCAATTTTGCTGATAACTGGCTTCCAGTGTAGTGCTAACATGTTCTCTAGAGTTCCTAAGTGTAAGAATACTGTGATGTGCGCTATGAAGAAAATACTTGTGTTAGATAAGCTTTGTTGAGGCTTGCCTTACAGTGCTGTTAGTCATGAATTCAATATTAGTGAATCAACAGTGTACAGTATATTGAATAAGGTGTCTTTAAATAGAAACACACATAAAACAAGGTTAAACATTGATTGGTTGGTGAAAATGTTATGACCAGAGGTTTGTAGGAACCTTACCCTGTATTTCCTCTAGGAGCAAAGGTTAAATATTCACTTATTCAGTGTTTGCAGTGACTTTATAAAAGTAACTACCACAAATAAGAATCAGCTGTACTTGCAAATTAAGTGTAGAGAAAGAAACAGGATGTGATGGAGAGTAATTGGGACCTTTTCTTTAGGTGGTCTTCTTGAGAAGTAACATTTGAGATCCATGGAACAAATAGGAGAAAGAGTATTTTAGCATAAGGAATGGCTCTAAAACAGGAACTTAATATTTTTAAGGAATTGAAAGAAAAGAAAAGCAATGTGGCTAGAGGAGGGTAGCACAAGATGAAGTTGGAGAAGAAAGCAGGAACTTGATTATGTTGTCTTTTGGAGCCCACACTAAGGAGTTTAGCTTTGGAATATTTAATGGGAAGCCAATGGAAGGTTTTAAACCAGGGGTGAAATGATCTGCTTTATGCTTTCCAAAGATAATTCTGTCTGCTGGGGGAGAGGGGGAATAATTTGAAGAGGGCAAGGGGTGAAATGGAAAAATGAGTTAAGAGTCATGGCCATCTAATGTTCAATAATTGCAAAGTCTGCCTTTGTTACCTCCTAAATACATCTCATCTCTCTCCTCTATTCCCCATCTTTGCCTGATCTCCCACAACTTCGTACTGATCATTCTGCCCGATCTCTGCTTCTCTATTTCCCCAGAGAGATGTGATTGATTGAAATCACCTGTCTTACCTTATCCATCTCACTGCCCTCCTTAAAACGCCCGAGTGACTCCCCAGACCTCCTGATGGTCAGGTGCCACCCTGCCTTCTAAGCACCAGCCATCAATATGCTTTGCCTTGCACTTAGTGCCCTGGGTGACAGAATTTTTCCCCATCTCTCTACACATCAATTGTTTGGGGTCTGCTTGCCTTTCTTTGCTCATGAATCCTTTGCCCCTTTCCATGCATACAGGGTTAGGGTGCTCCTGGTATACTCTCCCATGATAACCAAAGCAGGTACCTCACACTAAACCATTTTATGTCATTATCATCTGTGTATCAGCCAGACCCTCAACTTCCTTCCTCACAATTAAACTGTTTATTTCATGTTTTTATTTATTTTTGAGTCCCTGGCATCCAATATAGTTTCTGAATTACAGTAAAGGTGTAATAAATATTTGTTGAATGGATCCATTAATGAAGGTATCTTTCTTGACCAATATTAGATAATGCTTTTCCTTTATAACAGTTTCTGTAGATGGAATTACAGGAATAAAAAAGAATAATGAGGAATTATAGAAATAAAATCAGTGTCATAAAACATGTGTTCATTTATTCATTCCAAAAATATTTATTGAGTGCCAAGAGATGGCCTATCAATGGAGTATAGTAGTGAACAAAACAAAATTCCTGAGTTCTTAGAATTTAGATGTGTGTATGTGTGTATTTTCTACTTATACCATACATTCATTTAAATCTAATGCATATTTAGTACATATTGTATTAATATATTGACTTTGATTTCTAGAATAGTTTTAGAGTTACAGAAAAGTTGTAAAGATAGTTAAGAAAGTTTGTATATGCCCCACACCCAGTTCCCCTATTGTTAACATCTTAACATTAGTGTGATACATCTGTTATAATTAATGAACCAATATTAATACATTGTTATTAACTGAAGTCCATACTTTATTCAAATTTCGTAGTTTTTACCTAGTACCCTTTTTTCTGTCTAGGATCTCAGCCATGATACCACATTACATTCAGATATCATGCTCTCTTAGGCTCCCTTGTCTATAGCAGTTTTTTAGATCCTCGTTGTTTTTGGTGAGCTTGATGGTTTTAAGGAGTACTGGTGAGGTATTCTAGAGAATGCAAATTCCCCTCAATTTGGGTTTGTCTGATATTTTTCTCATAGATTAGATGAGGATTATGGGGGATCTTGGGAGTAAGACCACAGAAGTAAAGTGCCATTCTTACTAAATGATATCAACAGTACATGCTATCAACATGAATTATCACTGTTGATGCCTTGAGCACTTGGCTGGGGTAATGTTTGTCAGGTTTAATACACTGTAAAGTACTCTTTCCCCACCTTTTTGGAAGGACGTCACCATGTGCAGCCCACATTGAAGGGGCGAGGAGCTGTGTTCCGCCTTCTTGAGGAGGCGGTATATACATAAGTTGTTTGGAATTCTTCTGTATAGTAGTGTCTGTTTTTCCCATATATTTATATCAATAAATAATCATTTATATCAATATGGACTCATGGAAATTTACTTTATACTTTGAGTTAGAATTCATACTGCTTTATTTTATTGCTCAAATTGTTCCAGCTTTAGCCATCAGGAGCTCTTTGAGTTGGCTCCTGTGTCCCTTTGGTATTCTCCCATCAGTTTGTTTTTTGAACATTTCCTTATTTTCTGGTACAGCTAGGTGCTCAAGTATCTAGTTTTGAAAATTTAAATAATTTCCCCTTTGATTTCACACAGAATTTGAAAATACTTCGATGTACTTATAGAGACTCCGACTATTGAATAGATTAAATTTTCATCAGTTTTGAATTAGTTTTACTTTTTGTGATGATTTATATAGCTATTTCTCATAGGTGAAAATATATATTATTATGAATTTTCTCTGATTAATATTGTATTTATGACCACAGTTTTATACTTTCAGTTTTTGCATATACAACTTTTGCTTTGCAAATCATATTGGAGAATTTTTATATTTCTCTGGCTTTCAGGAACATTTATGGTTGCCACTAGCTGAAGATATCATTATGCTGGAAGTGTTTCAGTGATTATATATGCTGAGTGGTAAGATTGCTTAGTCTAAAAAAAGAACTTCACAATATTTGGCTTTTGGTTATAATTACCAGTCATGCTTGCCAGAAATTAAGTTTAGCTTTTAGAAGCCTGGAATTCTTAATATGTTTGTCTCTAACTAAATATTTCAGAAACTGTTATGAAACTGTCAGTAATTCCATTATATATTTTATGTTCAGCTTGTTCTGAGTTATAGCTGATGAAATAACATATAGCATGTGATTGTGCAACATAGAAAATGCTTAAGATAACAGTATGTGAATAGGAATATTTAGTTTGATTTTACCTTTGTTTAAAAGGAAAGCAGCAGTGATCCTGAGTACAAACAAAAGACTAGAAGGAAAAATACCAAAATGTCAACAGCGAATATCTATTAGGTAGTGTGACACTGCTTTTCTGTTATTTTCTAATTAAAAAATAAACCAGCATGTATTATTTCTTTAATGAGGAAAATGGAGGCTTTTTTTTAATCTTAGGGAGAAGAAGCTAACTTGTTTGTTTCATTCTAGATACTGAAAGTCAAAAGGCCTTTTGAAAAAATATTCCATAATTCAGATAGATTTTCTCCACTGATGAACTGGTGAACCAGTTCTTATTTTGATAATAATTATCTTTAAAGTATAAAAAATTTTTTATACTGAATTCTTTTTTAAAAATCTGTATCAAATGTATTTTTACTTCAGTTATACACACAAATGGATCAAGGTATAAAGGTTAACATTCAGTGTTGTATTGAAACCATGACTTCACCAATGTCGGCTCAAGTGGCGCAGAGTTGGAAACTGAGATCCCTGAAGCTTGTGGAGCAGAGTGTGTGCACTGGCCCTGACTCTGCTGCTGCCTGTCCTGGGTACTATTGGACCTCATTGTGAAGGACAGCCTCACATGCCTCCCAAAGGAGACGATGGCCTCAATAGATACCTTGGGGAGACTGTTATGATTAAAAATACCTAGCATTGTCTAGCTGCTTCTAATTTTTTTTTTTTTTTTAGCCTCTGTCGTTGAGGAGGAGGTGAATTGAGTTCATAACTCAGGCTTGGAAGTGGCAGAGTGGTTTTTGCAGGTTGATATCTGTTGGTGTCCTCTGGATGGGTCATATATGGAAGGTTAGGGTTTACAAATGACCTATTCCAGTCTTCAAATCATTTGCAAGGGTAGCACAATTAAAGGAAGATGCATTTAAACCTTTTAGTAAAATCTTTTCTTTTTTTTTTTTAAAGTAAAATAAATCATACTTTTCTTTTTAACTTAACATTTAGAGAGACATTCAAAGGAACATTTTTTTCCTTCTTTAAGCCAGAGGAAAATTTCTTTTTTCTAATATGGCTCTTGCCCATAGGGTAGTGGCCAGTTCCTACCTCATATTCTTTCTGTCACTGGGAAATATCATGGTATGCAAGAAAATGGGGGCTGGAGTGATCATTTCCTTGTCAGTTTCCTAGGGGTAGTCTGTTTTAATAAAATATTCTGATGTGTGTATAAGACAGTGGTAGGATTACCACAGCATTTGTTAGCCCAGCTCTGGAGTTTGGATTGTAACATCAAAAACTGGGGCAGCATTCAAGTAGTCTCATTTCATGGCACTAGTGGGATGAATTCCTCCAATCCGCTGGTGTGCCACTGTATGTGGTAGAGGCTTGCCTGTGCCTTGATAAGCTATTGTACCTTTCAGCAGACTCCCTATGAATTCTTCATAATGGGATTTAGCTATACATTAAAATGATAATAAAGAACTGTACAAAATTGTAATGCTTCTTTTCTTGATCATGGCCCTCATATTATCTCTTAAAAATCAGTGCAACAAAACTCAGCTGGCTGTTCACAAAACTGTTTCAAAATTGAGAAATAATTATGTATTTTATAATAAAACATTATAATGTAAATTTTTTTTTTCCTGAGACGGGATCTCACCCTGTCTCCCAGGCTGGAATGCAGTGGCATGATTATAGCTCAGTACAGCCTTGAACTCTTCCTAGGCTCAAGGGATCCTCCTACCTCAGCCTTCTGAGTAGCTGGAATTACAGGCGTGAGCCACTGTGCCTGTGCATTTAAATATTGTAAATTTTAAATGGATATTTTGGTTTTGTCCTGATGCCTGATCATTATAAAATATTGAGGTAGTATAGCAATAGTGAAAGCTCTCCGATAATCTTACCTTTTTTCTCCCAAATGTAAGCATATCCTTCCAAATTTATGAAATATATATGTGTATATGTCTATATATAACCTACATTTTTCCACTCAATAATATGTTATGCTATAAATATGTGGTTTCCACTTTCTACCATTTTAAACAATGTGTCAGTGTACATTGTTATATAAAGTTCCTATTGTTTTTTTGAGATATTTCATAAAAGAAGAAATACTGAGTCAATGAGTAGACATACTAAAGAATATGTGCAAGAGAGACAGTAGAACATAGTGGCTAAGAACAGGGCCTTGGAGCCATTGGGTTGGGTTTGAAGGCTGACTTCACCATTTACTAGCTGTCTAACTTTAGGCGAGTTACTTAACCTCTTTGTGCCTTAGTTTCCTCATCTGTAAAGTGAGGACTAGTAACCAGCACCTGTGTCATGACACAGACCCTAGACTAGCGCCTAGCTCATAGTAGGATGTTATTATACATATCTCGAGATTACTGTTTAAAAAGCTGCATATCCTTGGATATGTCTTGTCACCAAAGGGGCCTAGCATCTAGAGAGAGGCATGTTAGACAGAATGAAGGGACGAACAGTGAATGAGATGGCCTTCTACTCCTTGTCCATGTTTGCCCTCAGCACTGATTATTATCATACTTTTTAATATCATTCTAATCAATAGGTAAAAAGACAGACATTATATACTGGTAAAGGGCACAATTTATGATCATGCATAAACCAAATAGCATCAAATATCACAGGAGAGAAAAACATAAAACAAAAATTATTAATAATACAAGGAAAACTTGATAAAAATTCAACTGTTGTGAGGTATTTCAGTACATCCTTATAGTATTGGACCTAGAGAAGGAACAGCAATGCTCATTACTGAATAATCAGTAATGATAATAATAAAATATATTATCTGAGATTTACTGAGTGTCTGCTGTGTGCCAGGCACTCTTCTAAACGTTTTACAGTATTAAATCATTGATCCTCAAAAAAACTCGTGAGACTCAACAAAAAGACATTTTTCCAGTGAAGTTATACAAATGACCAATAAACACATGAAAAGATGTTTAGTAGCATTAGCCATTAGGGAAATGCAAGTCAAACTACAATGATATACCACTTCACACCCACCAGGATGGCTATAATAAGAAAGATAAACAATAACAAATGTTGGGGAGGATGTAGACGAATTGGAATCCTCATACATTGCTGGTAGAAGTGTAAAATAATGCAGCTGCTTTGGAAAATATTCTGGCAGTTCCTCAAAAGCTTATACATAGAGTTGTCATATAATATGGCAATCCCACTCCTAGGTATATACCAAAGAGTATTGAAAAATATACCCATATAGAAACTTGTGTGTGAATGCTTATAGCAGTGTTATCCATAATAGGGAAAATGTGTGGAAACTACCCATTTGTCCATCAACTGATGAATGGATAAATAAAATGTGATATCTCCATACAATGGAATATTTGGCAATGAAAAGGATATATGCTACAATATGGGTAAACCTTGAAAATGTTATGCAAAGTGAAGCAATCAAGTCATAAAGGACTACATATTTCTATGAAATGGGTAGAATAGGCTAATCTGTAGAGACACAATGTATTTAATAGATTAATGGTTGTTATGACTCAGAGTGGGTTTGGGATGAGGAATTGGGAGTAAATGCTAAGGAGTAGGAGGTTTCTATTTAGGGCAGTGAAAATGGTCTAAAATTGATTGTGGTGATCAGGTTGGACAACTCTGAATATACAAAAAAAATCCATTGAATTGTAGATTTTAAATAGGTATATTTATGGCATGTGAGATACATTTTAATAAAGTTATTAAAAACAAAATTACAGTTATTAATACATTAGTTTACTTTAAAGGAGGTCTCTAAGGTATGTTTGAGTAAGGAAAACAAGATGCAGAAAAAATGCATATGATTTCATTTTTATAAAATAATGACAATACTGCATGTATGAATATATGTAATTATAGGAGCATGAGATAAATATGGAAGGATATATATACTAGGTTACCAATATAGGTTACCCAGATAGGGGAGTGCTGATGTACGAAGAGAGGGATTAGAGGGGGAAGTAGGTAGCAATGCATTATAGGAAAAGAAGACAACCTGCATTTAAAAAGAAACCCATGATGTATTAATATCATGTCTGCAGTTTACTTTCAAATGGTTCAGCAAGAAAGTATGTATGTGTACATAATTACATATGTAAACATATGTATACATACATAGATCGATAAATAAAGCAAATATGGCCAGATGTTAACAATTGTTAACTATATGTGGGGGTTATATGGGTGATCATTTTACTAGTCTGTCAAATTTTATATGTGTTTGATAATAATGAAAAATAGGGGGGAAAGCCCCACCAGAATGTTTTCTGTGATGACATTATTGTAATATTAAAAAATATTTACATATTTAAAATTTTTAACCATACTTAAACAGAAAAATGCCTTAAACATTTTAAAATTATGAAATATTTTTCTAGTCCTTTTCATTTTTGTTTAAATCTGTAAGCTATTTGGGATGTTATTGTCTGTGTTTATTAATTCTGATTTTTTTTAATCCATTACTCTTTTTCTAAGTAGATAGTCATATCATCTGGAAATAATGCTGCTTTTGTTATTCTTTTCCAAAGGCTAGAACATATAGAACAGTTCTGAATGATGATAAGAATAGACATTCTTATTTAAATTTTTAATGGCAATCTCTTATTCCAGTTTCAAGTTTTATGGTGGTTTTTTTTTTTTTAGACAGAGTTTTGCTCTGTCTCCCTGGCTAGAGGACAGTGATGTCATCATAGCTCACTACAGCCTCAAAGCTCCGACTCAAGCAGTCCTCTTGCCTCAGCCTCCTGAGTAGCTGGGACTACAGGCTTATTTATGCCACCGTGCCTGGCTTATTTTTTCTATTTTTGGTAGAGACGGGTCTCACTTTTGCTCAGAGCTGGTCTCAAACTCGTGATCTCAAGCATTCTTCCTGCCTCGGCCTCCCAGAATGCTAGGATTACAGGCATGAACCACTGCACCCAGGCCAAAGTTTTATGTTTTTTGATAAATATTACTTATTGAGTTAAAGACTTCTTCTTCTGACATTAAAATAGTTAAGTGAAACAGAGCAGCCAAATCAAAGAATTACATGAAAAAAAATCTGATGAAAAACAATCCTAAAAAATAGAACAAAAATGGTATTTGAAGGTAGTGAGTGATAATTACTGATGGGACTGCCAGAAGTTCTTACATTCAGGCAAAGAAAACTGTTAGTCCTAGATATATCCCAAATCAATGTGTTAGAAAAACAAGAAAAACAGATGTTACAGAGCCTGTGAGATGTGAGAGATACTGGGATACCACTGTCACATGCCTAACCAAGTTTCACTGGGTAAATCCTTGGCCTGATGTGTGCTTAGAGATAAAAGCCCTTCCACAAGAAAGTATGCCAATTTACTAAAAATAAGCAAATATATTTTTCTTAGCACTGCTTTAAGGAATGTTCATTTTGTCAAAGGTTAAAATTCCTGGATGGATTAGTTGCCTTGCAAGTATACTCTTCTGGAATGAATATGAGTGTATTCTTATGAATAAATTCTTAACAAATCTATTGATAGTCATCAAATTTTAAACTGAATTCAAAATTTCCCAATATGGTCTACAGTATAGGCCATGAATATGAATATATGCTGATGAAAATATGAATATATTATTAATGAATATATTGATCTTCATTAACTTTTAAACCAGGTTCAAAAATGTCCCAATATGGTCAAGAACATAGCTCATGAATATGAATATAAACCTATGAAAACGTTCATGAATATATTCATGTTCATTAATTTTAAACTGTATTAAAAAGTTTTCCCAATAGAGCAAAGAAGAATATATTCATGAATATATTCATAAGGAGGATATATTCATGAATATAATTATTATAAAGAATATATTCACATTTATTGAATACATTCAAGAGGAATATATTCATGAGAAGACTAAACCACTCTACAACTCTTTGCTTTTTACAAATTTAATAGTTCTTAAAATGCTGCTATGAAGGAAAGTGAAAATTAGTCTACTAAAATTTCACTGAAAACTTAAAAAAGTAAAAAAGTATAAATTTGATATATTCAGCAAATTGATCTATTTATGAATTGGCCCCTAGTGAGTAATTCTTAGCAAATTGATTTAGAACCCTCTCTCTGAGCATGAAATGAACCATTATTTATTACAGCATGTGCTCCGGGAAAACCAAGGCAGAAAAGAGGGGGATATTGAAAACAGCTAGGCTAGTCCAAGGACACAGAAAAGACTGATTAATAGCACTAAAGCTATAATGGTACCTGTTAGAAGGGAAGCCTTTAAGCCACTACCATGAGTGTGGCCAGACATTTTTATTTCAAGTTCCTGTTCATTCTGAGTGTTGGATTCACATTCAGAGGACTGGATAGTTTAGGGAAGATAGGTGTCTGGAGTTAGATCATCTGCATTTGAAACCAGGCTCCATTTATTGGCCCTGTACCTTGCATCTTTTAAATTTTTTTAACATTGAGGTATAATTTACATGTAGTAAAATGCACAAGTCTTAAAAGTGTATAGATTGATAAATTTTTACATATATATGCACCGTTATAAACACAACCAAGATCAGATGTGGAATACATCCATCACCCCAGAAAGTTTCCTAGTGCCCCATCCTAGTCCATACTCACCCTGTACAAGTAACGACTGTTCTGACTCCTGTCCTCATAGATTGTTTTGCCTATTCTGGAAATTCATATACATGGAATATACAATATATATTCTACTGTGCCTGACTTCTTTCACTGAATGTAGTATTTCTGAAGTTCATTCATTATAGTTGTGTGTATCAGTAATATGTTCTTTTTTTATTGTTGTCCATTGTATGAATATACAACAGATTTTTAATCCATTCTCCTGGTTTTGGGTTGTTTCCAGTTTTTTGGCTATTAGGAATGACTGTTTACATTCTTCTGCTTTTTGTGAATGCATATACTAATTTCTCAAACTTTTTTGATGAAAGAATTATCAGTTATTGTGTATTAAGGACCTACTGGGTATTAAATAGCACATCTCTGCTTTGAGACAAATATGCTAAAAAGAAGTTTTAGCAACAAAATACAAGATAATTAAATATGACTATGACTAAGAGAGCTGTCATCCAAAATATGTTAATAGATTTTAGTTTATTTATTTATTTATTTATTTATTTTTTTTTTTTTT
>VBSM01003204.1:13735764-13750170 GCA_008086735.1 Cheirogaleus medius | reverse complement strand
GGCCTCCCAGAGTGCTAGGATTACAGGCGTGAGCCACCACGCCCGGCCAAATGAAACCTTTTCTCAGTGTCCAAATCAGAATCCATAAGTTCCTTCTTCCCACTTTCTATATCCAGTCTTTCACCTTCTACTTCTTACTTGATTTTCAAATCTATCCTC
This sequence comes from Cheirogaleus medius, assembly GCA_008086735.1. Taxonomy (NCBI): domain Eukaryota; kingdom Metazoa; phylum Chordata; class Mammalia; order Primates; family Cheirogaleidae; genus Cheirogaleus; species Cheirogaleus medius. Next base: position 13,750,011 of record VBSM01003204.1, on the reverse strand, counting down.
ATCTTTCAATCTATCTGTCACTGTCTAAGGCAGGTTACTGTTCTATCTTATCTGAATTACTGTGTTAAATCTCCTGACTAGATTCTTGCCTCTAGTCTTAACCTCTTCCAATTATAATCAGAGTGATGATTCTAAAGTCACTTTCTTTCTTATAACCATATAATACTTTCTTAGAAAGTCCAAAGTCTTTTTTTTGCATGACTTTCAAGACCTTCATGATTGGAATTGCATCAAACCTATAGATCAATTTAGGAATAATTATCAACCTAACAGGTTGAATCTTCCAATCCACTAATATGATCTATCTTTCTATTTACTTGGGTAATTTCTCTCAGCATTGTTTTGTGGTTTTTAATATAGAAGCCTTGGACATATGAACAATTCTAACAATTGTTTTGTTAGTATTTTGGCACTACTATAAGTAGTATTGTAGAATTTTTCAAAAGTAATTTTTCAGTATTTTGCTGCTAGTATGTAGAAAATAATTGATTTTAAAAAATACTAATCTTGTATACTGTTACTTTGCTAATTTTAATTATGAGCTCTAGCAGTTGCTTTGTGAACTATCCAGGATTTTCTGCATAAACAGCCATATCATCTACAAACAATTAGTTTTACTTCTTCTGTTTCAATTTTTCTGTCTTCTTTCTCTCTCTTTTTGTCTCTGTCTCTGTCTCTGTCTCTCTCCCTCTCCCTTGTATTATTTCAGTGCTAGGACTTCTAGTGTTGAATGGAAGTGATACAAATGGGCATTCTTGACTTATTTCTAATCTTAAGGAAATAATTGGTATGAACTGTAGATTTTTCATAGATGCTCTTTATCAGTTTGAGGAAGTTCCCTGCTGTTATTAGTTTGCTAAGAGTTTTTATCATAAATGGATATTGAGTTTTGTCAAATACTTTTTTGTATCTATTAAAAGAATCATGTGGTTTTTCTCCTATAGACTGTTAATACATTGAAATATATGGATTGATTTTTTTTTTGATTTTTGAAAGTTCAGCCCACCTTGCATTCCTGGGATAAGTCTTACTTAGTCACAATATATTACCCATTTTTTAAATTGTTGGATTCAGTTTGCTTATGTTTTACAAAGGATTATTATATCAGTATTCACGAGGAATATTGATCTGTCATTTTCCTTATTGCAATGGCTTTTTCGGGTTTTTGGTATTAGGATTATGCTAGCCTCCTCAAGCAAGTTGGGTAGTGCTCCCTCTTCTTCCTCCTTTATTTTTGAAAAATTTTTGCATAATTTTGTTGTTATTTCTTCCTTGAACGTTTGACAGAATTTACCAGTGAAACAACCTGAGCTTTCTTTTGTAGAAGGTTTTTGGTTTGGTTTTTTTTTTTTTTTTTTTTTGAGACAGAGTCTCACTCTGTTGCCCGGGCTAGAGTGAGTGCCGTGGCGTCAGCCTCGCTCACAGCAACCTCAAACTCCTGGGCTCGAGCAATCCTCCTGCCTCAGCCTCCCGAGTAGCTGGGACTACAGGCATGCACCACCATGCACGGCTCATTTTTTCTATATATTTTTAGTTGGCCAATTAATTGCTTTCTATTTTATAGTAGAGATGGGGTCTCTCTCTTGCTCAGGCTGGTTTCGAACTCCTGAGCTCGAGCAATCCGCCCGCCTCGGCCTCCCAGAGAGCTAGGATTACAGAAGTGAGCCACCGCGCCCGGCCCTTTGGTTTGGTTTTGTTTTGTTTAAATTCAATTTCTTTTATAGATATATGGCTACTTAGATTTTCTGTTTCTTCTTGTGTCAATTTTGTCATCCATCCGCAGTTGAGATCTGGTGGTATTAGAACACAGTAACATCAAACTCTTTTAGAACCTTGTAAAGAGAAAGATTACAAGGACTGTTGGGCAGATCATTGTAAATGAAGTCAGGTGGAGGCCAATTTACTGGGCAATCACTGTTATTTGGCTACTAACTAGCTTTGTCAGGTTTTGGAAAAGCAACATAATCTTTTTACACCTAATTTTCTTTTTCTGTAAAGAATTCTTGTCAAGCTTTTGAAAGAAAAAATATTTTCATGGACCCTGTTTATGCCTGGTGCTGACTTAAATAATTTTTATTATAATACTACTTAAGTATGTATAAACATAAAACTTATGCTTATAGTTTTGATATAACTGTAAACCAAAACAAACCTACAAATTCAACTTAAATCTATAAAGCCAACATAAATTCAAAGTAACAACATTAATGTGATGTGATATAGGGAACCAAGCTTGAGACAGTATCTTTCTATTATAATGCTAGAGATATTATAATAATATAGTATAATTAAGAGCACAGGCTATGACATAATAATAATAGCACAAGTTCAAATTTTACTTTGTGCAAGTGACTTATTTATTATAAAATGATAATAATGATTTAACTAAGTCAAATGAGAATAATTGACATAATTAGGATTATATTATAGACATGGCAAGCCCTAGAACAGTGTCTGGCAAATAAGAATTATCAAATAAATATTAGCTATAGTTATAATTGTTATTGTTTTACTGATACCTAATGATCAATGTTGGGTTTAATGGTAGAAAGTCTGATTCTGTATTTAATGTGTTGCTGATTTTGACTTTAATAATATGAATAATGCAAAGAATGTCTACTTGCTTAAGTTAACATATAATAATGTGTGGTATTAATATCTTCATAGCTTTTTTTGCTAATTTAGGATATTATACCTAATCTAAACTCCACCAGCCAGGACTCCTTGAATTTCAGTGTTTAATGAAGTGTCACTTGATAACTCTGTGAGTATCTAATCTAGTCTTTGACCATGTCTGGTATGGGAAAATACCATCTAAAGTTATTTTTTAATTTTTAAAAATGTAGAAAAGGCATTGTTTTTGAGCATAGAGCTCATCATTAGACTGCTGAAGGAAATCAGTAGATTCTAGAAACTATTTATTGTCAATATTTCAAAAATACTTTGACTGCTTTATTGTTGATTCCATTTTGTATTAAACTTAGAATACATTGAAGTATAATGATAACTATTCCTTGGACTCAATCTATTTAATTGTCCTATATATCACCTAATTATGCTCTCAAAACTGCCAGTTAACATTGGTTGCCAGGCTGAAATATATTAATAGTAATTCTGGAAAAATATTTTCATTTTATGGTACTCAAAGAAAGTTTAAGAGTCTCTTCATGAGATTGCCAGTGAATTTCAGAATGTAATAAAAGTGACTTAATGATTACTACCTGTTGATTCTTAAAAGGTTGGTGAATATTATAGAATTAAGTGTATAAGCTTTAATAAAATTTATAATTTTATCCACTTTGTCTTTTATTTATTTTCATTATGGCTTTTTTTTTCTGGTTATGGGGCCTTCAGCAAAGGTACTATTTTACTATTATATAGTAGCTTTTACCTGGACAATAGGTTCTTTTGAATTCTATATGCCTTTACAATTTTTTTCTTTGCTTCTCCGACATTTTTACATATTTGAACTGTAGCAATATCTTCATTCAAATATTGTGCCATAATTTATATGTTTTTCTATGAATATATGTTATTCATTCAACTCCTTTTCTAATTGCCCAATGACACTTAAAGTAGTATATTGTTCTACCATCAACATTATGTCATTTTTATATGTTATAGCACGTTGCCTTTTGTTTGAAAATTATTAGTACAAAAGAGAATTTTTTTTATTTACATCTGCTAAAATGACTATAGTGTGAACAGGTTTCCCAGTGAATTAGAAGTTGAGTGATGTCACTTTAGGTGATTATGGGCTCTAATGTGAGTATAGATACAAAGACAAAGCGATGCTGAAATTACAGGGCAATACTTGGATATAAGGTGATTAGTTAGATGATTTATAATATGTTCATTGATTGCTTTTTTTTTATTAGGATCAAAGTAAAAACAGATAAAAATGTTTGACATAGAATTAAAGACCTCCCAATAATTTATTTGTGACGTCCAATGTGAGTAACAATTGTAGTGGAGTATTGTGCAAAAAAATGAAAGATTCTGCTCTGAGGTGTCAAAAACCAGAGATGAATGTATTATTTTGTGTGTATTAGTAATTGAGTTCAGCTGTATGTAACAAAAAACTCCAACAGTGGCTTAACCAAGATTAGGAGTTTATCTTTCCCTTATGAATAATGAGTCTTGCCTATGTTCAGAGCTGATTTTGGTGGCTTTTAGTATCACTTAAGGACCCAAGTTCCTTCTCACTATTCTCTCCCATCCTTATGTTCTTGTTTTATACTCCCAAGAGGCCTCTGGAGCTCTAGCCATCATATCTTTTTCTAGGTAGGAAGAAAGGGGAAGTACTCAAGGGAAAAGACAAAAAACAGACAAATTGGTGTTTCAGAAGGCTTTCCTAGAAGCCCACCCTGTGACTTCCATTTGGAAGCCCATCATAATCCTGAAAGACACAGTTGCAAATGCTATAATCTGGAATGTTGAAATCCTGAAAGATCAAAATCCCTAAAGTCTAAAATCCTGAAAACCACAATTCCAAAAATATGATTCTGGAAAAAATAATTTTAAAAATTCTTTAAAAGATACTTATTTACATTTTTAAAAGGGGCTTTATTTGAAAAACATAACACAAGATAATACTTCATAGGTCACTTTACACAATAAAATAGGCAATAATAAACATAGTTTTGCAAGCATAAACACTGAGGTATACTAATGACAGTCACATAAGTATAACATTTATAAGCAGATAAACCATATTCATAAAGAAATAGCGTATATAACTGATGTCATTTGAAATACTGTGACAGCCTAAGTCTTTTGATGAGATTGATCAAAAAATGCAGTGGTCTCAGAAGGTCAGTGCGCCCATTAGCAGAAAAAAATAAAGAATAGTAAAGAAAATAAAGATTAAAAAAAATTATAAAATTATTAAAAAAGAAAGAAAAAAAATGCAGTGGGTGACCACTGCATATGGAGTCACCCAAAGAGCCAAGATCTTGAGAAATTTTATCTTTCACAAATGCAGATAAACAAAAATGACATCTCTTCACTTATGGAGGAAGTTTCAACATTTTTATGTACACACACAGTGCTCACACATAAAGTCAACATTGTGAAAATGTGCCTTTTTGGAGTCAAATTTGCAAAAAGTGCATAAAATAAATTAGAACTCTCTAAAAGTCTTTACACAATTTGTGCCTCTAGTTTTGGAAATGATGCAGAAACGAAATACATAGCATAGTGAATTGTAAAAAATAATGCTAACAGTTTAAAATAGTGGGGGGAGGAACTAAAAAAAAGAAAAAACTAAAAAGGAAATGTGACACATGAAAAAGTATATTACAGGGATATATTATAGGCAGTTGCACAGAGGTAGTCCATAAGTGCTGGTTGACTTTCACAATAATTGATTATATTTTGAAGTCTTTTGCATCTCCATGAATAGCTGCTTTTTTTCTTTTAGTACATGGTTTTCCTCAGAGAATACATTCATATTCATTTTCTATGTGGCACTGCTCTTTTTGAAATTCTTCTGTGATTCAGTATACAATGACTTGAGCATTTCCTATTAAGTTTTCCCATTTTTCGTGCCATGCATCTGTGTTGCTTTGGGTACATGGAAATCCATTCTCTATGCACTCATATACAGACCACAAATTTGGTGGAAATAATACAGGTGATCAAACAGCAGCACTGTTGTGTAAGTGTCTTCTTATCCTACTATGCACATAATTATTTTTCAACTTTTCAGCAAAGTTAATAACTTTGCTGGCTTTTTCAGGCAAATGTGGCTTTAATTTATTAAAAGTTCCTGGAATGTCATCTGCTGAAAGGAATGTCAGTGCAGGCGAATGACACATTTTAAAACTGAAGTTTGTGTCATTGCTGTATTGTGTGGCCAATCCACTCATCTGAATTTTTTGCCAAATGCATAGGGCTGAATGGAAAAAATAAACTTTATTGATAACACCTTGAAATTCACTTTAAGGAGGCTTGATTGTACCTAATGCCAAATCTGTCATTTGAGGATTAAATTGAATCCATTTTCTTCTGCAAAGTTCACCAAGTTTTCAAATAAGTGTTTATAAAGTGCTTTACTTTTTCCAGTCATTAATACATATATGAGTGGAAAATTCTAGAATTTTTCAATCTAATAGGGGCATGAATTGTATACAGTTGATTAAAAAACAGTGGGGAGAGTTTTGAAAATGCCATCCATTAGCCAAAGTGAAGCATATGCTGGTTTTTCTATATTAGATGTAGTGGTAAATATAAGTCTGTGTTCTTCAATAGTCAAATCCCTAATCAAGAGTAATTCACCATTTAATGTGTTTTGTAACACTGGAGGAACCTCAGTATCAACAAGTGTCTTTGGTGTAGGTTGCTGAGCTTGTCGAATTCTTTTTATTTTCTAATGAAAGATTTTCTTTGAAGACAAGCAGGGGCACCATGTGTGAAGAGGCAGAAGTCGTACATAATTGAATAATTTGTCTGGGGAGATATTTTTATATTTTTTGCCTGCATTTTTACTTCTGTGATCTTTGAGATACTCACTGCACTTGTATTTGGAGAGTTGTGATCTACAAATTTTATAAGTATATGCTGTCCACTTGAAAGTCTAGTTATTGCTTGGCCGTTGCAATTAAGCAGTTTTCTGCTTTCGCAGCACCAATAATGATTAGCTTTTAAACTTTTATCTTTTACCATTAAGTAGTCTCATATACTTATCACAGTCTTTTTGTGAGGGAACAGTTTCACAGATCTCTTTCATTGTGTTGTAAGGAATATAGTAAGAGGAAATGAAATTCAGCTTCCCCAATGACAGATCTGTATTAGGGTTCTCCAGAGAGACAGAAGCAATAGGGGGAGTGTGTGTGTGTGTGTGTGCATGCATGTATATGAGAGGGGATATATATCCCCTCTCGTTTATACACGTGAGAAGTCCCACAAGCTAGAGACCTTGGAATCCTATTATCGTGGCCCAGTCCAGAGTCCAAAGGCCAGCAGGCCTGGAGTTCTAATGTCCAAGGTAACAGAAGAGAAGTCTGTCCTAGCTTTCAGAGAAAGACTAATTCACCTTTAGTATTTATTCTCTCTGGGTCTCCAGCCAAATGGATGGTGTCTGCCAACATTGTGGGCAGATCGTTCCCACCTAATCCACTCAGATTCACACACTTCTGGAAATACCCTCAGAGACACATTAAAAATAATGCTTTACCAGGTTTCGAGGTATGCCTTAATCCAGTCAAGTTGACGCCTAAAATTAAGTCCACAAATCCACCCCTTGTCAATTTGGCACCATACACATTTCCTTAAACTATACTTAGTTTCCAAATAAACACAGTAACAAGCTAATAGTTCCACCCCATATGAGAGTCAACTATCCTGTGATTGTGATTTTGGGGATTTTAGACTTTAGGATTTTGGTGTTTCAGGGATTTAAACATTCAAAATTATGGCATTTGGGATTATGTCTTTCAGGATTATGATCCAAACCCCTTTCATTTGCATGTCCTTGGCCAGAACTGTGTCATAGGGCTATCCCTATTTCAGGGGAAGCCGAGAAATAAGTTTTAGTGAGCACATTACTGCCCCAGCAAGTTGGGACTCTCTGTAAGGACTAAGAGAAAACAGATATTGGGTAGGCAAAATAGCAGTCTCTGCTACACTAATTAAATAGCTATGTTAAGAAGTTTAGAACAAACACACAAACCAGTCTTTTTCTTTTATCTGCATTTCTACTTTAACTAAAGTTGTATGAAAGAAATATAAATAAGTCCCTAAATTGCTAGCATATGAGGGAAGCGTCAGATCATGTAGTCCTGTCATTTTAGGCTTAGACATAATTAGTGACCTGTCTGAGACCCCAGACAGCAGTTCCAGGCCTGGAATTTGAAGTTCCGACTCCCTGATTGGTCACTGTTCTCTCCATTTTCTGTGCTGCTTTGTGAACTCTGATTGCTCATATGTTAACTCTCGTACATACACAAGGCAGCTGTTTTGGTTATACCATCAGAGAGAAAACCCTCTAATCCTTTGATCACAATAAAAGTGATGGGAGGAAATTTCATGTTTCTCATTTGAGAGTTTTATGTGTTCACTTTGTTAGTGTTGATGGTACTGGCAGTATTTATACATTCATTCATTCTTTATTGATTTATTCTGCAATGGCTATATGCCAGAAATAGATTATAACATCTCAAGTGCAGGACCATGTCTTATTAATTTCTGTGTCCCCTAGTAGGTAGGTCCCCATGGATGAGTGAATAATTAAGTCATAGTCCTGCCCTCAGGTAATCCCCAGTCGGGGCCAGGAGACAGACAAAAGAATCAATGATAATAGTACAGCAAAGGCACATTTCTCAAGAGGTGACAGAGGCATGGGTAAAGGGAACCTAAATAAATCTCTAAGGCAGGAAGATGGTCTGGAAAGACTTCAACAGGAGGTGGCCTCAAGTTCAGTTTGTCTGGTTTTGTTCTTTTATTCTAAGCAAGCTGTGAAAAAAGTACTTGGTCGTGCCAAATCTACTCCTTTGTTTCTCTCTTTCTCTTTCTCTCTCCCCTCCCCCCTTCCTCTCTCTTTTCTCTCTTTTTTCCTTTCTCTCTCTCTCTCTCTCTCTTTCTTTTCTTTCTTTCCTTTTCTTGTTGGGGGTCTTGCTAAGTTGCCCAAGCTGAATTCAAACTCCAGGGCTTAAGCACTCCTCCACCACAGCCTCCTGGGATTACAGGCACACACCACTGGGCCTAGCTCCAGGTTTAGCTTTGAAGGGACTTGCCAGGGGAGGAAAGAGAAGGGCTGCATGTCAAGCCAAAGAATGAGTTTTTAGAGGCCCAGTAGGGTGAGAAACTGTGTTTAGAAAAGAGGGGACAAGAAGAATAGGAAAAAGCCATAGTGTAGTGGGAAATGAGGCTTGAGAGGCGACTGTGGCCACATCATTAAAGACCTCAATAATATGTTAAAGGATTTGGGCCGGGCACGGTGGCTCACGCCTTTAATCCTAGCACTCTGGGAGGCTGAGGTGGGCAGATCGCTCAAGGTCAGGAGTTCGAAACCAGCCTGAGCAAGAGCAAGACCAAGACCCTGTCTCTACTAAAAATAGAAAGAAATTAATTGGCCAACTAAAAATATATAGAAAAAATTAGCCGGGCATGGTGGCGCATACCTGTAGTCCCAGCTACTCGGGAGGCTGAGGCAAAAGGATTGCTTGAGCCCAGGAGTTTGAGGTTGCTGTGAACTAGGCTGATGCCACTTCCCTCTAGCACAACAGAGTGAGACTCTGTGATTTGAACTTACCTAACCCTGCTGATGGGGTGGGGAGCAATAGAATAAGGGCAGGAAACAGGCTCAGGTGTGTACTTTGGCATGACCACCTAGCATTGCGTTTAGGCCTTCGTGCCTGAGTGGAGAGGCACCTCTTTTCACCACAGCTGCAGATGACCAGGGTAGACTAAACCACACACAAAGATCATTGTGCCTCCCTGCCCAATTCTCCCAGGATCTCCCTCCTCACGGGGCCTTACCTCGCCTTTCCAGCCACTTACAGACTCCACACACCCCTTTCACTTTCCCTGTCCTTCTTGTCCTCATGTTTACCCAGCCAAGGACTCATAAAAAGTAGTTCTTTTTGTCTCCTGCTCAGTAATGAATGATTTACTCCTATTTGGTAGTTATTATGGGGTTTATGGGACCCTCAGATGGTAGAATGTACCAGACGTGCCTTTTACCTCTACTTGTGGGATGAAAGGCAGTATTTCAGGAATTTCAGACAGCCAGGAGGTGGGAAGCTGTTGCCAAGGGTGATGAGAGTGCTGATGCCTCCCCATCTTTGCCTCCAGTCTGTAGCCTACCCCTCCAGCCAGTATTCTCCCAATCTGTTCTCCTTCCATGCTGAAGACTTTCTTTCCCACTTCCCAAATTTAGCCCCTCATTCTCTCCTTCGACTCCCAGTTGTGTTGTTTTCTGATGACCAGCTGAGGATTGATTTCCCTTCTCTGACATCCATCCTAGAGTGGATGCAAACCTCCTCTGTTGGTTTTGCCTTACTAGATGTTTCTGATGACTGAGGGTGACATTGGAAGTGCATCCTCTTGGTTAACACAAGTAATATACACATTTTATCATTAAGGGACTGACTGAATATTTCTCTATGTGACTTGGAAGTAAAATGTCCTGTGAAAATCTCCCCTCTTTTTTATTGCTTAATTGTTTCTTTTTTTCTTTCCCTCTTTTTTTCTTATGCAGGAATTATTATAACAGTAAAGGAAACTAACACAATTTTTCTCCAAATCCCACAACCATAAGTCATCAGCAGTTTTTACTTTTCCCTGTATTCCCTTCTAGTCCCTGCTTGTATGCAGTGATATTAACTAGATTCAGTTTTTAACTGCATTTCTTTTTTATGCCAAATGATCATAGTTGAAAGAAATGAGATACGGGAATGTCTTGGGTAATAATGCCTTCTTGTTTTGATTATTTCCTTTTAGGAAAGACACTGCTGATCCTGGAACATGGAGGATTGTCTTCATACCTCATCTGAGAATCTGTCCAAGTTGGTCAGCTGGGCCCACAGCCATGGGACCATTTGCAGCCTCATTCCAAACCTGAAACACTTGCTTTCAGAAGGTTCCCATGGGAACCTGACAGCAATGTGGGGCTGTAGTGCTGGCCATGCTTATCACTGGCCACTCACAGCTACTTGCAGAGCTGGGTCCCAAGAGAGAGTCTGTTTCCAGGATAACAGAAGTTTCAACTCTGATAGTCCCAGTATAATCGGGGTGCCTTCTGAGACACAGACTAGCCCTGTTGAAAGGTACCCTGGGAGACCAGTGAAAGCAAAGCTAGACTGTAACCGGACCAGAGACTCTTGCGATTTCTCCTATTGCAGTGAGCCCTCTGAACTGGATGAAGCTGTTGAAGAATATGAAGATGAGAACACCCTGTTTGACATGGTTTGTGAGTCTTCTGTTACAGATGAGGATAGTGACTTTGAACCGCAAAACCAAAGGCCTCAAAGCATTAGTCGCAAAAGGCCTGGAATAGTCCCATCTTCCCTCCATTCAAGCTCCCAGGTGCAGATGGTAGATGAATGCAGCAATGATGTCATTATCAAGAAAATCAAACAAGAGATTCCTGAGGATTATTACATTGTGGCAAATGCTGAGCTTACAGGAGGGGTTGATGGACCAGCCCTGTCATTGACACAGATGGCAAAACCCAAGCCTCAGACTCATGCTGGTCCCTCCTGTGTAGGGTCTGCTAAGCTGATTCCCCACGTAACATCTGCCATCAGCATGGAGCTAGACCCTCACGGTATGTCTGCATCCCCCTCTGTGATCTCCAGACCAATCGTCCAGAAGACTGCTAGGGTATCTCTGGCTTCACCAAACAGAGGACCCCCTGGTGCCCATGGCCAGCAGGTGGCCATGCAGATGCCTGTGAGCACATCCCACCCTAACAAACAGATCAGTATCCCTTTGTCTGCCCTGCAGCTGCCTGGACAGGATGAGCATGTTGCTTCTGAAGAGTTCCTGTCCCATCTGCCCAGCCAGGTCTCCTCCTGTGAGGTAGCCCTTTCTCCCTCAGTTAACACAGAGCCAGAAGTGAGCTCCAGTCAGCAGCAGGCCTCAGTTGCTCCAACCATAACCACTGAGGCCACAGCACAGTGCATACCAGGTATGGCATGTGAGGCGACAGCAAGTCCCTCTTCCACGTGCATCAAAGAATTCCGCGCCGTAAGCACTTCCCAAACCATTGGCTCAGTTTGCTAGAATTTAGTCTTTTGTTAGTCTCAGAAAGAGAGAAACAATGAAATATATTGCATCCAGGTGATACTATAAAGGAAATTCATCAGCATTGAGGCCATCCATCCAGTTGATGTACCTTAGGGCTGAGAGGACAGCTGTAAGATTGTGCTGTTGATATTGAATGGTTAGATTTAAGGTTGATATCTGACCGTCAGCTCAATTTTTATATAGTAAAGTTATTTTTGAAAGTTTTTAAAAGATGCTTTTCTGTCAGTACCAAGGTATTTAGTTGCTGTTTGAAGCCAATATGATATTGGGTAGGGTATATAATGACAATAGACCTAACACTTTTCCATTATTTATTTGCCTGAGCCAACTTGGCATTGCTATTCATTTTAGTTGCTGTGGTAGTTTAAATAAGTTTTTTTAAAAAGCGATGAACATTTCTCAAACAAGTATTTGATCTTTTCTCTTAAAATTTCAAAGAATCAGGTAACACACATTTCTGGAATATGTGAGCCTAACTGTAATGGATTGAAAGGAGAGTGAAATAATTGTACGAGGTCCCTGTACCTGTAATTCTCACATTCTAATGTTCTTTAATTCTGACATTCATTCTGGGCTATTATTATATAAAGGGGATTTTGTCTCATGCTTTTGGGTTCATGATTCAAGTCTAATAGGCTAGAAGTAGAAACACCGACAAGGATGAACAGACATGCAGAGAATATTGAAAGCAGAAATCTGTGACACATTTTGGTTTCTTTCAGTACTTCTCAAAAAAGTCATGTATTTTGGGAAAAGCTTCCTAGAAGCCTGAAGCACCTATGCTTTTACCCTGAAACTTCCCAGAATTAAGTTGCTCTACAAACATGTTTTTCCAATTTTAGTGTCAACTTTAGGATCCCCAAAGGAAACCTTCCATTTATGATTTTTTAAACAATCATGGTTTGACTCATAAAATATACACTGAAAATATTTATATTCCGAGTGAAAATTCTGCTTTTCAGTTTATCCATTTTTCTTTCTTTTTAAGTAACAGCTTTATTGAGATATAATTCACTTATAAAATGTACTCTTTTAAAGTGTACAATTCATTGAGTTTTGGTATATTCACAGAGTTGTACAGCCGTCACCATTATCTAATTTTAGAACATTTTTATCACCTCAGAAAGAACCCCCATACCCATTAGCAGTCACTCTTCCTCTCCCCACCGTTCCTGGCAACCTCTGATCTTTCTGTCTCTATGGATTTGCCTATGCTGTACATTTCATATGAATGGAATCATATATTACCTCCTTCTTCATTTAGCATGTTTTCAAGGTTAATCTATGTTGTAGCATTTCTTTCCTTTTCATTACCAAGTAATATTTTATTGTATGAATATACCATGTTTTATTTTTCCTTTTATCAGTTGATGGGCATTTGGATTGTTTCCATCTTTTGGCTATTATGAATAATGCTACTATGAACATTTGTGACAAGTTTTTATGTGGACATGTATTTTTATCTTGCTTGGGTAGCTTCCTAGGAGTGGAATTGCTGGGGGTCCTATGGTAACTTTATGTTTAACTTTTTAAGGAACTGCCAAACAGTTTTCCAAAGCAGCTCCACCGTTTTACATTCTCACTAGTAATGTATAAAGGTTCCTTTTTCTCCACATCTTCACCAACACTTGTTATTTTCCATGTTTAAAAAAATTGTAGGTATCTTGTTGGGCGCATGAAGTAGTATCTTGTGCTTTTGATTTGCGTTACCCTAATGACTGATGATATTGAGCTTTTTTTCATGTGCTTTTTGGCCATGTGTATATTTTCTTTTGAGAAATATCTATTCAAATACTTTGCCCATTTTTAAATTGGGTTGCCTTTTTATTAGTAAGTTGTAGAGGTCATTTATGTATTCTGGATATAAGACCCTTATCAGATATGATTGGCAAATATTTTCTTCCATTTTATGGGTTGTCTTTTTCTTTCTTTTTAAAAAAATATTTTAAAAAATTTACTTTAATCATTGAATAATGACATGGTCTTTGATTAATCTTCATATCACTAGACAAAATGTTATCTTTATTAGACTGGCGAAAGTCTTTATTCTGGGAAATCTAACTGTTGATATATGTAGTACTTTTTCACTTAATATAGTTGTGACTCTAGTTTATTTGCACCTCCCCCTGCCTTTATTTATTTATGTTTTTATAAATAGACTTACCCTGAGTTTTCTATATTTTCACTTCATTTATACTTAAGCTAGAATTCAGAAATGTATTTTGCAAAGTGGTCCAGTATACCAATTTGGTAAGATTATTCTTTGTGTCACCCACCCTTCCACTAACTTACCCCGCAAAGCAAGGTGCAAGAATTCCTTGCATCTGCCTAGTGGATAGTAAATGAGACACTGAGGCTCTTTACTAAACCATATATATCTTACTATATAATTATCTGGGAAAAGAAATTCAGCCCATTTGAAAGAGAAATAATTTTAATTCATTTATTATTGTGTATATTACATTCTCTTAGGTTTTTTTTCTTCCTTCATGGAAA
>VBSM01003204.1:13687497-13733202 GCA_008086735.1 Cheirogaleus medius | reverse complement strand
CTCCCAGAGTGCTAGGATTACAGGCGTGAGCCACCGCGCCCGGCCCTAAGTATTATTCTTGAGAGGGACAGCAAACCAGTACCTACTACTACTTATGTGAGGTGTTTTGGGTTTTGTTTTGTTTTGAGCATTTAGTTTTTTCATATGAGCAGATAGAAAGAGTTGCTATGCATTTCATTCAAAGGCAGAGTTTACTGGAACAATATTCTAATATAAGGATAGAAGTAAGTATAAACATGTATGCTTATGTGTATATATATGCATATACATAGGTACACATATTATTTTATATATTTCCTTATTCCATGAGAAATGTATACCTCTTTCTAGAAGAAACAAGACTAAAATTTTGTTTTCTTGTTCACACCTTTTCCTGTAGTTTCCTGCAGGAAGACCTGAGACATAAATTTTGAAAGATAAGGGAGACAAAATAAAAATTCAGCCTTTTTTTTTTTTTTTGCTATCATTTTCCTCCTTATCACAAAGGAGCGCATATCTGAAGATTAATATGGCAGGCAGCTCTGGGCTGAGATAGTGGAGCCTGGCCACTCAGAGTTTAGAATCAGATGTATCTGAATTGATTCCGAACCCTACCTCCTGCTGGCCTTGTGACCTTTGCTAAGTCATTTTGACTTCCCTGAAACTCAGTTTCCTCGTTTGTAAAATAATAATGTCTGTTTTGCAGGGTTACTGTGAGGACCAAATGCAAAAATATAGGTATAGCCCTAAAGAGAGTACTTGACATGATAAACATTTAATAAATGGATTGTTTCCACCCTTATTTGTATTTTTATTTCCCTATTATCATCATCATCATTAATTGTGTTCAGTACTCTTTAAGAAGTGAAGTATATTCTGATTTTATGCAGCTACATTCATTCCTTTACTAAAATATGGTCCATGGACCAGTATCACCAGCATCACTTGGGACTATATTAGAAATGCAGAATCTCAGACCCCATCCCAGACCCACCGAATTGGAATCTGCATTTAACAGGATCTCCAGGTGACTCTGCATGCACAATAAAGACGTTAAAGCTTGAGAAGCAGTGATCTAGGAAATGCAGGATCCAAGTTATTGGCCACATTGTCCTTCCATCTGGCCACCCAGTAACGTTGAACTCTTTTCCTGTGTGAGGGAATTCCCTCCTTTGTGTACCTGCACTTCCTCATAGGAGAGGCCAGAAACTTAGCTTCCAAGTTTATATTTCAGCAAGGTCACAGTCTTGTGACTTTAGGCTTTGCCAGTCAAATATACCCACACCAAACTCAGGAAAATGCAAATTAAAACAACGAGATACTATTTTACTACATCAGAAAGGCAGAAGTTATTAATATTAATTAATTGGTGACATGCTGGTGGGAATATAAATAGGTACAACTACTTTGAAGAGCAATTTACGATATCTAATAAAGCTAAAAGTGTGCATATCATACAACCTAGGAATTCCGTTTTTAAATATCTGCCTTAGACTTCTTCACAGATATATAAAAGGAGATATGTGCAGGTATATGCATTGCAACTTTGTGATAACAAGGGGAAAAGTCAGTTAACACCTCGATGTTTATCAATAGAGAAATAAATGAATAAATTATGGTATATTTTTCAATGGAATAGAAGAATCAGCCATTTACTAATATGGATCAATTGGCTGGGTGTAGTGGCTCATGTATGTAATCCTAGCCCTCTGGGAGGCCAAGGTGGGAAGATTGCTTGAGGCCAAGATTTCGAGACCAGCCTGAGCAAGAGTAAGACCCTCATCTCTACTAAAAATAGAAAAAATTAGCTGGGTGTGATGGTGCATGCCTATAGTCCCAGCTACTCAGGAGGCTGAGGCAGGAAGATCATTTGAGCCCAGGAGTTTGAGGTTGCAGTGAGCTATAATCACGCCACTGCACTCTAGCCAGTAAGACAGAGTGAGATCCTGTCTCCAAAGGAAAAAAATATAGATATATATGTATATAGATATATATACATATAGATATATAGATAAATCTTGAAAACAAAGTTGCAGAATATTATTATATTAAAATATTATTAGAATACCATATCTTTTAAAAAAAACATGAACATTGCTATGTATTGTATGTTATGCAGACACACATACACTTAAGTGTGGACTGGAAGTAGACACTCTAGATGCGTGATAGTGGTTATCTTTGTGTGGGATGGGAATGGGTACACGGGAAACTCGAACTGTATCTATAACATTCATAAAATACATATATACCAAATAGGACAAAATGTTAACATTTATTAAATCTGAGTGGTGGAAACATAAGTTTACGTTAACAGGAGTCAACCTTAGCACAGTGCATAAGGGTAGAACTCCAGACGCACAACAGCCTGGTCTTAAATCCCATCTCTGCCCCTCCTTTTCTGGGTGACTTTGGCAGGTAAGTTAACCTCTCTATGGCTTAGCTTTCTCATTTTGTAAAAGGAAGATAATAATGTATCTGTCCTATAGGATTGATATATTGATTAAGTTAATCCATACGAAGCCTTTTGGTTCATGATGAGCATACGTTAGTTATTCTGTATACTTTTCTGTAAGTTTTATAATGTGATTACTTTTTAAATATAGATTGTGAAGCATAAATAAAATTGACTGTGGAGTATTTATGAAGGCATTATGACATTATTACTGAATATGGAGATTTTTTTTAAAAGCAAACTTCATTGCCACATCTGCCAGTGGACAGTGTTTATGGACAGTGTTTATGGACAAAGAATTTGAGAATTATCCTCACAAATGTTAACACTATAGGTTTCCTCCTTAGGATTATGATGGGATGCTGCCATGGGAAAGTTTTCTAAAGCTCTTCTGCTGGCAAAAATAAAAAACACAAAAACAAAATGTCCTCTGTTATCTACATAGCACTTTTATTTCCAGGATCAAAATTGCCCGAGTTCTACAAAGAAAGAGGTTATTTCCTTTATTTTCCTGTTGGGAAATGAGGCACAAAGAAAGTAGATGATTTGGTGGAAGTTATGATGAGTGGGGAGGAGCCTGGTCTCCTGCTTGTTCACTGAGAGGGTTGGGATTGCTGCTTTGCACTATGGTCCTCTGCCTGTGTTGGTATAGGAATAGTCTACACTGCTGATTGCTCCCTTTTCTCCTTCTTTTATTTCAAGTCATACCTATTACTTATCCAAAGCTTAGGCTGCTAGATTATATCCTAAAGAGATAATTTATTTTTTCTGAGAATCATTTTTAAAACAACCCAGGGTTTAATAGGAGCATTGACTGTATCAGGAGCAGGGATATAGTCAATATATGTCTTAGTCTTTTTTCTACTAAGCATCTGGACAAGTCACTTGCCCTTCAATTTATTAAACCTTTTTTCAGGATCAACTATATGACAATCACTGTGCTGGCTGGTGAAGATACAAAGATGATTGTCAAATCCCCTGCCCTCAGGGATAGCATTTTTAAAGAAGGAGGCAGAGAAACCAACAACTTCAAGTATATAGAAAAAGGTATATAAAATATAGTGGAACATATATGAAGAACAGTTGACTCAGACTCAGGGAACACATGGAAAAGTATTTCAGGTAGATGGAACAACATGAGCAGAGACACTAGCAGGGGTCCTCAAACTATGGCCCACGAGCCACATACGGCCTGCCGAGGACGTTTATCCGGCCCGCCAGGTGTTTTTACCCGTTTGTTTTTTTACTTCAAAATAAGATATGTGCAGTGTGCATAGGAATTTGTTCATAGTTTTTTTTAAACTATAGTCCGGCCCTCCAACAGTCTGAGGGACAGTGAACTGGCCCCCTGTTTAAAAAGTTTGAGGACCCCTGCACTAGGGCATGAACATACGCAGAATGTTTAGGGAAGCAAGGAAAGGTGGGCTGGAGCTGCCTGTGAAAGGCTCTACATGTGATATCACAAATGTCCTACGTGGAGAGCAGAGGGACACAGTTCATTATCTTAGAAGATTACACTGATAGCACTGGGAAAGAGGCTGGGACATGAGAGCTGTATTGTAAGGTATTACAGTAGTCCAGGTGGGTGGTGGCAGTATGTGCTCACATGAGTCAATAGTGAAGGTACTGGAGAGGAGGAGACAGGGAGATGTTTCAGGAGTTAAAGTACCAGAACTTGATGGCCTCTGGATGTTCCCTGTTCAAAAGCACAGCTCTGTTTTAGGTCACACCAAAAAGTCTTCAGGGCACAAAGATCTATAATGCAGTCATAATGTGAAGTCCTCTATGTATAGGATAAATTAGTGGGAGGAGTTCTGAAGCATGTGTGATCATTCATTCATCCATTCATTGAACAAATATCCATTGGAAGCCTACAAAGTAAAGTGCCAGGTTCAGATTTAGTACTTCAGATACAGCAACAAACAAGGCAAAAACACAGCTTCTGTTCTCATGCTGCCTGTTCTCTAATGGGAGAGAGACACTCTTGCCCTCTCAAGATATCCCAAATTTAAAAAGCAAAACTGTATTTCAAATATTTTCTTAACTGAGATACTGTTAATCGAACTGTGAATGACTTTGTAAGACTAAATTAGTTGCCTTTAGATAACACATTTATTAAGACTGTTCCTAGGATGATATATTACTAACAGTGGTTAAATGAGCAATTAAGCCTCTATGATAAATGAAAGGCAAGTGTTTCTTAGATGAAAATTAAAAGTGTAGAGGCTGTAGGCAACCCATTCCACATCATAATTTATTTGAAACACTTTTTGCTCAGCTAAAAATAGCAAACCTAGTTATATTAAAATTGTATATTGCTTATTTTTGCAAACTAGTTACCTTTAAGAATTAAAAATATAATTGTTTACTAGTTTTCTGAAAGACAAAAGTAGAAAATCAGGTTAATTGCTTTATGTTGTACAAATGCACAGTTTTCTGAGAAAAATATGCCTTAGCTATTTTTTGAATGCTTGCGCATCCTTTTTTAGTATCATTGTTTAAAAATTTCACACAAAAATCTTCCCAACTGGCTTTTTATTTCTTTAAGGGCATTTTCATATTATACCAATGATGTAAAAACTCTGTTATTTACATGTATTTAAAGTTCACCTATGTATGATTGAGACTTCCCAATATGCAGAATGTACCCAAATACAGTAAACTAGCGAATGCTATAAGTCTTAGAGTATAATTTTCTTTCACTGAATTTGGATTTGACTAAGACTGCTAGGAGGCCAGGAACCACTTTACAGCTGAGGAGGCATTGACCTTGGTTTTCTAGATTGGTATCCATTCTTTGTGGTCTGAAAAGATGAAATAATGTACCACCTCAGGGCAGACAAGTCAATGTCAGGGCACTGAAGCCGTAGCTCCAGCATCCCGTGAATTCAAATGTCATTCCTATATCTGTTTTCATTAGAGAAGCAGCTGCCGGCGCCTCCTCACAAGTAGAACTTCCTGACCATCTTGGGTCTCCGCAGGGATAGGCAGAGTGCAGGTGATCCACTTCAGTTTAGGTCTAGCAATAACTTCTCTTTCAATCTAGGTCTCATTTATGTAACTAATGGCTTGTTTTCCCAAAAGCATGTCTTAGAACCAGAAGAAGTATTTATAGAGCATAGCAAAAATGAAAAATTATGCTTCTATGGCTCCAAGGCAATTTTAAGCTTTATTTTGGGTGAGAACAGTGACCAGATTTACAATCAAGTAAATCTGATTTAATGCACCTTAGTTAGTTTATTGACTGATATGGTACACATATCAGTCTGCTACTTCAATAGTGCCTTAAAGTCTATAGGATTGCCTTCTCAGACCAAGAAAAACATTTTTACGGCCCTTTTCGATTTTCTTTATTTTTATCAAGGCAATACATGTGTGTGGCAATCAGTAAAATAATATTGCTGAATAGTAACAGTCTTTTTCACTTTAGCTTTCATCACACCATAATCTCAGTTCTTCAAAGGAAACTTCTTTTGAGCCTTTCTTTTTTCTTTTTTTTTTGAGACAGAGTTACTCTGTTGTTAGGGCTAGAGTGCAGTGGCAACATCTCAAAGTTCACAACAACCTCAAATTCCTGGGCTCAAGTGATCCCACCGCCTGAGCCTCCCAAGTAGCTGGGACTACAGACAGGTGCCACCATGCCCAGCTAATTTTTCTATTTTTAGTAGAGATGGGGTCTCGTTCTTGCTCAGACTGGTCTCAAACTCCTAAGCTCAAGTGATCCTCCTGCCTCGGCCTCCCAAAGTGCTAGGATCACAGGTGTGAGCCACCATGCCCAGCTGAGTCCTTCTGTTTTTGTTTCATCCACAGTTATGAACAAATTGCATCTATCTCTATTTCTTGATTTATCACCTTCATAAAATATCCATAGCCTCTTTGATATGAATGATGAGGATTTAACTCGTTTTCACTAACCTTCCAATTTGATTGTTAGGGTATTAAAATATACAAGTAATGAATAGAAAAATAAAAAATAATGAAAGAGGAAATAAAAGTACTTCTTCCATCTAAGGATGAGGCTGTTAGTGTCCCTGTTCTTTTTGCTCTTTTCTCCTCCCTTCTTACCACCATGTTATTTTCAGTTTGTCAATATTTTCATTCTTTCTGATGGCCATAACTAAGTCTTTTCTGCATTATCCGTAGGTTGATTCTAAATATTCAGAACCAGTAATGCCGTTTATGTTATCCTTGGCAGTGTAAACATTGTTCGTAACTATTAGTGTTCTAAGGTTGCTTTTCTTTCCATCCTGTTGAGTTTCACAACATCTGGGACACAGAGGAGAATGTTCCTAAGGGTTGTTGGGTAGATAAATAGCTTAATCCATGCAAAGGGCTTAGAGTAATACCTAATACAGAGAGTACCTAAGTACAGACAGTAAGTCTTCAATAAGCCTGTCCATGCATTATTATTAGTACTGTATTTCATTGCATCTGAAATGTCATTGATTGTAAGATATACCATTATTTTATATTCCACAAAGAAAAAAAAAGCATGCTATCAATTAAACTATAATCCCCAGGAATTATGAGACAAATTTCAGAGTTATTAAAACATGAAGTACATCTTAGAATCATTGAAATATGAGATTCTTGTTTTTGTTATTTTATGTATTTGTGTGCGTTTTCATAAATTTTTGGTAGCCTTTCTTGGCAAAAGAGCAATGTGCCGTCGTCATATCTGTTTGCCACCCCCCCATGCCCCATATTCCATTTTGGGCCTTCAGTCTTCCTGCTGCACTTTGAACTGTTAATGGTTGATCTACCCTAAGCCTGAGGTAATCCTCCTCCTCTGAGGTTTCTCTTTAGTTGTGTCCACTGTTCTCTGAATTTCATGTTTCCCTCTTTTTCCCTCTCATTTTACCGGAATCCATCAAATCATTTCCCAAGAAGGGATAGATAGGAAGTAAACTTTTGAGTTCTTAAATTGCTGGAAATTCTTTTTCCTCTAATGTGATTGAAAAAGATTTTTCCCTCAGTACTTGTTCCTTTTACAAGGATTATAGCTATAATAATCACCCAAATCTCTTTGAAAATTTTAATTAGAATTTTTTTTTAAAAAGCTGTCTTCTGTTCATGAATTATCTTTTCCTTCAGTTCTTCTGTTCCCTTTTCTTGATTTTTCTCTTTGATACTGCCAGTTTTCTTCTGATGCCTTATCTACTTGTTTGTTCACATTTAAGAACGCAGGACAGAAGTGTGGTGTGGGTTTCTGCTGCAATTGTAAATAGTTTTGTGAACTCCTAGGCCTTCTCCCTGAATGAAAAGTTGGGTGGGATGTGGTGACTAGCAGGGCTCCCTCCAAAGACAGGTCTCAGCAGCACCCAAGTTAAAGGTCTTGGCTTTCCCACCTGATAGACTGCATTTCCTTAGCAAAGTTTTGTCTGATTTTCTTTTCTTTTCTTTTTTTATGGAAGGGAGTCAGGGTGGGATAGTTTGAAGGTTAGGAAGGTACTGGCTAGTATAGCTGTTATAAATCTTTCATTAATCCCCCAGGTTCAGCTCCATTTCTTACTACCACCCTCTTCCAGTTATCCCTAAACCCAGAGCCTCTCCAAGGTTCCCACAGAATGATTGGCTCTGCCTGCACCGTAATACAGCCTCTACATGGTGTGACCTCAGCACCCATTAGTATCCCCCGGGGGCTGATGAAAAATGCAAACTTTCGCCGTCCCCCCCCCCCCCCCCCCCCGCCACCTGCTGAACCAAAATCTTCATTTTAATGAGGTACCTGAGTGATTTTATTCACTTTAAGATTTGAGAACTGAGTATAACTAAGTCCATTAGCTCTCCATTCTCTAAAGCTTTGTTAAAATCCCTTGTTAAAGTCAAGTGATGACTCCTCCTGCTCTCACTGACCCACCCAACTCCAAACACCATCCTTTAGCCTCTGGCTAAAAACTGGAGCCCTCAAAAAGTTTCTGGACAGTAAGTACTGGGGGAGGGCATTCATCCTAACCACATCTTCCAGAATTCAGTATTGCAACCCAGTGAGTAAATTTCAGGCATTCAAGTGAGAGGAACATGTAAGAACTCTGCTCTGTTACTGCTGGTGGTGGTAGGAAAAGAAGAGCTATAACTCTTGAACAAAAGCTGAATGCATTGAAATGCTGGATTTGCTTAGAGATGGTTTAGCTTTTATAGCTGTATACTTAAAGCAATAAAAGAAAACTTTAATATTGGAATTTATATAGGAAAGAATAATTATGTTATTTATCTAAAACTCTACAGCTTCAACTACTCTTTTTATTTGTTATTAAAGCATTTCTTTTTCTTTCTTTTTTTTTTTTTTTTTTGAGACAGGTTCTTTCTCTGTCACCCAGGTTAAAGTGCAGTGTCATCATAGCTCGAACTCCTGGGCTCAAGTGAGCCTCCCAAAGTGCTGGGATTATTGGTGTGAGCCACCACGCCTAGCCACATTTCTCTTTTACTTCAGCACTTAATAAGTGCATTTTTTAAAGAATACAACTGTCATGTTAGATTACATATCATTCTTAAGAAGCACTATAGTATAGTAGTTACTCATATGGACTTTAGAGTCAGATTGCCTGGCTTTAACTTTGTACTTGTGTGACTTTGAGCAAATTACTTAACCTTCTGGTTCTCAGTTTCATTATCTATAGAAATAAGGAAAATGATAGTATGGTTTAATAGGGCTATTGTGAGGAACAATGAGTTAATAACGGTAAAGCACTTAAAGAGAAATGTCTGGTATATAGTGAGTGATCAATAACTGTTAGCTGTTGATACTATAAGCTAGAAGTACTTTGATAACAATGTGTAGTGGGAATTGTAGTTTTCATTTGTTACCCTGGTTTAACATGTAAAAATAAGGCAATAAGAAGACACCTTAGTAGAAAAAGGTAATAGAAGCCTGGGTAAAATAGTGCTGAAACCTAGAAAATTTCCTTTGACAATAGTTGATTGGATCTGAGTAGCGGCTATACTCTGAAATAGGGCGTGTGCTGAAATGGAACAGTGTAATATGTAGTAGTTAGAATGAGAAACATCTATATATACTGAAATAGACTTGTGTCCAAAAACTGGCAGAAATATCTGTATAATAGCCCATTTTTATAAGAGGAAAAAATCTGTATATTTTAATACATATAGAAAAAGGTTGGCAAGGATACATACTGAATGGTTTATGGTAGTTACTCCTGAAGCGTGGGAGTTGAGGAAAGACTTTGGAGGCAGGGTGGGTGGGACAACTTTCAACTTTTTATTCTATATACTTTTTTGTTTTTAATTTTTATAATAGGTATTACTTTTTAAAATTAAAAATAGCAGGCTGGGCATGGTGGCTCACGCCTGTAATCCTAGCACTCTGGGAGGCCAAGGCAGGAGGATTGCTTGAGGTCAGGAGACCAACCTGAGCAAGAGCGATACCCCATTTCTACTAAAAATAGAAAAAATTAGCTGGGCGTAGTGGCGCAAGCCTGTAGTCCCAGCTACTCGCGAGGCTGAGACAGGAGAATTGCTTGAACCCAAGAGTTTGAGGTTGCTATGAACTAGGCTGATGCCATGGCACTCTAGCCTGGGCGACAGAGCGAGACTCTGTCTCAAAAACAAACAAACAAATTAAAAATGACAATTTTTTTTTAAGTGGCAGAAAGCAAAGGGGCTCACACATCTCTTATTTGCACCAGTCAGTGTTATTGTCAGGGTTCTAACTCTGCCTCTGTGGTGGTATTAAACTGCAGGATCTGAATAGACATCAGTAACTCCACTGACTATGAAATTCATACCGCTTGGCCCATAACCAGTTACTAGCCGCAAACTCAGAGGCCAAGGAGAGATCAACAGAAGCTGAAAATTGTCTTATACAAGGTGATAGCAGATTTAACAGTAGCAGGACCTATTGCCCACCTTTTTTTTGCTTAGGCTATTGGTCTAAGAATGGACAAAATTCGAAAGGAATGTTCTATAATTTGAGTGGATAGATAGTTATGTGTCTGACCAGGGATGGAGGAGTGGAGTGGAACTACATTTGTAGTTAGTAAATTAAACAAGTTGTCGAGAACCAGCACTGGGCGGAAATTGAGGACTTCCCTCAAGCACCAGCTTCAAGGGAGACTTGTAAATGTAGAAAAGCTGGGAAGTTCTGGTATATGGAGAGAACACATTTTGGTAGACAGCCAGAAATTTCTGCCACAATTTTTCTAATATATTGAGATATAATACACATACTATATATAAAATTCACCCTTTTAAAGTATACAATTCAGTGGTTGCCGGCATATTCACAGGGTTGTGCTGCCTTCACCACTGAGTAATTCCTGAACATTTTGTTACTCCATTGTCTCCCCTCCCCTTTCACCCTCTGCCCTGGTAGCCACTAATCTACTTGTTTGTGTCTATGGATTTGCCTATTCTAGGCATTTCATATAAATGGAATCATATAATATGTGGCCTTTTGTGTCTGATTTCTTTCATTTAGCATAACGTTTTAAGATCTGTGTTATAGTATGTAATATCAGTACTTTGTTCCTTTCTATGGCTGAATAATATTCCATTGTATAGCTATACCACATTTTGTTTACCCATTCATCAGTTGATGGACATTTGGATTGTTTCTATGCTGTTATGAATAATGCTCTGCTATGGACATTCATGTACAAGCTTTCGTGTGGACATACGTTTTCAGTTCTCTTGGGTATATACCTAGGAGTGAAGTTGCTAGGTCATATGGTAAGTGTTTAACCTTTTGAGGAACTGCCAAATTATTTTCCTAAGTGGCTTTGCCATTTTACATTCCCACCAGCAATGTTTGTGTGGGTCCAGTTTCTCCACATCCTTGCCAACATGTGTTGCACTCTGACTTTTGATTCTAGCCATCCTAGTGGGTGTGAAGTGGTATCCCGTTGTGGTTTCAATTTGCATTTCTCTAATGACTAACAATCTTGAGCATCTTTTCATGTTTCTGCCACTTTTAATATAAGAATTTTAAAACATTAGGTACATTGATATTTTTTCACTGATGTTAGTAGCGACCAGTAAATGTTAGTACTTTTGCTTTAAATGTACCTGTTATACATAAGTAAGCCATTGACCTCCTTTCTTCATTTCTCAAAGTGATTTATAGAAACAGAATTTTATTAATCTCCCTATAAAAGTACACATAACTATAATATAATAATAATAGAAAAACAATTAGGTACAAATACAAGATAATACATAAAGTGACAAAGATATGTCACTGAGTGATATGGCTCAGTATTGCCCAAGATAGTCACATGATGATCCATCATGGTTCTGGCAGAAAATATTAGATTTCCTGTTTTTTATTTAAACTAAGAAATTAAGTTTTACTAACCTTTGGTATATTGATTGACAGTAGGACTGTTGTTTTGTTGTTTTTACATATCACAAAAGTTTGGAGACCTCTAACAAAGACAATGAAATGGCTTATTATAGTTGAGAATTTAAAAAAACTTAATTATTACTTAATTTTTTACCTTTAACTTTATTCAATAGGGATAATAAAGAATCCTCGTTATTTTAGGATGTACTGTTCTGTGAATTTGACTTTAGGGTTTAATCCAATGGATATAAAAAATCTTCTTGAAAATAATACCTGAAATTATACTTTGCAAAATAGTTTTAGTCTCTAAAATATATTAAGATTTGTGTTACAGGTCACTAGCTTTTTAACACTTTGTATACTGTTATAATTAATGCTGCTAAATTATTATTCTCTGTTATGAGAAGCAGCTATCTATCTCATCACTAAGAGAAAAAGCTTTATTTTTCTGTTTGCCAATATTTATAAATGGGTAACAATGCTAATTCATATAAAAATACTTTAATTTTTATTTTATAAAGAACTTTTATAAAAATAAAAATGTTTTGTTATCCACTGACCCACTTAGAGAAATTAGCATCCTCCTCTCCATTAGGTTATTACTTCTTGGGTGGAATTTAATGAATATGAATAGCCTAACTCAGAAGAGAGGGAGGTAATTTATTAGAATTTTATGCATTTCCATTTTTATGTGTTATCTGTTTTCCTTTTGCTTTATGTGCCATACATCTTTTGTTTCAAGTTGATTAATAACTCTTTTTGTTTTTTATTTTATTATGCATTTTCAGTAAAAGATGCCTTCATATTTTGATCATTACTGATTAAGATATGTACTTAAATAAGAGCCTTCTTAGCGCAACAGGCAGCGCGTCAGTCTCATAATCTGAAGATATGTACTTACATAAATATAATGCACTTAGATAAATTTAATGTAAATTTAAAGAAGAAATTATTTCTAATCAAAAGTGTAGAGAGAGTCCACATGGCTTCCCACGGTTTTTCAGATGAAGAGGATGGTCATAAGGAAGAAATAGGAGCAAAGAAAACAAGAAAAACAAAACAACCACATAAATTTACTATGGAACAACTGCAGAAACTTAAGGAAATATTTACACACATCCCTTATCCTGATTTTACAACCAGAGATGAACTGGCCAAAAACTTCCATTGTCAAGTGAACATCATTGACAACTGGTTCCAGAATAATAGAGCCAGACTTCCACCTGAGGAGAAACGCAGAATATTTCATACTTGGAAACAACAAAATTTCCAGGCCCAAGCCCATCCACTTTTAAGCCTCCAGGATACCCAGCTGCAGCTCCCATCTGTGACACCAAGCAGAGCCTCTCGTGCCCAGAAGGTTCTGATGGGTAGAGCTGATTGCTCTTCTCTGGAGAAACAGGGGGTTCCCAGTCAACGAGCAGACTCCAGTTGCTCCTCTCTGAGCCTAGGCACTAAAAAGCAACCAGGTGGTGTTTTGGAGGATCAAGGTGACACAGGAAGTGGGCATTCTCCTGCCTGTCCTTTTCTAAGCTACCTCAGAAACATACCTTCTTCCTCCTACATCTTCTGTGCCTTATTTTGTCAGGAAAAGGACTGAGACCAGGGAAAGCCAGCATGCAAGACTTTTTCATTCACATTATGCTCATAGTGAGTATGGAGTGACAAAGCAGCAGGAAGAGCAGGAGAAAGAATGTCTTCATTGTTCAATATTGCAAGGACAGCAGCAGAATGATTGGCAGTATCACCTGAAGCAGCACCAGCAGCTTCAGAATTATCAAGAGAGGCAACCCAGGGCTCAAATGCAGCAGCCACCGCTGCTGTCTCTGGGGCAAGACATGCACCAGGGGGATTCAGTTCAACCCAGGGCTCGAATGCAGCAGCCACCGCTGCTGTCTCTGGGGCAAGACATGCACCAGGGGGATTCAGTTCAATCCAGGGCTCGAATGCAGCAGCCACCGCTGCTGTCTCTGGGACAAGACATGCACCAGGGGGATTCAGTTCAACCCAGGACTCGAATGCAGCAGCCACTGCTGTTGTCTCTGGCGCAAGACATGCACCAAGGGGATTCAGATCAACCCAGGGCTCAAAGGCAGCAGCTTCGGGTTGAGAGAGACCAGGGCTGCAGCTCCAGGAAGTAGTGCTAAGTTTCAGAAAGCCATAGGCATAGGTCAGTAGTCCATAGTACCCATACAGAAGCCCAAGGGAAAGACCCCTCCAGAAGCCTCCATGTTAAATGTCTTCTGGAAGGTTCCGTGAGCTGTTGGTCCCTTGGTCCCTTCTGGTTGAGAAGCAGTGTCCACATGTGTTATAACCCCTGACCATATAGGTTATATAGTGTTCTGGAAAAGCCTGCTCTAAAGCGTGGAGTGAAAAATGAACAAGCACAAAGGTAGCAAGAGCGTCCCTAAAACCACAAGAGTTCCAAAATCTAAAAGCAATTTCTTCTTCAGAAGAAGGGACTCTTGTCCAACCCCTGCTCCATGCATTGTTCCCTCAGAAATAAGATATCCAAAAAGAAGTACAAGAGTACAAGGAGCCCCACAGCAGCTGCTTTTGGAAGGGAGGTCTAATGGCTGCTATTGCAAAGCTCTCAACTCCACAGACCTAAGCAGTATCTCCAGGACGTGGAGCATGTCTTGCCACAGCTCAGCTCTATCTCCCAGCAGCCAGCCCCACCGAAGAAGCTCTGATTGAAGGGCATTGTAACAGCATCAGCCTGGCCTCCATACATCTTACAGGCAGTACTATTAAAGGCAGGAGCTGATTCCAGAGATGACAGCTCCACTAGCCAACATGTTCTCTGGGCAGCCACTGGGGCCTCCGCCACCTCCACCAGGACTCCCAGGCCAGGATTTGCTTCTTTGGGCCGCGCCAGGCACTCCAAAACCTAACAGTACTTTGATGGACGAGTTGGAGACATCTTTTGAGTGAGGCTTGTTTTGCTTCTCTGGTGAGTCAGGACTGCATCAGTGGCACTGATCATAAAGAAATTCGAACTGGTGTTGATCAGTGTATCAAGAAATTTCTAGATATTGCAAGACAGACAAAATGTTTTTTTTCTATAATGCCTTGGCAGCAGGTGCTGGAGGACATCAGTGTGCAGCACAAAAAGCCAGTGGGCATCCCTCAGGTCTCCTTGGCCTGCCTGGAACAGGCGTCAGCCACTATCCCTGCACCTCTGAAGCTGACCTGAGGGAGAGGGCAACGATGGCAGCCTGAGAGTGTGCCAGTGTGTAAGGCAGCTTCAGGCAGTTTGCCGCATGCTTGCATGATTATACTTACAGATTGTTTTGCTTTTTAAATTTTTGTGTGACTTTTCATCTCTTGTGTTTCCAGTTGTTAGGTTAGTTTGTTCTATCTGAGGGAAAAAACAATCATAGTCTGAGAATGGGATGAGGATTTAGCTTGTAGGCCTTTTATGGTAATTGCCCCACAATGGTAGTGTAGAAAAATAGGTAAATCTGCTGTGTTTAAACTTTGAACTACCTCAAGAAGAGGAATCTAATGCAACAATGTTTATAATGCATCCAGAACTCTCGGAGGATATTTTGTAAATAGATAGGAAGAAGATTAAAATATCCTGGGTTAGTGTAGTAATAGTAAAGTAGAATCCCTAGCCTATTATTTCTTTTATTTGGGGTAAGTTGATATTTTTTGTGATTGTTTATTTTTTTGATGAGGAGGGATGTAGTAGGAACAGTGATATGCTAAATTTTGTTGTGTTCTGTGGTAATGAATCAGTGTAAATGATATGGCAGACTGTGTCTTAGTACCATGACAGTTGGGGCATAGATGAAGTATGAGGCATTAAAGCTTTCTCTTATTGTCTCTTAAAAAAAAAGTGTAATAACTATTTCTATTGTAGTATAGCATTTCATCTCTTAAATTCATCAGATATTACCTTGTATGTTACAAGGTTACAGCCAGAGGATTTCAGTAAACTCATGAAAAGCACTTTTCAAATACTCAGTTCTGTCATACTGAAGTACTATTAACAAAAAGTGATTCTTATAGTATTTAGCTTCCAAATACTTAGTACACGGTGTCACATGCTGTTAGCTCTCTGATTACTGCATTCAAAATAGCAATAATAATAGCCAGCATTTTCAGAGTGCTGATTATCTCACTGATTACTTATATTAACTTAGTTCTCACAACTCTTTGAAGTTAGGAATATAATTAACTCCATTTTACAGATGAACAAACTGAGTCACAAAAAGATTAAAGTTATTAGAAGTCAGACAGTAAGATGGCATGAGAGCTGGAATTTTGACCCAGACAAATTGATGCTCTTAACCACTAGGCCCACTTGCCATGGTGATGCTTCTCATGTATGTCTTAGCATCCTCCCTCTTAGCTGGAAAGCTCTTCCATGACCTGGACCAACTTTCCCCAGTTTGCTTTATTCCTCCAAAAACTTCATTGCCAAAACTTCTATTCCTGCTCTTCCTTTTCTAGTCCCAGTCTCCACTTGCTTTTGCTGTGTCCACAAGGATAGATGAAAATCTAAGTGTTTAACAATTGAGGAAGACATGTACTGATGTGCTTCAAACAGTGCCTACCATGTTGAAGTGTTGAATGTATTTTTATTGAGTGCTGAAGCAAATATGCAAATAATTTCTAGAAATGGAGATAACTTTCATTTTTACTCTTTTCTTTTGGCTTCATATTTTTCTTATATAGTTTTAGTGTATGTTTTCTGATAGTCAAATTAATTCACTTATTAATAAATATTAATGACTGCCTGCTATTCATTTCTTCAATCATGGATGAATCAGTGGAAAATAAAAGTTCCTGCCCTCATGGAGCTTACATTCAAGTGTAAGCTCCTCGTAGACCTTATGTTAGTCAAACTATCACATAAATAGATAATTACAAATTGTTAGCCATGCTGTGATAGGATAGAACAGAGAATTAGTTGGGATAAGGGGAGGATATGGGAAGATCCTCTAAGGAAGTGAGATTTGACTTGAGAATGAAGGATGAGAGATTTGCAAATAGAGGCCAGGAGTGTATTTCCTGATGGGGGGACCAGCTTATGCAAACTCTTTGAGAGAGGAGACACCCTTGAGATACTGAAAGGAGAGCACATTTGGAAACTGGCATGGAGGCCACTGTGGCTGGAGTGGAGGAAACCAGGTGAGCTTGGTTTCAGATGGGAGTGCTGAGGTAGACCAGAGCCTTGTGGGAAATACTGAGGATTGAACTTTCACTTAAGCACAATAGGAATTCATGGAAGGAATTTAAGCAGGGGAGTGACATGGACAGACTGGGAATTTAGAAAGCTCACTCACTCAAGCTGCTGTGTGGAGAACAGTTTGAAGGGGGGCAAGCGTGGACATAGGGAATTCTTAGTAGCCAAGGAAGAAATTTCTGTGTCACCAATGGATAGTAAATCTGATGCCAAATCTTTATTCAAGTCTTAAAATATATGATTTTATATGCTCAAAAGGAATAAGTCAGAAATAGTAATTTATCTGTGTTAGCAGTAGTTTTTCTCTTGAACATATGACAAAGCAGTATTTCCAGAGAAAAGTCACAAAAGAAAACTGAAGTGTATAGTTAAACCCGAATGGACTAGACTCTTGGTAATTGAAGAGTAATATTTTTAATTAAAAATTTAAATTGGAAAAATATACATCACAGTGTATCCAATGGCTACCTTTGGGTGATGGATTTATAGACTGTTTTTGCTGTCTTCTTTATACCTTTTATATTTTCTAAGGAAAAATTTTATATTAACCATATATGACTTTTATGGCAAAACAAATGAAGTTATTTTTATTAGAGGAAAAATACATAATGTAACTTTTTCCTTATGTGAATAGTGACCCTTTAAACCATCTGTTTTTTAAACTTCAGATATTTCTAAATTAGAAGATGTTTATGCACAGCAGCTTTAAGGGTTTGTAAACTCACTGAGGTGAAATATAGTCATGGCTGAATTCCTGAGCTGTGCAAGGACTCTTTTTTACCTTTGGAAGTGATTTGATATCCAATAAAAATTTTTTCTAAAAGTCAGATGTTGAAAACAATGAAAGAACATGTATAGATTGGTGAATTAATGTCTGTTTAAAATATTCTGTGCTATATACTAATGAAGTCGTTAAAGAATGAACTGAAAAGGAGAGCCACATACGCAAAGTGGTGGCTTCATAACTGAAACGTTGGAAAATGTAAATGTCATATTCATAATGAATCTATATGTCTTTCATGACTACCTTAAGTCAAGGAGTTAAAAAACAAGATTGTTTTTGGAAATTGTATATGATGTCTTATATTTCAAAGTCTGATGGCAGCAGCTCACTATGTATTTTATGTATTACACCAGCAGCAGATATTTCAGACACGTCATAAGAAGGTACTCTTGATTCAGTGTCTCTGGCATATAATAAAAAAGTGGGGAAGAAATTTTCTACAGTCTCTAATAAGCAATATATCAATGAGTACTGTCAGATTCTGTAGAAAAGTCCACAGCATGATTTATTGCATTAATTACAGTCATGTGGGTTTCATGCTGCTAACCCTGCAAATGCAGCCACATTCTAAAGTTGATTTAAGAATATATTTTGGCCAAGATGAAAGGCTTCTTATTGTGATTAATATAGTACAATATTTATTCTCTTGTTCCACTCTTCTTTCACCTTTGCTCTGGTGCAGAATGCTTAATTTCTTTTCTGTGACTTGAAATTCAGTTTGAGATCTGAGGAGCTTCATCTAGTTTTTATTCATACCTGTCATCTGGTCTCCTCTTTGTCTCTTTGTGTCTTCTTAGGTTTCACTTACTGTTACATCTTCTCCATATGTGAAGCCTATTTGAATTTACTCCCTTCTGAGCACATGTGGCTAGCCCAGAGTGGTCTCTAGCATACCAGGGCTGTCCTCACGGCTTGTTAGGTCACTCCTACAATGCTACATCTCCTTTTGAGGGGAAGGAACAATTGAGGAGAAACCCTCATTTTTTAATTTAATTTAAGAAGCACCATTCTTAGAAGAGACCATTCCATGATTATACCCTTGTTTAATACTGTACTGAATTCACACGGTGTGTCTCCTTACAATGACACAGTAAGCTTATCAGATCACAGGCTTCTCAGTCTATGGAAGGGAAGGTCTCCTAAGAACTGTTTTAGAGAGAGATATTAACTCCAGGTATTCACATGTGTCAGTGGCAGGATACTCATTGATACATGAGTGCCTAATATCGGTGGCCTTTATAGAGTCTACCTTGGAAGAGTTAGCAAATATTTGCCACAAATTAAAGCATTAATAGAGGAGGAGCTCAGGTGAGATAGGAAGACTTCGATTTAGTGGGTTGGAACATATTTTCTAAGCAGCAGTGTTTAAAGAGTTGAACTTGATGAGTTATATGCCCAACACTGAGCTAAGCAGTTTCCTATTTTATTCAGTCCTCGTACAACTCTTAAGAGATAGTAGGTACAATTATACCCATTTTATAATTGAAGAAATTGAGGCTTAGGTTACAAAACTTACACAGATTCACATAGCTGGTTAGGTGGCAGAGCTAGGACTTAAGCCCCCAGGTATTGGCAAAGCCAGAGCCATTAACCGTTGGCTACACTACCTATGTCAGGTGCCCTGAAAGGCATCAGGCAAGGTAAGACTTGAAAAATGGTCTTTGGCAGTTAGGTAAACAGTATTGAACTTAAGAATAAGTTCAGAGAAATTAAGAAAGAAAAAGTCTGAATCTAATGGGTTTCAGAGGGAAGTAATTTTTTAATTTCATTCATTATTTTGTCTAATAATATTACCAGTCAGTCCAGTATGATCTTTGATAGTACTTTTCACTGAACAGAAATCACTTAAGTAAACATTATTTATTTAGCACCTGTTCTGCCTGGGAAATAAAAACCTTCAACCAGAAAATCTGCTGTTCCAGCAGTGTAGCAGGTGCTGTAACTGAGGCAAGGCTGGGGGCTGAGGCTTATTTGAAGGAAGAAGAGCTTCTGTACAGCAAAGGAAATAATCAACAGAGTGAATAGACAACCTACAGAATGGGAGAAAATATTTGCAAACTATACATCTGGAGGACTATACAAAGGACTGATATCCAGAATCTACAAAGAACGCAAATCATTAACAAAAGAACAAACAACCCCATCAAAAAGTGGGCAAAAGACATGAACAGAAGTTTTTTGAAAGAAGATAGACAAATGGTCAATAAACATATGAAAAAATGCTCAATGTTACTAATCATCAGGGAAATGCAAATGAAAACTGCAATGAGATAACACCTTACCCCTGACAGAACGGCCATTATTAAAAAGCCAAAAAACAATAGATGTCAGTGTGGATGCAGAGAGAAAGGAACACTTATACACTGTTGGTAGGGACTGCAAATTAGTACAACCTCTATGGAAAACAGGATGGAGAGTCCTCAAAGAAATAAATGTAGACCTACCATTTGATCCAGCAGTCTCACTGGTGGGTATCAACTCAAAGGAAATGAAGTCATTTTATCAAAAAGATACCTGCACTCGAGTGTTTATTGCAGCACAATTTACAATTGCAAAGATGTGGAATCAACGTAAGTGCCCTTCAATTCATAAGTGGATAAAGAAAATGTGTGTATATGTATACCATGGACTATTATTCAGCTACAAAAAAGGAATGACAAAAGGTCATTTGCAGCAATGTGGAAGGAACTGGAGACCATTATCCTAAGTGAAGTATCTAAGGAATGGAAAACCAAATGACATATATGAGTACACATGGGCACAAAGCAATATAAAGGACATGAGAAACCAAAAAGGGGGAGGGGGGAAGAGGGGTATGGGATAAAAACTTACCTGTTAGATATAGTGAACACTATTTTGGTGATGGGTACACCAAAAGCCCTGCCTTAAGCACTATACAAGATATCCTTGTAACAGAAACACTTGTACCCTCTTAATTAATATTCTGAAATTAAAAAAAAGGAAGAACAGTCATTTTCTAGGTCTTTCAGTGCTGCTGTGGTCCCTAACCACTAGACTACAGACCAGTACCGGTCCATGGCTTGTTAGGAACCGGGCCACACAGCAGAAAGTGAGCAGCTAGTGAGTGAAGCTTCATCTGTATTTACAGCCATTGCTCATATCACCACTTGAGCTCCACTTCCCCCAACCCAGCTGCTCCCTACCCAGTCTGTGGAAAAATTGTCTTCCATGAAACCAGTCCCTGGTGTGAAAAAGGTTGGGGACCACTGTTCTGGGGGACTGTGTCTTCGAGTGTGGCCTAATGGACCATATCTATATTAGAACCATCTGGGGACTTGCTAAAAATGTAGACTCCTGCACCCTGTTTGGCCATAAATTTATTCCCTGTTGTGAGAACTGCAAGGTCAGTGCCTGGTCTCTTTTACATATGCAATGTCTCATCCCCATCTTCCAACACACACAGACCCTTGGGCCGATTTAATTCATATATGAAGGCAACAGTTGATACAGATGAGAAAAAGAAAGAGGCCTTTTCCCTATATTTTAGGGTCCTGTGTTGGTTTAATAAATACTGGTAAATTT
The DNA here is from genome assembly GCA_008086735.1 of Cheirogaleus medius. NCBI lineage: Eukaryota > Metazoa > Chordata > Mammalia > Primates > Cheirogaleidae > Cheirogaleus > Cheirogaleus medius. The sequence goes on along the minus strand of VBSM01003204.1, from coordinate 13,711,943 downwards.
TGTGCTCTATTTTCTGTTTTCTAAATTTTTATTAAGGAGACTTAATTCCCCAGAGACTATAGAGTCACATAGCATACATCTAGGAGAAATGTGCAGGTGACTAATGTCTATTTAAGTGATTTCTGCTTCAGTGAAAAATACTATCAAAAATCATACTGGACTAACTGGTACTATTGTTCCAAAATTTAGAGCTCCTCAATGTGTATGTGAGAAATGTGTTTTACTTCTACTATTAGAAAAGATTAACTGAGCATAAAAATAATTTGCCGGTCAGATAGCTGTAATAGCATACAAATCTGGCTTCAATTAGTGATGTTAACAATCCTAGAAAATGACCTGCTTTTTAAAGTTCTAGGAGAAAGCATAAAAATGTGCAAGGAGTTGAGTGTTTAAAGAAAAAAGAAGAAACTGACTTTTTAATACATTTTATGGTAGTTACAAGGTTATCACAGTTTATTTTCCACTTTTAAAATAAATATAGCTCACTGGTTTTTTCCCAGTAACATGCAGGGATTAGGAGTTATTGCTATTTTCAAAAATGAAACATGAATGTTGGCAGTTACGATTTTTGTGACCATTGACAAATAAAATTGAAGATGGCCTTTTTCCTGAGATCCCCAACCAGGAATCATATTTTTTTTAAATACCAAGATCATTTTCCTCAAACATAGAATCATAAGAAAATTTGACTTCTTTCAGATGAATACATCTATGGAAGAAATATATACAGTACCCCTAACATACAACACCATAATATCAGCAAAATCTCTTTTTAAAGTGGAGGTTGAGGGGATGGGAGGGGAGCTCTCCATTGATTTTATGGATATATTCATTCTGGTATGGAGTTTTGTTAAGATTTTATTTGTTTTTTCCTTATTCTGATAGTAAGATAAAGATATTGTCTTGTAGCAGTTTGTGCAACGGCTGATAGGTCCTTATTTTTGAACCAACTAGCCCTGGGAAAAGCTTCCAGTGGTCTTGTAAGTCATTTTATACCATTATTATAGATGTGCATACCACCTACCCTGACTATGTGAAGAGTCCTAACAAAGGATAAGGTAAATATATGAAATTCTGATTGTGAGTCTCAGAATTTAATTTTATGCCACTCGCTTTTGTGTTTAATGCTTTCTAAATGCAATCACTATGGTTGGTGTGAAGTAGATTGTGTAATTACACACACAAAGTTATGTCAGTAACTTTCCTTTCAGCTTTGGTGTTAATTCAATCAACAGATATTTATTGAATGTTACCATTATTAATAATACTTCTCAAGTGCTCTTCTAGACCCTGAGAATAAAGCAGTGATGTCTTAGCTCTTATGGAGTTCACAGACCACTGGAGGGAGACAGACATAAAACAAGTAAATGAATAGGTGTATGGAAGAAAATAACAGCAAAGAAGGAATAAAGAATGTTAGAGGTGGAAAAATGGATGTTGATTTTATTTTATTTTTTAAAGCAGCAGCTGGGCACCATGGTGTATGCCTGTAGTCCTAGCTACTCAGGGGTGAGGCGAGAGGATCACTTGAGCTCAAGAGTTTTAGTCTAGCCTGGGCAACATAGCAAGACCCCATGTCTGAAAAAAATTAAAATAAAAAGCAACCTCTTCAATTGTTTGACATTTGGAGGTTGTTTGCACTTAGCATATTCAGTCTTTTCTCCTTGATGTATATATTTAATTACTATATAAGATTTTCCATGTGGCCATCCCACAGTCTATTTTTTTTTTCTTTTAAGAGATGAGATCTTGCTCTATCATCCAGGCCAGAGTTCAGTGGCATAATTACAGCTCACCACAGTCTCGAACTCCTGGGTTCAAGCAATCCTTCTGCCTCAGCCTTCTTCTAGCTTTATTTCCCACTCCAACCCTATGCCATCTCAAAATCAGGAGCGACATTTTATAGTCTTCATGAGCTTCCCATCTCTTTCCCTTGGCTCATGCAGTTTCTCCCTGGGATGCCCTTCCCGATGGTCATCTGCTTAACCAAATGATACCCATCTTTTAAAACCAGCCCAAGTCCCAGTTCTTCCATGGATTAGAGCTTCAACACAGCTCCAGTTCTGTTTGATTTCTCTTTCTCTCTTCTTTCTGGATGCTTTTAAGACCTAGAACCCTTGCCACAAGCTCAGTGCCTAATTACAAAGTGCCATGTATGGTCTTTTTAGTTTTGTGTGTGTTAGTCATCTCTTTAGCAATGATGTCATTTTCATAACCATCAGGGACTTGCCTTTGACTATACCCCACAGGTCTTCTTGGAATGCTAGGGGGCACATTGGGTACTCACAAATGTGGATTAAATATTAATTTAAACTGCAGCTTCATAAATATAAATCTGTTCACCAGATTTCTTTTTACCTTTCAAACTTAAAATACATTTTTATTTAATGAGCTCATGGAATTATCAATCACTGGTTTGTAAAGATAATTTGAACATCATTTCTTTTCTCTATCAAGTGAAAAATGAGACAAAATACTCTTCTCTTAAACGAAAATAATAAAGGAAAAGTTAAACACCGGGAAATGTTTCTTATTGCTTCAGATATATTGCTTTAATAAAACCATGAAGGGATGTGATAGCTAAGTTTGTTTTTACTTCAAATTGGATACTGCAGCAATAGAAGCAAATGGATCTGAATTTAAATCTAACATAAATCTCCTCAAATTAAATGAAAACATAAGATACTGCACTAATTATGAGTTTTTCCATGCCATCTCCTAACAAGAGAGGAAATAATTAGATTAACGGGGCATAGAGACTATGTGGGTAAGTACAGAAAAGCTGTCTGCATAAAAACTTTACTCAGGCTGTCAGGAAGTGTTCCTGAACCGGTGATCAGGCTCTTCCTGGGACCCCTCTCGAGGTGGCAGATCTCTTGGAATCAGTAATCTAAAACCTTTCAATCTGTTGTCTATATTTACTGAAGGCTCATTTTGTTGTACAGGGTTTTATGGGATGGCTTCTCCTTTTGAGAAACTTAGAATAAATTTAAATGAAATATTATGTCTCTTGTGAATGATACAGGCAAGAAATGTAACCATTCATTCAAAGAAGCAAGATCACCCATACCTTCTACAAAAAGAATTTATCTACTCTCCCTACTTATAACCAAAACCAAACTAGTGATGCAGCGACAGCAAGGACTGCTAAAATAGTAGCCCAGCAGAGATGGCACCATCTAGATGTTCTCACATGACAGAAGAGAAGGAAGGCAAAAAGGGAGCAAATGCTGTGTCTTCACACGGAGAAAGAGTGGAGGAGAACAAACCCATTCCCTCGTTTTTATTTATGAGGTGAATTGCATTTATAGACTTGCGTATGTTGAACCAGCCTTGCATCCCTGGAATAAAGCCCATCTGGTCATGGTGAATTATTTTTTTGATGTGCTGCTGAATTCTATTTGCCAAAATTTTGTTGAGGATTTTTGCATCTATATTCATGAGGGATACTGGTCCGTAATTTTCTTTTTTGTTGTGTCCTTTCCTAGCTTTGGTATCAAGGTGATATTGGCTTCGTAGAATGAGTTAGGAAGTATACCATCCATCTCAATGTTGTGGAATAATTTCTGTAGTATAGGTATGAGTTCATCTTTGTATGTTTGGTAAAATTCTGAAGTGTAGCCATCTGGTCCAGGACTTTTCTATTTGAGGAGGTTATTAATCACTGCTCCAATTTCTGAGCTTGAGATTAGTCTATTCAGAGATTCTATTACCTTTTGGGTGAACTTAGGGAGGTTGTATGTTTCCAGGAATTTGTCCATTTCCTCCTTGTTATGTAGTTTTTGGACATATAGTTTTTTATAGTAATCAAAAATAATGTTTTGTATTTCTGTGGTGTCTGTTGTGACCTCTCCTTTTTCATTTCTTATTGAGTTTATTAGAGTCCTTTCCCTTTGAGTTCTTGTCAATCTAGCAAGAGGGCTATCAATTTTGTTTATCTTTTTGAAAAACCAGCTTCTGGTTTTATTGATCTTCCATATAATTCTCATGTTGTCAATTTCATTTAGTTCTTCTTTGATCTTAGTTATTTCTTTTCTTCTACTAGGATTGGAATTGGTTTGCTCTTCTTTTTCCAATTCCTTGAGTCTGTTCATTAGGTTGTCAGTATCTAAGCGTTCTGTTTTTTGGATGTGAGCATTTATTGCTGTTAGTTTTCCTCTCAGGTATGCTTTTGCTGTATCCCACAGGTTTTGGTAACATGTCTCCGTTATCATTTTGTTCGAAGAAACTCTTGATTTCCCTCTGAATTTCCTCCTTGACCCAATAATTCTTCAATAATAGATTGTTTAGTTTCAATGACTTTGTGAAGCATTGAGTGTTTCTATAGGAATTGAACTCTAATTTTATACCACTATGGTCAGAGAAGACACATGGTATAATTTCTATTTTTTTGAATTTGTTGAGATCTGATTTGTGGCCTAGTATGTGATCAATTTTGGAGAAGGATCCATGGACTGCTGAGAAGAATGTAAATTAATAGATGCAGAAAAAGCATTTGACAAAGTCCAACTCACCTTCATGATAAAAACTCTTAACAAAATAGGCATAGGTGGCTCATACCTTAAAATTATCAAGTCCATTTATGACAAACCTATGGCCAGTATCATACTGAATGGGGAAAAATTGAAAACATTCCCACTTCGAACCGAAACTAGACAAGGATGCTCACTATCTCCTCTTCTATTCAACATAGTGCTCGAAGTCCTAGCTATAGCAATCAGGCAAGAGATGAGTGTTAAGGGCATCCAAGTGGGGGCAGATAAAATCAAACTCTCGCTCTTCGCCGATGATATGATATTATATCTAGAAAACCCCATGGATTCGTCCAAGAGACTCCTAGATTTGATAAATGAATTCGGTAAAATCTCAGGTTACAAAATCAATATACACAAATCAGAGGCATCCATATACTCCAATAACAGGCAAACTGAAACTCAAATCAAAAATGCAATACCTTTTACTATAGCCCCAAAGAAAAATATCTAGGAATATATTTAACAAAAGACACGAAAGACTTATACAAGGAGAACTATGAAGCGCTAAAAAAAGAAATTGTAGAAGATGTAAACAGATGGAAAAATCTACCTTGTTCATGGATTGGTAGAATCAATATTGTTAAAATGTCAATATTACCTAAAGTGATCTACAGAATAAATGCAGTCCCCATCAAAGTACCATCATCATTCTTTACAGATCTAGAAAAAATAATTCTTTGTATGGAACCAGAAAAAAACTTGTATAGCCAAAACAATCTTAAGTAAAAAAGAGCAAACTGGGAGGCATCAGTCTTCCTGACTTCAAGCTGTACTGTAAAGCAATAATAATTAAATCAGCCTGGTATTGACACAAGAACAGAGGCATCGATCTTTGGAACAGGACTGAGATTACAGAGATGAAACCATCTGCATGTGGTAACCTAATCTTTGATAAAGCAGACAAAAATATACATTGGGGAAAAGAATCTCTTTTCAACAAATGGTGCTGGAAAAACTGGTTGGCTACATGCAGAAGAATGAATCTGGATCCCTACCTCTCTCCTCTCACAAAAATCCACTCAAGATGGATAACAGACTTAAACCTAAGGCATGAAACCTTAAGAATCCTAGAAGATGTTGGGAAGACCCTTTCAGACATTGGTCTAGGCAAAGAATTCTTGAAGAAGACCCCGTAAGCAATCACCACAGCAACAAAAAATAAACAAATGGGATCTGATCAAATTAAAAAGTTTCTGCACAGCCAAGGAAACTATCATTAGAGCAAATAGACAACCTACAGAATGGGGGAAAATATTTGCTCTCTACACTTCCAATAAAGGTCTGATAACAAGAATCTACCTAGAACTCAAAAGAATTAACAAGAAAAAGTCAAACAACCCCATCAAGAAATAGGCAACAGAAATGAACAGAAACCTTTCCAAAGAAGACAGAATAATGGCCAGCAAACATATAAAAAAAATGCTCAACATCTCTAATCATTAGAGAAATGCAAATCAAAACCACAATGAAATATCACCTAACCCCAGTGAGATTGGCCTATATCAAAAAATCCCAAAACAACAAATGCTGGCGAGGATGTGGAGAGACAGGAACACTCTAACACTGCTGGTGGGACTGCAATTTGAAGTTACCTCAAAGAGCTAAACATAGAAATACCATTCAATCCAGCAATAGCATTATTAGGTATCTACCCAAAAGAGCATAAGACATTCTATAATAAAGATATCTGCACCCAAATGTTTATGGCAGCACAATTCACTATTGCAAGGACGTGGAAACAACCCAAGTGCCCATCAATTCATGAGTGGATTATTAAAATTTGGCATATGTTTACAATGGAATATCACTCAATTCTAAGAAACGACAGTGAGCTAATACCGCTTATATTATCCTGGATTGAGCTTATTAAGCCCATTATCCAAAGTGAGGTGACTCAAGATCGGAAGAACAGACTCCACGTGTACACGCCATCAAATTGGTACTGACTGATTAACACTATGGTGCTCAAATGGTGGTGGTGTTCACCAGGGATTCGGGGCTTTGGGGGGTAGACCCACATCTGAGGGATATGGTGAGCATTGTGGAGGAGAAGGGCATACCTCTAACCCTAGCTTGGGAGAGGCAATGATATAAAATGCAACCAAAATTTTTATACTCTGATATTTTCTTGAAATAAAAAAAAACCCATTCCCTCAAGCTCTTTTATTAATATAAAGCCCTAATCTCATCTGTGAGGGTTCTTTCGTCCTGATTTAATCCCTCCTAAAGTCCCCACCTTTTAATTCTGTCACACTGACAATTGAGTTTCAACATATGAGTTTTGGAGGACATATTATTTATTCAGACCGTAGTAGTCATCTTATAGAATGAGTAAAATCAGTTGATAATAATGATTGCCTGGTGAGGTGAACTAGGTGGCTAAAAGACAAGAGTGGAAGAAGATTTACTTTGTACTGTATATCCCTTTGTAACTTTTGGATTTTATGTCTATACCTAAAAATAGCCCTTGATATGTCCAGCTTTACCCCCAAGTACACCCCTCTGCAAGGTGGTGAGAGGACAAAGATCTGTGCAACAATGGTCCACCCTATACCAAATGATACCTATTGGTGATTTTCCAAGCCATTTGCTCAACATCAGCTAACTAGAAAAATATTTTCCAAAATCTCTATGATAATAATGTGAATTACTTAATTTTTCCTTGTATTTTACAAAATTTCTATAAAGCACATAATCAAAAAAAAAAAACAACAAAAAAACAGTAGCCCAAGAGGATACAGCATATAAGGGAGCTAATGTAAGTAAAAGGTCTGAGAGAAAGACAGACATTTTTAAAATATATTTTTGAAAACCACACATGTCCAGAAGTTCTCCCTTTCCTGTTGTACTCAGATTGAAGCTTGAGATGTCAGTCATTTGAAATACATGTGGTGAATCTGTGGATTTAGAATTCTTTTAATAGTTCATATATTTATTCAGAATATATGCTGGGTACTTACGATTCACAGATGACAAATACATGAAAAGTAGTTGACTTAGCAGGGGACATGGGCATCTATACATAAGTATAGAAAAGCTGTCTGCTTAAAAATTTTACTAAGCCTATCTCTAAACATTCGTTTTTCCTCGAGGAGGTCACAACATAACAAAGAGGTACAAGATGGAATGAAATATGTAGGACAACATGAGTGTAATCAAGATTTAGACAAGATTGACTCAAATCTCTATCTTACAATTTTTACAAACTCTGATATGTTTTTCCCATTGGGGGGCAGTGAGTGGGTGAGGAGAAAGTTCAGGTAGTGGTTGTCTTGGATATTTTCTTGTTCCCTCTGGCTCTGACCTCCTGCTTCCACCTAGGTAGTTCTGGTTATGGATCACTTTGTTGTCTGGGAATATTTCACACAGATCATCCAGACATTAACTTAGCCCCTGGCCCCCATTTCTGGAAAAAGAAAAGAAAATGCCCCACTTACACAAGGCAGAGTTTGTTGAAGATTTTCTTAAAATGGGAGGAGATCGGTAGGTTTATATTATATCAGAGAAGAGTAAATCTGACCATGTAGTTTTCTGACCAACTGGTCATCTTAGAATAAAATACAAGGTCATAGGGCCTTCAAGGTTTTGCACAATCTGGCCCCAGTGGGCTTTTATACCTCTCCTCACACCGTGCTTGTTCCTTATCACTTTACTCTAGGCACACTGATACTCTTTCAGTTTCTCAAGTTTTGTTTCCATTGTAGGAACTTCTCATGTACTGTTCCCTTTACTGTTCTTCCACCCACTGTTTGCATAACTGTCTCCTCATTTTTAGGTCTTAACTAAAAGGTCTTTTAGAGAGGCCTTCCTAGAACATCTATCCTTAAGTGGTTATCTTCTCTTGTAACACCCCTGTTCTTTTTATTCATCAAATTTGTGCCAGTTTGTCTAAGATTTACTTATTTGTGTTATTGTCTGTTTTCCCCCACTAAATGGCAAATTCCACAAGTTCTGTTTTCATTATGTTCATCCCTGTAGACCTAGCCTACTTAATTCCTGGCATGTATCAGTTACTCAGTAAGTGTGCTTGAATGAATGAATGAGGTGGCTCAGCAGGACTTGATGGATTAGATGTCTAAGAAAGGGAGAACAATTATCGATGATGGTGCTCAGGTTCAGGCTGCAGCACATGGGTAAGTGGGGGAGACACTGACTAGGTAGAAGGGCAGGTTTGTGGGGGCAGATCTTAAATTACATTTTAGGTCTGGGTACATAGGTTGATTAGGCTGTTAGATGCATAGGTTCATGGGTAGCCATAGGAAACATTCTGATGCCCGCTTGTTCGCCATCTATAAAATGTCATTTCTTATTGTTAAATACCTGATCTACTTAGAAAAATATAATTTGTACTCGCATATTTTTGTGTGCCATTCATTCATTCAGTTTTCTGGGCCTTTGAGATTTTACCTATATTCAGTTTTAAAAGTTTGTTATTAATCACAACGTCCTTAATATAATAAGACCATTTTGCCCATCTCATTGCATGTATTTTTCATTAGTAACAGTGACTCATTCAGTTTGCCTGCTGAACCATGTACATACTTCAGAAAATTAAGTCATTTTTATAGTATATCTTTGTGTTGAAAAAATTTTTATCATTAGCATTAAACAACAGAGCTATTTAGAACTCAAGTTATATATCTTACCACATACAAACAAAATTTTAATGAAGTTTGACTACTGAGTTATCAATGAATACCCAAATCTTCAAGAATGTAATCCTTGTTTGTAGATTTCATGTGATCAGAAAGCATTCAACAAACATTTATGGGATCCCTGTTTAGTCCAAGGCACCAAGTTAGGAACTAGAAGCTACAGCAATCTCATCCATATACAAAGAACTGGATCACAATTCTGGCTTTGAGAACACAGAACAAAGATGTCTCAGCGACTTCTCTTTGAAATCACTTCAAAACAAAGAGAAACAGAAAAAAATCATTTTCTTAAATAAAACTAGAAGTCTTCTGTAACCCAGAACCACAGTATATAAAGAAGGGCTGCCAAATGCAGTGATCAGACTGGAATTTGAATATGACACCAAGAGTCATGTAAATGTAGATCTCAGATGGAATTGGGAGACTAGTTTTCCACTGAGGTGGTGCACACTAAGTGGCAAAATTAACAATCGCTTTTGGAGAACTGGAACAATGGGCTTGGGTTGGTAGTGAGAGCATTCTTGGACCCTGATTGACACCAGAGAGTAGCACAGGAGGCAGGGTGGAGTAGAGAACACTTACACATTTGCTGTCTTTGTGCGTCTGATGGTGACACAAGTCAGTACAGTGATAGTTGAATTTATGGCTTTTTTTTTTTTTTTAAGAATTTATGGCTTGAAAGGCATACTGTGTACCAGAAAAAAAGACTAATACATAATGATCAACACTGAGATATTTCCTAGAAAAGTTACTGCCCTTTGTAGATAAAGAAGTTATCATTTAGATATCCAACACTTCACCCCCTAAAAGAGGCAATCAGGAGATTTATAAGGTGGGAAGATCATGCTGACCATCGACTTTTCTACAACAGCACTGAATTCTAGAGGACAGGTGAACTAATGTTGCAGAGCAGGGGTAGTATTAATATAGTTAAGAATTTTGAACCTAATCAAACTGTTGTTCAGTTATAAAAAACAATAAAAAGCTAAAGATATTCTCAAAATTTAAAGACCTCAGGAAAACAGTTTTCATAAATACTTCTTGAATAAGCTATTAGAGGACAAACTTTAGCCAATTGAGAGAAGGAAACTAGCAAAACATTCATAGGAAGCACTGATTCTATCTATTTAATTGCAAGACCAAGACTAAAATATGGAAATTATTATTAAAATAGAGTACTATAAATTATTTCATAAATATTTATAGTAATTATTACAAACCATGACAGTGTGGAAATGTGTCATTTTTTTAAAGTTGGGAGGGTACAGGAGAGAGAATGTGATAAATAGTATAAACCAAGATTCAAAAGATATTATTTAAAGCTAATAATTCAAGTAATAGAGTATATAAATATTTGATGGTATAAATGTAGCACTAAAAGAACTAAATAAAATAATGGAATTCAAAGCTAATAATTACAAGGACCAAGAAAAGTAATATAATAGAAAATGGTTAGTTCAAAAAGGAAATGGAAGCATATGGTATATTAATTTTGATATTGCTTATAATGGAATATCAGTATATACCATATAAAAATAGAGGATTTAGGCTGGACATGGTGGCTCATGCCTGTAATCCCAGCACTTTGGGAGGTCAAGGTGGGAGGATTGCTTGAGGCCAGGAGTTTGAGACCAGCCTGAGCAACATAGCAAGACCTTATCTCCCCGAAAAACAGAAAAATCAGCCAAGCGTGGTGGCACACCACCTGCAGTCCCGGCTACTTGGGAGGCTGAAGTAGGAGGAGCACTTGAGCATAGCCCAGGAGTTTGAGGCTGCAGTGAGCTATGATGATGCCACTGTGCTCTAGCCTAGGCAACAGAGTGAGACCCTGTCTCAAATAAATAATAAATAAATAAAAGTTCTTGCCTGTAATCCCAGCACTTTGGGATGCCAACGCAGGAGGATCGCTTGAGCCCAGATCAAATATAAATGAGATAAACTCAGTAGAGATTCTTAAACTGGATCACAAACTAAAACCCAGCTATATGCTGTGCAGGTTACTGTTATCAAATAGTGTATGCAGCATTTCTGAAAACAGCTGGCACACTAAAAAATGACAGAGCTATGGGGCAGACTAAAATTCCATACAACTTTGTAATCAGATAACTAACAAAAGGAAACAAGTTCTTTTTTTTTTTTTTTTTTTTAGGAAACTAATTCTAATAAAAATACTAGTGTGGTTTAAAAGACAGGATAAACTTCTAATAAATAATTATAAGTTATAGCAAATGTAGGAATTTACTGCAAAAAATATTTTAAGGTGAAGTTATGTGACTAGAGATGGATGTAAGGAAGATTTAAACTTTTTAATTTCAGAGACAAGGGCAAAATGCACAAAGGTTGGGAAAATTCATATATTATTAATAAATGGCCAAATTGAGCCAAGGAGAAGAAAAGTGAAGAGAATGGGCATCGTGAATAATACTTTATTCTTCAACAGTGTGGAGGCCTTCCACTGTATTGGAATACTAGCAGAAAATCTCAAATTCTCCGAAGTAGAAAATAGCAGGAATAACATTTCAGAACACGATGAAGTAAAATTAAACAAAAAACAAAATTAGGAAACAAAACTGGTAGATAGCCAAAAAGGGTATGGAGGGAAGATTAGGAAGAGGAAGCACAGATATATAAATAATTAATGAAAAAAGGAAATAATCACAGATCCAACAATTAAAATTATTATAAGATATTACTTTATACAATTCCGTGCAAATAAATATAAAAGCCTGGGAGGAGATAGATGATTTTCTAGAAATTGTAAATTAAAAAAGAGCTAAGCTTCCTCTCCCCAGTACCTCCTCCCCCATACAGCATCAGACTCGGATAGTTTCACAGGTGAATTCTACCAGAAATTTCATGTATAGCTAATACATTCAAATTCTTTTTATGACACCAGCATTACTATGATAGCAATACCTAACAAAAATAGCATAAAATAACAGACATAATTTGCTTATGAATACCAGTGCAGAAATACTAAATAAAATATTAGCATGCAGAATTCAACAGCACATTATGTGCTTAGTAAATGTTAGCTAAAAAAAAAAACCTTTCAACAGCACAGTAAAGAATACACCACAACAGCCAAGTGAGATTCATAACAGGCATTAAATAATGCTTCAACATTAGGAAATATTTTAATAGAGCAAAAAGAAAAATTATATCATCATATTCATAGATGCTGAAAACCCATTTGATAAAATTTAATGTGAGTTTTTTAAGAAACCCATTATTAAAATATGAATAGAAAGATATCTCTTTTGCAAAACTTAAATAGATCTATATCAATATGTCACTTAACCACAAAGGTATCATTTTTTAATAGGAGATTTTCTCATTAATTTCAGTAATGAGCTATAACCTATCACTATTATTTAACATGTTCTAGAGGAACTTGTTTTGGAAGTACATAGAAAAAAAGATATATGGGGCATAAAAATTGAAAGGAAATGGTAAAACTATCATTTTTGCAAATGATATATGCTCGGAATACTTGGATTGTATACTTGGAAAACCTAAGATTATCAGGTGAAAATCTTGGGCGAATAATTTGGGTAGGTACAATATAAATATACAACAATCAATAGCCTTCTTATATACAATTAACAGATAGAAAATATGATGGAGGAAAATATTACATTTATAATAAAAACAGCAGCTACACAAAATACCGAGGAATAAATAAATCCAACAAAAACTCTTCAAGATCTTTAAAAAAAGAAAGAAAGAAAGAAAAGTAAATCAAAATACAATTTAGAAGCTCGTTGCTATGGCATGCACCTGTACTCCCAGCTACTCAGGAGGCTGAGGCAGGAGGATCGCTTGAGCCCAGGAGTTTGAGTCCAGCCATAGCAATACCCTGTCTCTGGAATAAAAGAAACATTTAGAGATATGAAAGAAGACATGGAAAATGGACAACAGCAATTAATCTAGTCTAATAGAGGAAGATTCCCTACCATAAATGTGTCAGTTTTCTCTAAATTTAATATACATTTAATTTTGTCAATGCAAATACTAACAGGATTTTAGTTTTGGAACTATAAGAGCTAATTCTAAAGCTTATTTGTTATACAAAAGTTTAAAAATATTCTGGAATGTCTAGAAAAAAGAGAGGAAGGAAGGGATTGAATAGGCCTATCAGTTATTAAGCAAATTATTATGATACCTTATTTTAAATGGTAGTATACTTTGCACTAATAAGGATACCATTTAATGGAAGAGAATTAAAGATTCAGGACAGACCCAGATACATATAGAAACCTAGCATGTCATAAAGATGCCGTCTCATATCAGCGATGAAAAAATAAATTGTTCAGTAAGTAGTGTCAGGACAACTGGCTGTTTAGAAAAATATCTAATTGATGTTACCTTATTCTTTACACAAAAAAGTTTTATTTCCCTGCAGATGGAATGGCTGATTCTTAACTAAGATTGAGGCCCAGTGGAAAAGAAGGAAAAGCTTGAAAACAAGGCTGGGCTGAGGATGAGTTTAAAAGATGTGAATTACTCAATTTTGAATGTGTTAGTGTGGTGCTAAAAATGCAGAGGAAATCCAGAAGTAGGAGAACTGGCCATCTCGCCCAGGAAACTGTTGCAGGTGATGACACCCAGGCCAGCACTCCACTCCAGATCCTTCCATAGTCATCTTCACAAGTTCCACTTACTGCGCACTAACTAAGGCTGCTGAATTAAGCCCAACAGACTAAACTTTTTTGTTCACATGTCCCTTAAAGAACTTTGAAAAACTTCTATACCAATCATTCACTTTTAAATTGAAACCCAAAGGTTTTCAACATAAATTTCAATCAGTTTAGTTTTCCAAAAAGGAGGTAGAAAGTAGTGAATATTTTATAACATGAAGATGAGGTTCAACTGTAACTAGAATTAGTATTTCATGATAGGATTTGATAAGTTATTAATACCGTGTGAATAAAAAACAATTATATAAAAGAAATGAATACAATTTTAAGCCATTACTTTATCATGAAGTTTCTGATAGTCCTACAGAATATTCTAGTTCTAGTTAAAAGAATCAACCTCACTAACCTATAACCCCTTCAGATGTCCTGAATTTAGAATACCCCAATTCAGGCCTAAAACCCTGTTTCTGATGGCAGATTTCGCCTCTATCAGAATATGCCAAAAACAGAGAAGGACAGGAAATGCTGTGGGTTTGTTCACTGATTTATACGTTTTGTTTGGCTCCTCTTTTACACCCCAGAGTATGTCCCATGGTAGATTTCACAATATGTGTGTCAGTCTTCATCTCAGACACATACTATTAGGAAAGATCCCATGTGAAAGTTGAGGAGCTGGAAGATTTCCCCCTAAAGTTGTCTGTGAATGTTTATTTCTTAGAAAGTTTGTTTGAAGTTTGAAGACTGCTATGATAGATATTTGAACAAGTAGCCAAAATAAACATGTGCTGGCCTCTTTGGCTTTACATGTAAACAGTCAAGGAGGCCAACATGTAATTGAATGTAAAAGGTTACATTCAACCTGTGGCTTCTATGTTTTTGATGGAATGATAAGCATTTTTATTGTTGATATATAAATAATTTCTACTGGAAGAAAATAGCATAACTGAAAGTTAAGTCTATTGAAGCATAAAATATGCTTTTGTATATTTGAATTTTGGAAATGTGATCTCTCAAAAATGGGCCTATAAAAATATCTAATTAATTTAGAGAATTTCATTTTATTTATAAAGTTATGTGGATTTTGGCAATTATATCTTAACAATTGTCATTTTATAATAACATGGTTATTCATAAGTATGTATAATAATACAAAAAGTAGTGTGTGGTTTTTTGTTTTGTTTTGAGACAGACTCTTGCTCTGTCACCCAGGGTGGAGTGCAGTGGCATCATCATAGCTCACTGCAACCTCAAACTCCTAGGTTCAAGCAATCCTCCTGCCTAAGCCTCCCAACAAGCTGGGGCTACAGCTGCATGCCACCGCCCCCAGCTAATTTTTCTATTTAGTAGAGATGGGGGTCTTGCTTTTGCTCAGGCTGGTCTCAAACTTCTGAGCTCAGGCAGTCCTCCTTCCTTGGCCTCCCAGAGTGCTAGGATTATAAGCCTGAGCCACCGTGCCCAGCCAAAAAGTGGTGTGTTTGTTGAATAAAATTCAGTTTATTAGAAATCTTACTTTAATTGCTGGATGTGAGCAACCTTACAAGTTAAAGTTTTCCTAAATAAGATAACTAGGATAAACAAAATACTTTTTACCTTATACTTTAGAATCAGAAATTACATTTTTTGTGTTAGTCTCTGTGTTTGCCTCTCAGAAGTCAATAGGGTAGCCTGTTTTTTTATTGTGCAATTTCATCTTTAGGGTTTCTCTTTTGAGTTTCACCCAGATCGTGTCTGATATAATAATAATAGTGGTTTTTGACAAGATGTCTTTATTGTTAATCTTAAAATCCTAAATTTAAATTACATTTTATTGAAATGGAGCCATTTATATGATATAATTGAACTTAACCATTATTTAAAAAGTTGGTCAAAATAGAGTCAGATTTTCTGCCTAGGACACAGGCATTAGAAATTTGTTTCTCAAAATGTGCTCTCTTGAACTTCATCATGAGCACAGAGGTGCTGGTTAAAATGGATATTCGTAGACCTGCCTCCTCCTAGTCTGCATTTTGCTAGAGCATCCTAAGCAAATCTGAAGCAGAGTAAAGTGTGAGGACTGCTACTTAATTATGGATGATCCATACCAGAAAGAGGCACCTTAAGTCCTTGATGGCAGAATATAAATAATAAATTAATAAAATAAAATGATATATCCAGGAGACATACCCACTTTCTTACATCTTGACTATAATAACCTAATTCAAATTTAATTGTCTAATCTTTATAGCTATGATATTTTACCCTCCAAAATACCAAATATTTTTATCACTTATGGCAAACTGCCCTGCCATTAAATGTAGAATACTTACAAGCTGTGTTTACCTGAATTGCTCTAGAAGAACAAGTATCTAATTAATTGCCATAAAAGATTTGTTTAGTCATTATTAGATAGATTTTTAGTTATGTGTTAAAATAACAAATATAGATATTTTTAGTTTAATTCAACAAAATGGAACCAGTATAGCCTCTGGTTTCACAAGTGAAGTTACTCAGATTGAGTTTGTCAGCACTGATGGGGCCCTTGCACACTGCAGTAGGATAAATAGCACATTTCTGTTCCACGTTTTTCCTAAAACATAAGCTATCTCTACTCTCTTTCCACAAACCTTTATGCACTAAACTATGTTTCAGTGACGTGAGAAGCTCATTTTGCTTGTAATGGGCCATATGCTTGTCTAGTGCATCATTTGTGAAACTGAAATTGGCTTAGACAGGTATGTAAATAACATCAGTGATCTCTGTAAAACTGATTCCGTCTTTCCCTTGTCATAATAAAAGGAAACTTTATTTCAGAGTAGCAAGTACATTGTCTGAACTCATCAACACCCTCTCTATCCCTCCCCCCCAATTTGTTGCAGACCAGGATGAAAGAGCAGCTGAGCTCAGCAGGGAGCAGAACGAGAAAACCATCCGGAGCACGCAGACCGCGCTCCGCAATTTCCGTGAGTTCCTCATCTCCAAGTATCCTTCTGAAACAAGAGAGATTTATGTCATCCCTTGCAAGGAGTTGGATGCCTACCTTGCGTCTTTCTTTGTTGATGCCAGGCAGAAGGATGGGTCTGAATACGAACCCAACAGCTTGGCCAATTACCAGTGTGGGCTTGAACGGTACCTAAAAGAACACAGGTATGGCTATAGCATCACCAGGGATAAGGAATTTAAGCGTTCCCAAGAGGCCCTGAAACAGAAGCAAATTGAACTCCGTTGCAAAGGAAAAGGAAATAAGCCACACAAGTCCATGAAGCTCACCTTTGCTGATGAGCTCATCCTGCGGAAAAGGGGACTGCTAAGCCGATATAACCCTGAGGGTTTGCTCAACCTAGTCTGGCTCAACAACACAAAAGCTTTTGGGCACTGCACGGGATTCCATGGATCTACCTTGAAATGGGGTGATATCCGGCTCCGGGTAACAGAAACAGGGCTGGAGTACTTGGAGTGGATGGGTCAGGACACGGGGGACCTGAATGCCAAAACCAAGAGAGGGGGGACAGACTCCCGTGTGTATGCCACGCAGCATGCCCCGCAGACCTGCCCCGTACAGGACTATAAGGAGTATGCTCAGCGGCGGCCTCCTGCCATGCGCTACGAGGATGCCCCTTTTTACTTGTCCATCAAGCCAGTCGTGAACTTGGCGGCTCTGCATTGGTACAACTGCCAGGCCCTTGGCAAGAACAAGCTGGCCAAGATGGTGAAGACCATGTGTGAGAAGGGCAACATCCCGGGCAGGAAAACCAACTTCAGTGTGTATCAGAGCTGCAGCACCTTGTCCGAGGCCCAAAGCAACCAGCTGGTGCTTATATGTAACAATCTGAGCCAGCAGGCCGCCCAATCGGTGGCTGGGCACTCCAACAGCGGCAATTTCATCGTCTCTGCTTCCTATGACTCTTCCTCAGACACTGCTTGACCAGGTGGCTTGAGCAAGACCCCAATTTGGTTACTGTATCCAGAGAAACTGTGATGGATTACACGCTGTTTCTCGTTCCCTTTCCTCTGCCCTCAGTGTTAATTAACTTTATAAAAATATAAATATATATTTTTCTTTTTACAAATAAGCCAATGGAGATAATTTAGTATGACTAACATAGTATTTATAGGCTTAAGACAAATGTACTTGTGGATGATTAAATGTAATTACTGTTACAGACTCAAACCATAGTGGTTCTCAGGCAACACAAAGTAGAGAAGGACTTCCGTTTTGTTTTTTTTTTTAAACTGTCAGAAAGGAAACAGAGTCATCCTCGACATTTGTGTCCTCAACTCCTGCTTTTCTGTCCCACCCCACCTCTCATTTTTAGTGTCCTTAATAAATGGCTTTATTTTTTTAATTTTAAAATTTTTATATCAATCAAGAGGAGACAACACTAACTTACTGTTTATACAAAACTGTATTCAGCCAGATCCAGAGTATGAAAGTGTTGTATAAGCTTGACATCATCTATTTACATATTCTTTTTTTAACTTATTAGAATTTTAGCTCCTGTGCCTCATTTGTAGTGTATGAAAATCTAGATGTTTAGCTACCATCTTTTCTTCTTGGAGGAAGAGAGTTGGAAAGAGGGAATAAAGGTGCCATTGTTTTTGGAAGACATATAATTTACAATAATATGCAAAGTCTAATATCATGGCAAAAAAGACTGTTACATAGCTCATTTTTACTATTGTACTTGAGCCTGGATAAAAATGTTGTTTTGTCCCTAAGAAATCAGTGTAAACGAAGTTTGATTATCAGATTACAAGAAATTTAAAACTACCAAAGCTTCGAAAATGTTCCCAAGCATTAAATTGAATATCAAGCATAAAAAGAAGGTAGAGAATGGAAAAGTCTTTAAAAATCTAGAAGCAGTAGTCAAGTCAACAAAAAAACTCATCCTCTTCAAAGTTCAAATCCCTGAATTATTTATTTATACACATTAAACTTCAGTCCCTTTTCCCTACGGGGTTACTTGACTCTGTAGTTGAGATCAAAGGAATATTGACACTCATTTTAGGTAACAATATTCTGTTACCAGATTTTGCTTAATTCTAAACATTCTTGAAAATGTGCGAGTTTATTCTGCCTTAAATATAAATGCATTTATCTGCGATATCCTGCAATTATTATAATAATTTTGATTAAATATTTGTGGTGGTTTTTCCAAGGTCTTTGTTTTGAAGTCTTGAAGGCTGTGGTGAATATTAGTTAAGATACTTAAAAAATAACATAAATTTAGACATTAAAACCACAATAAAGCTGAGCTAGGTTCCTATTCTATATAATCATTAACACACACAAACTCCAAACCTTTATTGGTTTGTTGGATATAGGCATTCTATTGGGAGCTATTTGTTCTTCAAAGCAACCTCATAATTCACATTAGCTAGAAAGGTAGGTGGTATTTTATGTATTAATGTATTGTATGACCAGGATAAATTTCATTTTGATTAGTTTGCTAAATCATCACAGAGCTGACCTTGCCCATGGCTAGGCAGCTCTTTGCAACACTAAGTCGTAAGCATATGAAGACCCATTCCTCTAAGCTCTGACTTTTCATTTGGCTCAGGAGTGGGAAATCTGCCACGGACTTTTTGTGGTGGAATTAACTTCATTTTCATAACTTTTCCTTCATAGAGAAGCATTCATTTATATATGCAGAAACAAGAAGAAAGAGCAGAGGATGTCTTGCTTTATTTTCTTGTATTAATAATGAAGATAGCTGCCATTTTTGAGCCAGTACATTGTGCCAGCACCGTGCTAAGTGAATTACATGCATCGCATATGTAAGGAATAGTTACTAATTATGAAAAATTTAGAAAATACAGATAAGGTTAAAGAAAACACAATATGTACTCATAAATCTGTTAGCCAAAGATAACTACTGTTAACATTTTGGCAAATATTTCTTCAGACACATTTCAGTACATACATATTTATTTTTATATACATTATCCTAATCCTTTCAGCAATTTTGAAAAGAAGGTGAGTTATCTCCATCTTATGATGAGGTCAAGATAGGTCAGTTAGATTATAGCTAAGGAAACGGTAATCTGTCATCTCACTCCAGAGTTTTTTCCAGTGGTTTGAGCCAGAGATGGGGATCCAATATATTACCATCTCTGAAGCATGTCTCATTAAAAGGAATGCTGAGTGATCTTTCATGATGGCACTGTGTCCTCTAGTTCCCCTCCCTCCCCCAGACATTTTGAATCACAAAGCCTCTTTCTCCCAGTTCTCTTTCCAAAACCTTCCTGTTCTGTTTATTCTATAGCTGGTCCATAAGTGCACCAGACAGCCTACTTCAAGGGAACTTTTTTTAAAAAATAAAGTTATATTTATTGTGCATTCCTTTTTATTTTTTGAAAAAAGTTCTCTGTAAAACACTTAAAATGTGATTGTGCATTATATTTTTTAATTGACATAGTTTCTAAATTCTTGATATGTTTTTGACAGTGGAGTAAGTTTGTCTTAGGGAGGAAGGGCAGTTAGTATGCACTGAAAAAGAACTAGAGAATTTTGAATCCCTGTTTGTGTTTATTGAGGTACTGAAGTGAAAATCTCTCTTGCTTTATCATATTGCGTTTTCATTTAGAAGGACACAATTAAATTGAGAATGTGAATTATTTTTTATTTATTTATATTTTACTATGATAACTCAAACCAAATAGGAACACTGTGACATTTAGATTCAGAAAACTGTTTTTCTGACAAATGGCTTGGTAGAGCCATAGCCACGTTATAGTATCTCTTTGAGTTGATTAAAATATGAAAAATTTGCAACTACCTCTAAATTTTGTGTTTTTATCTAAACAATACTGAGAATATACCACTGCCAGATGCTTTTTTTTATTCTTTGGTATTTTAACTTTAAAAAAAATTACGTTCACACTGTGGCAGAGGTAGATGCCAAAATTGTATATGAGCAAATATTGAACCCTTCAGGTGTTCACTTCAATTGAATGTGCTACCTTTTCAGGCATACCCATGGTTCAGATAAAACCATATTTGCAAAGTTTACACCTTAAGATCTTAACAGCATATAAGAAATTCTCCAGTGTCCCTCACATGACTCTGGAAGTTTTTCACTGTTTATAACAAAAACACTGAACCCATCTGTCAGCATTTGGATAACATAGCTATGTAATTTGATCTTTCTTCCGTATTTATGTAAGTGACTATTGAAAACCATAGATATTAGCAATTATTTTTAAAAACCATGTTTGAAAAAGAGATATTTAGGATATTTATCCAAGACAGCTTATTCTAAGATTCCATTTGTTATGGTTATTAGGGCTGCTCAGAATATCATTCATAAATATATATCAGCTATTTAAGATATTTATTTTATAAATTTTTTCCCTATGTTAAATTTTCCATATTTTAAATCACTGCCTGATCTACAAAAGAATAGTCTGAAAATTTTCTAGCATAGATCAGGTCTGTTTGGTTTTTCAATTACATTATTGTTAGCTGCACCTTTCATAGCGTTTACTAGCATAAGTTATATGTCTTAGTTCCCAGATGCCATAAAATCAATGACCTTATTGAGATGAAAATTTATAGTCACATCAACAAATGTTTATTGAGAGCTAGGGTCTAGACACTGAGGGGTACAAAGATGTATAAAATAGTACCTGTTCCAAAGACTTTATAAAAGACATTGTAATGAAAGTTTTATTTCATTTTTGAGAGCCAACAAAAATCTCTATGACAATACTATTTTGCATAGTTTTCCAAACTTTGTACTCATGCAGTTTGTCCATTATTTATTAATTGAATATGTTGGTTTTCTGCAGAATACATAATACTGCTTTGAGTATTTTGTGGAGCATCTTCCTTAGAGCCTATTTTAAAATCAGTAATAACATAAAGGCATTTCTGTACCATCCATGGTGTTCACGTAGGTGCACACATGCATAAGAATGTACAGATCTGTCATCAGTGACTTTCATTTATTAAGCACTTACTGTGTGCCATTGTACTAAGTGCTTCTAGAAGTTGTTTCACTGAATTCTCACAATAGGTCTATTAAGTAAGTATCATTATTTCTCTTTTATAAATGAGGAAATCCAGAGAAGTCAATGGATTGCCCGTGTCACAGTTAATACAAAAGAGCATCAGTATCTGAAACTAGATCGAGATCCCATTAAAGCCCTGTCCTTTTCTACTACAGCTGCTTGTTCAAGAAGCAATTTGCTGTGTTCCTAGACCCTCTGAAGTGATAAATTATAAATTAAATCTCTAGTGTAATAAAATCATCAGTATTCATTCAACTCTGAATTAAGATCAGTGCCATCACCTGGCGTGTTTGTTAGCACATTATTTAGGCCCCATTACTGTTGTTATTTTAACGTGGGACATTCAGCAGCATTTCTTTCCCCCAGCCACCGGTAGAGAGCAGAAGTTTGTAGCAGTCTTTAAAGAACACTTAAATTTGTCATGGAGGTGATTGTGTATCTACACAAAGGATTATATAGTTAAGTGACTGTCCTTTATTTTTTCCCCAGATAATACCAAAAACCCAATTTCAAGGGAATTCTTTATAATTCAGATAGGGAAAGGGGAGGTTCTGAGCAGAGAATGCCTCTCTTATGCCTGTAAGCCGGTACTGCCATCGACCCAGCACTAAGTATTGGCTGCTACCAGGGAGTTTGATCTTGCCTGCAAGTTTGGTGCCAGCAAATGAACAGTATTTAATAGAGGATATTGTTGTTGCTGTTTGTTTTTGTTTTTTAGTGAATTATAATTACTATAACAGCTTTTAGGGAAAAAATACTGTCCTTATGATTCCTAGAATTAGACTATGAAACTGTTCAGATTTTTTCTAGTTTGTTGACTATCTCCACAATTTAATATGAGACAAATACTTCTGATTTTAATCAGCCCTCTTCTGACTGGTTGTCTTTACCTATAGGAAAGCTGTATTTTGATCTTTATTTCTCTAGCCAAAATAAAGCTATAATACTTAGCATCTCTGAATAAAAACTGTCTACCGTATGATAGAAGAAATAAATTTCCAAGCTTCTGGGGAAAATCAAAAGGAATGTATGATAATTTGTTACAGAAAGGTATTTTTTTAAAAGGTTCATTCATTAAAAAATAGTTATAAATACTAAAGAATTAACTAAAGTTCTCTATCAATCAGTTTAGTAAATATTTCCCAAATAGAATTCCTCTATGCAAGATATATCTCAGTACATCTACCATATATGGTACAGATAGACAATTACTTATTAAGAAATGCACATTGTCAAGGGCATCCTCAGTTTCTTGTTTTTGTTTTTTGTTTAATTTGTGGCATTCAAACATTGCTTTTCCTTCCCTCTTGGATCTGGCTGAGATGATGTGAGTGCATACCTTTTCATAAAGCAAAGTGATGAAGCTAAAATAATTTACAGATCTTTACCATGAAATAGAACTGAGATAAAAATAATACATTGCATATATCATCCTGTTGGTGGTTGGTATATTTCTAGTGATATAACAGAAAAGAGGGGGTGATATAAACCACATACAACTCTGATTTCACTTTTCTAAACAGAGAAAAGGAAGATATCAAAAATTTCTCATTTGTAAATTGATTAATTGGGTCTGCCAATGCTGAGCAAAAGACCTGGTTTGGGTTTTATTGTTTGTTTTTGAGACAGGGTCTCACTCTGTTGCTTGAGCTAGAGTTCAGTGGTGTCATCAGAGTTCAATGCAACCTCAAAGTCCTGGGCTAAAGCAGTCCTCTACAGGCATTTACCACCAAGCCCAGCTAATATTTTAATTTTTTTGTAGAGATGGAGTCTCGATATTTTTCTCAGGCTGGTCTTGAACTCCTGGCCTCACATAGTCCTCCCACCGTGGCCTCCCAAAATAATACGTTTACAGGCATGAACCATCATGCCCAGCTAAAGATTGCTTTATTTTTCAAAAGATAGCATTTTAGTACATTTAAATTGAGTTTTTATGTAAGCTATGACTGTGTTGAATTAGAATCAGAGTATTAATTAGGTCAGAGTATTAATGTAAGCCATTGCCTTTGTTGAATCACAGTCACAGGGGCTAGACCTGGAAAGGACCCAAGAGATCATCAAGCCCAGTGATTTTCAATGCTGTGAAGAGTAGGGGTCACCATGTCCTCTGAGGGAGGGAATGGAAAGGGCAGAGGTGGAAACAGCAAAGAGAACAAACACATCCTCAAACACACATTCCCCAGGAATTCTCATGTCTCCTATGTCCCTACCTTTCTTTGTTGGGACTTACTAGACTGAGCTGCTGTTATCTCTATTGTTCATCCTTCAGGTGTGCTGGCTATTAAATAAGATTGGAAACATCTAATCTACACTTTTTTACCAGAAGAGGGAACATCCTGAGAGAGATGAGATGAATGCCCAGGTGCTCACACCTTTTTAGGGTGTGAGCCTTAACCTTGTTATGATTAAAGCCAGGACCTAGGCACCCTGACTTCCTGTCCATAGAGTTTAGGAAGGAAAACAACCCTACATTTCCAATGGGTTAGAAAGATTTTTTTTTCTTGTTTTCCAAATTGTAATTTTTTTTTGTTTTTTATTTTTTTGAGATAGAGTCTCACTCTGTTGCCCAGGCTAGCCTAGCTCACAGCAACCTCAAATTCCTGGGCTCAAGTAATCCTTCTGCCTCA